>CM073124.1:1241216-1356216 GCA_037039145.1 Fundulus diaphanus
CAAAGATTTCCAAGGCTGTGGACCAGACTCCGTCCTCCGTCACCTCCACCCCCAGAACTCCCCGCATGGACCTGGCCTCCCGCCTGGCCGGGAGAACCAAGAAGGAGAAAGAGAAGAAGGAGAAGGAGAAAGGTAAGGGAGCTGGAATTCTGACTGGGTTCTGCAGGTTCTGGTCTCACGGAGGTGACTGGCTTTGTTGGGTGTCTTCAGCCCAAAGGAAGAAGACGTCTGTGGCCAGTCTGGACCCAGAGGGAACCAACGTGGAGGTGGGAGACCATGTTCTGGTGGCGGGCCAGAAACTCGGCATCGTTCGCTTCTACGGCAAGACGGACTTTGCTCCAGGTGTGTGTTCGTGGTTCTGTAAGATGCGGTAGCTGGATGTGTTTCTGTGTTCTGACAGGATGTTTGACCAAGCTTGTTCTGACCCGGTCTGTGCTGCTGGTTCTGTACTCAAACCGACACATTGAAGCGCGTTCCTGTCAAAGCTGAGGTCCAGATTAGACCGCAGGCGTACAGGTGTGAACTGGTGTCCTGGTGTCCCTGCAGGGTTCTGGTTCGGCGTGGAGCTGGATCAGCCCACTGGGAAACACGACGGCTCCGTGTTCGGGGTCCGCTACTTCAACTGTCTGCCCAAATATGGAGTGTTTGCTCCGCCCTCCCGTGTCCAGAGGTACTGGCGGACAGAACCGGTCTCTACGTGATGCGTTTGCCGATGAATCGGCAGCAGACTGACGGTTTGGGTTTTGTTGGTTCTTCAGGATCGGCGGACCTAAAGAAGGCTCCCAGAACGACAGCTCCATGGTGAAGAAGGTCCACCAGGTCTCCAGTAAGTTTTCATCTCAGCTTTCATTGACAGTCAAACAGGAGACCTGTTCAGATCATCAGAACAATGAAAGTTCTTCCCCAGTGTAAGCAAACAGAACCTCTGTGTGTCCGTCTCCCTGCAGTGTCGCAGCCGAAGAGGAACTTCCACACCATGCGATCTCCTAAAGACCTGACCTCTGAGAGCTCCATATCCAGGTGAGACGTGCTGCTTCAGCTCCAACCTCATCGTCAGGCCCACACTGGTGCTGCTCACTTCACCTGTGTTGTCCAGAACCATCTCGCTTTGATCCGATCAAGATGTTCTGATCAAGATGTTCTGATCAAGATGTTCTGTGCAGACAGACTCCGACCCAGCAACCCTGAGAGCTGGGATCAGATAAAACGGCTCCTCCGTCTTATGGTTCCCCTGAAAGGGTTTGTTGGTTTTCTGTAGGCTGTGCAGATGTTCGGGTCACATTAAAGATGGAAAGGTTCTGAGCGGGCGCCTTTGTTCTACAGGGCGGTTCTAGATGAGATCTACCAGAAGGTCTCGTCTTAAATCAGTGACTGACAGGCTCTCCTCTCTCCACCTGCTGCAGGTTGCTGTTCTGCTGCTGGTTCCCATGGATGCTTCGCGCTGAGATGCAGTCCTAACCACGCCCTTCCCACCGTTCGCCTCCACCGGATGGACCTCTCGGCTCTACTTTCTCTCCATCGTTCTGTCTCTGAACTCCTCGTGGTGACGCTCTCCCAGCCCGAGTCCTCCTAATTTAGCCGTTCTATAGCAAAATATAGTGCCTTGTATCTGATCGAAACGTCCTGCATTCCTTCAATTTACTGAGTCCAGCTCTGAAGGAGCAAAGTGCTCTGAAACCCGTCCTCTCGCTCTGGCGCCTCCTACTGGTCCGGGGTGGTCAGTGTGTCAGTTCTCACCTCTGTCTCGTGGTTTTGTTTCGCTGCGGCAGGCTTCGGGTCTGAGTGGTTTGAGTCCAGAAACGTTCTCTGCACCTGCGGATCTCTTTGATCCGACACCAGAACACGCAGCTGGACCGGTTCGGTGTGCTGTGAGAATGTCGGACCCGCCGCTGGCTGCTGGCTCCTTGCTGTGAGATCCAGAATTTGATTTCTAATGATATTTAAACACAGTTTGTGCATCAGTCAGGTGTCTCCTGCTTTAATATCTGACGAGGAAACAGGGTTAATCATCTCCACATTTTTACTTCATGTCAGTCACAACTTTTAGGTTTTAGACAAATAATGTCAGCAAAATCTTCTTCAACAAACCTACAAAGAAAAGTTTCCGTTAGTTTGTGTGACGGTTTGGCAGCTGATCATCAGAAAATGATTTCATGATCAGTTACTTATCAGATGAAAACTCTTTGAAACTGACGTTATTTTAGGTCTGGATCTTATAGATGGTTGTTTAATGACCCAAAATAATTTCACAATCCAAAAACTACTTCTGAAAATAAACGTTATTTACAGAAATTAATCATTCGTATCTAGCTTTGTCTCAGTTTATCAGTTTCCAAAGATCCAAAAGCTTTCATGTCCTCATTTAGGAGAATCTTTCCAAGGAGTCCATGATTTTCCTTCTTCTCTCATCCCTCCTTCATTCTTCTTCTTTTCTCAGGCTTCTTCGGCTTTTGAATATCTGAGCATCTGCTGCTAATACGAACGGGAACAGTTAGCCTTCATGTGAGCTATTTGTTGGAAACCTCTCTGGTGTAAAGCTGAAATCAGTGTGACCCGCTCCGTGTGGAGCCGGTTCCTGTGATCCAGTTTAAAAACCCAAACCGGGACAAAACCAGCTCCCTCGGCTGAGGTGTCGATCCAGAAAATGGAAAATCCATCACCCCTGATCCATCGGCGTTGCTTTGAACGTTTGATCCGTCACCTTTCATTCCTGCCAATTTTTAGATTTAAGGACCTATTTGTCTAAAACTGGAGCTGCTGTAGATTAAAACTCTGGAAACCCTGAAAGTGCAGAACTGATCGATTAAAGCAAATAAGCCAATAAATAACACAGTTCTCTCTGAAATGCTTTATTTTAATTCTGGTTTGTTCAACACTTCCATTATCTTATTATCCTTTAATGACTCTTGATGATAATACGTCAGAAAACGGAAAAGTGTTTCTTTTTTAAATATCTTCTCAGTAATGCAACGATGTGTGCTTCGTGCTTCTCAGCCTCACCGAGGGGAAACATTGTGGCTGCTGCTGCACACTGCTGTACATAACTTCTCTGTTTGTGCAATAAGCTTCAACAGTTGGCTGATATAATCTGTAGGGGTTCTGCTCATCACAGGAAACTGATGAGATTACAGGCAGACTGGACGTTATCTGACCCAATAAGGGTGACCTATAAACTTTGGGTAGATGGATACAAACGTTTTGTATGTACCTGCAGAGCAGCTGCTTTTCAGCATTTGCACACAAACTAAATAAGCATTCATTCAACCAGAACTTTTGAAGATTTCCCCTTAAACATTTTTCCTGCATGAGGCTTGTGTCTACAGCCTGTCTCAGATCTCACGATATGCAGATGACTCCCTGCTATACCTTCCTGCTCTTTTTGGTTCTCTCAATCAACCCCAGAGCTTAACAACTCAAAGTTAATCCACACAATGCTAATTTTTCCTGTTCATATTTCACACGGTGTTTTGCCACAGTGCATCTTTTGTTGGTCGCTGTGTAAAACGCTGATGCTCCACAGAGTCGGGATCTGCTAACTCCTTCATCTCAGCTAAGCGTTACCTTTTGTGGGCCACAGTGATGGTGGAAGTTTGTCTTTGTACAGTAAACGTAAAGTTACAGTACGGTCAACGTGTCCCAGTGAAGCCACTTCACTGTCAACTTTGTAAACGTGGAGTTATTCCCTGGTTTGGCCGCCAGGTGTCACTATAATCTCAATTTAATCTAAGATCTTTGCATAACTGTTTTTTTATTATTTGTTGCTTATAACAGGCTCTGCCTCTGGTTTAAACTGGTTCAGTTCTGCAAATTTAAACTGTAAACTTTACATTCCTGCAGTCTAGTTTTAAAATACTTCTTTGTCCTTTTCAGCAGAATTAATTTTATTGAGTCAGTTTAGTTATATGGTGTAATTACAGCAGAGACAGGACTGTTAATGTCCAGTCTCTGAATCCGTTGCTCGTTCAACGGATTCATTTTAACAGCAAACGGGTTCATTTTTATCCAGATATTAAAAGAAAATGATGGTAGTTGGAAAAATACTTGTAAAATCTCTGAAAACATTGAAAACCGAGTCAGCAGGAAAGTAAAGTATTAATTATTCTGTGGTTGTTGGGCTAGAACCGTCAGAATCTCTGGTTCTGTCCTGGAAGTAACCAAGCAGTGGTTGTTTCATCATGAACAAGTCTTAATGATCTACAGTATATAGCCTATATTTTGATAACTTCACTAAGTGTACCTTTTGTTTTTGTATCTTTTAAAATGATTTGACTACTTATGTGCTCGGGTACAGCCTGTGTGAGTGGGTCGGTCCTGTTTGGTAGGAACCTGTCAGTTCCTGATGCTGAAACAGGAGGAAGACGAGGAATCCTGACAGATAAACTCACTGCATGCTCTCTGTCTGTAACCTTCTCCCTCAGTATTTTCTGATTGTCGGGTTTTCAGTCTGTGTCTTCTCCTCATCAGCATGAAAATGCTTCAAATATTGTTAACTATCAATATAATAAAGAATTTGATGTTTTTGCATTTTCTACGTCTGCTGGTCTTGGTTTGTAATCAGATTACTGTTCTGGACAAAAACTGCTGTTGTTGGTTTACGCAACGGGAAAAAAGACACAGAGATGAAGATCAGACTCAAAGTAAAACCCAGTGCTGTAAAGATGGAGGATGGTTCTGGTTCTGCTACCGCTGGATGTTTACAGAATAAGTCAGAGGAGGGAGGGAGGGATGATGGATGGAGTTTAATAAAAGCAGAAATCATATTTTCTCTGAATATCAAAATTTATTCCAAAGTTTGTGTTCATGTTTAAAGTTCTTTATAATAAATTATCCAGTTCAAAAGTAGAAATCTGTCCTTAAACATCTGCTGGTGGGCCGACCCGGACCAGGACCAGGACTAGGAACAGGACCCGGACCAGGACCCGGACCCGCAACAGGACCAGTACCCGGACCCAGATCAGGACCAGGACCCGGACCAGGACCAGGAACAGGACCAGGACCCGAACCAGGAACAGGACCCGGACCCGGACTAGGACCAGAACCCACTGGACCCCCAGCAGCAGCTGCAGGCTGAAGACGTCCAGCGGTGAACCTGCCCTGCTGAAGTGCCGCTGAGCAGCAGCAGGTGGGTCGGCGCTCGGCCTCAGAGGGAGGAGCTGTAGTTCTTCCTCTCTGACGACGCTGCGGTGGCGCTCGGTGACGGACACGGCGATCTGACCTTTGACCCGCTGCGCTGCCTCTTCCTCCGGGCCCGGCGGTTCTTGAACCAAACCTGGAAACAAAGCATGGATGAAGCTTCAGGTGAGGTGGAACAAAACGATGGTGGTTCTGGATGAAGAAGCTCTTCAGTTCTGAGCCAAGTTTCAAACCCAGAATACAAGAACTATGTTCTCTGTAGGTTCTGGACCCGCAGTTCTGGAATCTGCGTTCCTGTTTCCCTTTGAAAAGGTTTTAATCAACACTAAATGTTCCAGATATTCTCTGGACCTAAGAACCGCATCTGATGGTTCTCCAGCCTTTCTTAAGGGCTTTCAATGAGAGTGTGAAGCTTTGGTAGATCTTCCACTGATATCAGAGGAACCTGAGCAGACCCAAGCTGGAACCTTCCACACCCAGGTTCTGGGTTGGATCCAACCTACGATCCTTTGGATCCTTTAATTCTTCAGGATGTCTGGAGAACTTTGAAATAGAGAAAACGTGGCCTTTTGGGAGAACTGAAAGAGACCCAAACTGGATCTGCTGCAGGTTCTAAGTTTTTATTTTCAATCATCTCTAATAGGAGATTGCTGTTGCCTGTCACGCTCATCATAGCTGAGTAAGCACAGGGTTCTGTAAAATAATATTTGGACCGAAAAGTTCAAAAAATAGGTCACAGGTCCCTGGTCCAAATATTTGGTGGGAAACACATTCAGCATCAGATCAGAATCAGAAATACTTTAATAATCCCAGAGGGAAATTGTTTAAGGGTTAGGGTCAGCATAGCTGTGATGAGACGACCTGGAAATGTTTGGTAAGAAAATGTGATTTTTTTATGTATCAGAAATGATGCTTGAAGCATAAAAATGATGCCAATACAAAGAGAAAAGTTAATCAACAATTAGAATATTTTTTTCTTTGCTAAACCTACAAATGCAGCTGTTAGCTTAGCTATTACCAAAAAATCCAGCCAAGCCATGCTAATCCTCTGTTAGAGTTTAATGTACCGTTCTGTTTTCTATTAAATGGACAGCTGACGGTGACAGAAGAAAGCCGTTGTACAAAGTAATGTTCTCTGTGTGGAATTGGTGACTATTTGATGCATTTAACACAAGGAAACCATTTTGTGTTCACCTGCTTTGTTAAAACACAAATAGGCTGAAATGTTTGTATTATCAGTTTTCAGCTGAGGTTAAACTGGAACTTTTACCATTTTAAAAAACATTTTCTACAAGTTTGAATTTAGATGAAACTGATGTTTTAAATGTGATTTTTAATGTGCTTTTCTTCCAATTAAAATGATCTTAATTCCTCAAATATGCTGGATTGGTAAATTAACATGATAACTAAAATAACAGCCAACATAACAGCGGGACAACCAGCGCCAGTGTTGGTTGTTCCTGGTGAACTTTTTTCATTTAGTTAATAACAGAATGAAATCCGGCACAATAAGTAAATTGTTTCATTAACTTGGACTTTATGCTTCGTCCCGATATAAAAATATTTTTTTAGACCAACATTTATTTTAGCAATTAGGAAACTTGTAAAACTGTCAACCATCCCGTCTCCCCCCGGACCAGAGACTCACCCGGACGGTCTCCTCGCTCAGCCCGGTGTTCCGGGCCAGCTGGACCCGGGCCTCCGTGGCCGGGTAGTCGGTGATCTGGAAGAGCGCCTCCAGCTCTCTGCTCTGGCTGTCGGTGAACACCGTCCTCATCCGGGCCTTCTGGTACCCGCTGTGGGCCGCATCAGAACCGCCTGCGGACAAAGACGCAACAGATATGGAACAGTTAACTTTAAACGTTGGTTTCCCTAAAAGCTCAGAACTGATCCGGGGAGGTTCTGACCCACCTTCAGGAGCTGGAGCGAAATGTGCGCAGAAGCTGACCTCTGCGTGGTGGTGGTGGTGGTGGTGGTGGTGGTGCGGGGCTCTGCACGGACAGAACCCGTCTCCGAAGCACATGCCCCGGTACTGCAGACAGGTCGGCACCGGGAACGGCGCAGGAACCGCGAAGGGGATGAGCGCAGAAGCCCAGGGGCTGGCTGGCTCTGGGCCGAACCCGCCCGGGCCCCCCCGCAGGCCTCCGTCCGGCGCCGGCTCGGGCGGTCCGCGGCCCAGCTGCGGGGAAAGGATGCGCTTGATGCTGAAGTCCGACACTCTGCTCCCGTCCATGTTCTGCTGCAGGTGACCCGCAGGTTCTGCCGGTCCGGTTTTAAGCGGAGGGGCCTCCACGCGTACCTGGGGCCCCTGGAGGTGTTAATGAGGCCGTTTGATGTTCCGAGTTCAGTCAGACTTCAGAGGAGGTCTGGACTTTGATGTGACCTCAGAACCACCTGATGGTTTGTTCTACAGGGACTGAGAGCAGGTTCTGGACCAATTCAGGTGTGAACAGCTTCTTTTAACACTTGATGGAGTTTAGTGGAATTATTATTTGATCTTTAATCAGGTGTTCACAACAGAAACTAATAATAGAAACTCGGGATCGTTTCAGAGACATTTTTGACTACGTTTTATTTTACAGCATCTTAGTTTGGACCGTGGAGCTAAAACAACACATTTTACTATCAGACCTGCTTGTACCCGTTTTATAATAACACCAATTTAATGAATGACTGGATGTTGTGTAAAGAGCTTTATCATAAAGGACCGAAAAGGAGGAAAAAATAAACAATTATATTATTGATGCAGAAAGTTGAAGACATGGACGTAAAACTTGCAAAGTTTTAAAAGTTGCTCATAAAAGAGAAGAATGGCCTTTGTTATAAAAATGTCAGCGTCTGAGCTCCATATTTATAATATAATATGATATAATCTAATATAGTATAGCATATTTATAATATAATATAATCTGATATAATCTAATATAATATGATATATTATAATATAATACAATATAATATAACATAATACAGATCGCGGGAGGGGGGGTTCTTTGTTCTCATTTTAATTTTATGAGGTTATTAGTAGTTTTTAAAACTTTGAACGTCCTGGTGTGTCTGCAGTGATTCTGCGCAGCCTGCAGGGGGTGGCAAACTCCAGGAAATGCGCGCGCAGCTCCGGTCTGTCACGCGCCAGTTAAAAGACCACGTCGTCTGTCCTGGGAAAGTTGAAAGATTAAAACAGCCTTTTGTCTTTTCGGCAGGTTCTTTCTTTCCTCTGGACTCTTTAAAGCAGGACTTTTCTCACCTTTCGGGTCCTACTGCGCATGCTCAGTCTGAATCACATCCAGCAGAGCTCCTTTCTCTTTGATTCATTATTAATTGGTTAGAAGTTGATGTAGATGAAGTCTTCTTGGATATTTGAATAATCCTCTGTGACGTGAAGTGAGCTAAATCTGACCTCTGATCACTGACCAATCAGGGATCAATCAGGGCTAAACCAGCAGCTGTATTTGAACTTCCTCTGATCTGATCCATCAATCAAGAGAAACTGCAGCAGATTAATGAGCAGCAGAAACGTTTCAGCCGTTCACACCTGCTGGGTTTTTACCTGCTGACAGTCAGACCAGAATCAAAGAGCACCTTCCTCAGATGGGTCAGTTCTGGGCGGGATTATCCTTCAGTGAACAGACACGGTTTAAAACAGCCTATGTTTAGTTTTTGATAAACTTTTATTACATTTATGAAAATATATCTAAACCATCTCCATAAGGACCAGTTCAAATCCAAATAATCAGATTTTTTCTTAGTCTGAAGGAGAAGATCTTCATGTTCTCTGCATTTATCTGAAAAACGGCTGTTTCAGACCTTTTCAGTTTATTTTCCATCTGAACTCATCTCAGTTCCAGGACCAAAGCAGAAGCGGGTCAGAACGTTTCTGCTGACTTTGCTGTATTTAGCCTGTAGGTCATTTTTTCTAAACCCGGTGGTCTGCTCAGCAGGCTTTTAAGGTGGACGTCTGCTGGTCAACGTTTCACGGCTTCCTGAGGAGCTGTGTGTGTAAATCTCTGCTGTTTGAATTAGTCTAGAAGCCCCAGAAGAGTTCTGCTGGAAGCCGTGGAGACGTTTACACGTCTGTCTCTGGGGTTTCCTTCGTCTATCAGGAGGACTAATTTGGTCTGAAATAGTGGTGAATTATTCAGTTAAATTCAACTTTCATTTCTAAACTTCCTGGTGTTGAACTGGGATCAGCCTCCAGTCTTTCTGTCATGTTTACAGGATTTTATATTTAGTCAGTAACACGTTGATAATAATGACTTTGTTGCTTTATTTCTGCACATATTCTTAAACAAACATAAAATGTCTGTATTAAACTATCTTCATATGTACAAAGTGATTTTAGCTTGTTTGGTTTTGCTGAAATTTAGGAAAAAAATCAGTTAATCAACAGACAGCAAAGATATGGATAAAATAAACTGTTCAACATTTTTAGTAAAAAAAACGTCCAACACAACACAATGATCCATTAATTGGAGAAAAGCAGATGTAAAGAACCACAGAACCTCCTTCAGCAGCCTGTTGAGAACGTTCTCCATCATAGCCGCAGCTCTCTGGCTGCAAAACAAGCCCAAACCATCAGCCCTCCACTGCCATGCCGAACAGACGCCATCGGGTTCCTGAGGTTCCTGAGGTTCCTCAGGTTCCCGGGGTTCCTCAGGTTCCCGGGGTTCCGTGAGTGAGGGCCATCATCTCTGCTTTGGTCTGGCCCAAAGACATGGGTCCACAAGTCTGGAGCTTTGGACGGTGGAGAAATAACAAGACTGGAACTGGAAGAAGTTTATCTGGCCACAAGTTTTTTAGGGATTGTCCAAATAAACATTGATTACTAAAATAACCCATTTATTACATAAAGAAACCTTTTTCCTGTAATCTAGCATCTATAATACATCAAATCTCTAAACATGTATTTTCCTCTTGATTGATGTTGGAGACTTTATGTTTACTGATTTAATGGAGTGTGAATTCACAGGAAGTCCAGGACCGGATTTGCTGGGACTCTTTTAAACATTTTAAACATTTTGATTGTGTTTCTGTCAGAGAAGATGAAAGTCAGGCAGAAATGGTGGAGTGGGCCGACTGCATGGAGGGGCACTGATGCTGGTCCTGATCTTGGTGTTATTTTTGACCAAGACATGTAATTTAAATCCCATATTAAACAGGTTTCCAGAGTTTCCTTTTTTCACCTCAGGAATATCGCCAAAATTAGAAACATTCTGTCCAGAAGTGATGCTGAAAAACTAGTCCATGCATTTGTTACTTCAAGGCTGGACTATTGTAATTCTTTACTATCAGGAAGTCCACAAAATGCAGTTCAAAGTCTTCAGCTGATCCAAAATGCTGCAGCAAGAGTTCTGATGAAAATCAACAAGAGGGATCATATTTCTCCAATTTTAGCTTCCCTTCATTGGCTTCCTGTTAAATCAAGAATAGAATTTAAAATTCTTCTTCTAACGTATAAAGCCCTTAATAACCAAGCTCCATCATATATCAGAGCTCTGATTACCCCGTATGTTCCTAACAGAGCACTTCGCTCTCAGACTGCAGGTCTGCTGGTGGTTCCTAGAGTCTCTAAAAGTAGAATGGGAGGCAGATCCTTTAGCTATCAGGCTCCTCTCCTGTGGAACCAACTCCCAGTTTTGGTCCGTGAGGCAGACACCCCGTCTACTTTTAAGACTAATCTTAAAACTTTCCTTTTTGACAAAGCTTATAACTAGAGTGGCTCATGTTACTCTGAGCTACCTCTATAGTTATGCTGCTATAGGCTTAGGCTACTGGAGGACATCAGGGCCTATTTTTCTCTGCTGAGTTCTACTGTTCTTCAATTATGCATTGCTTGTCATCATTTCAGCTTTTAACTTTCTGTTCTCTCTCTTTTATCTTCATAGTAGGTACACCTGGTCTGACGTTCTGTTGACTGTGAAATCATCCAGAGAAGACAGATCACCACTATTACCATCTAATGTAGAACAGATTACTGGATCAATGTGTGCTTCTGTGCTTGTTTGTCTCTCTTGTTGTGTCTCTGCTCTGTCTTCTGTAACCCCAGTGGGTCGAGGCAGATGACCGTTCACACTGAGCCTGGTTCTGGTTCTGCTGGAGGTTTTCCTTTCCGTTAATGGGGAGTTTTTCTTTCCACTGTCGCTTCATGCTTGCTCAGTATGAGGGATTGCTGCAAAGCCATGGACAATGCAGACGACTCTCCCTGTGGCTCTACGCTTCTCCAGGAGTGAATGCTGCTTGTCGGGACTTTGATGCAATCAACTGGTTTCCTTATACAGGAAATTTTTGACCAATCTGTATAATATGATTGATTTGACTTTGTAAAGTGCCTTGAGATGACATGTTTCATGAATTGGCGCTATATAAATAAAATTGAATTGATGCAGCTTTGGAGGAGGACCTCAGGTTTTTAGGGTTTAGACACTATGGGCTGATCCTCATGTCTAAGATTCTGCTCTTCACCGGATCCCTCAGTAGATCTTATGATCCGTGTTGGGTTTGGCCTGCAGGGGGCAGAGCAGACAGACAGCCGGTAAAAACCATTATGTAATGTCTCTTTCTCCTCCCTCTTTCTTTTTTTCATCCAGTTGTCTGTCAGATTCTGTCTCTCCATTCTTTGTTAATGAGACATGCCCTGTTTTATCTTTCCTTTTTTAACCTCCTGATTCCTTCCTTGTACTCAGAGCAGATAAAAGGAAGCACACGCGGCCATCAGACGCTGTCCGACCTTCACGGCACCACACTGGGCCCTGCCACCCCGGAGGTGCTACACAAGTCCTCCTCTGAAGAAGCTGATCTCTCTTCAGGCGCTCTAGATTTAACTGGGCTCTGCAGGATTTGATCTGCTGCTGAGATCTCAGACACGTCCTCTGATGAATCAAACGAACCCTCAGGTGAGCGATGAATGGAGCTAAACAGGCTTAAACGGCTTTTTTCAAACCCAGTTAAAACACAACAAACAAGAATTCTTTAAAGGAATCTTGAATATTTCGGGGACGATTCTGAAACACCTCATCAACCTTCTCCAACACGTTAGCAGATGTGGAGTTCAGATGGATGGAAGCTCCACGATGCTAAAGACCCAGAGAAAACCTTACGGTAAAAACTCAGGAACCCAGAGGGGCAGTCTGTGGGATTCAAACCGGGGAACTTTAGCCTCTCCAGGACATAAGCAGAACGGAAACTAAAGGAGTAAAACAAATGAGCACAGATGGAACTGAACTGAGACACAAGGAAACTACAAAGCAAGAGGAAAATACCAATTCTGACTGAAATAAAGTGAATAAACTAGAATACACAGGGAACCGAACACGGTATTCACCATATGTGGGAGCCTTAAGAAACTAGACACAAAGGAAACACAATAATGCACACAGTGAAACGGACATTATATGGCAAGACATTTTAGTACATAAGAAGCAACAAGGGAAAGACCCAAACAGCTCAGGGTCGTGGCTGCTTGATGTTCCTCAGTGGGGGGGAACCAAACCCAGCAAGCAAAGTCGAAGAGATGATCTAATGTTCTGCCATTTTTAACAGCTCACTTTGAATCTTTGAAAGCAATTTAATTTGACATTTTAATCTTGATTTCAAAGCTGCATCACATGATTGTTGGTCCACAATCTGTTACAACAAGCGCAGTTAAAGCCAAGACATCCAGTCCATCCAGTCCTGGTTTTAACGGCTTCAAGACTTTATAAAGATTAAATAGCAAAAGAAGCTGCATCCCAATCAGTCAGAATATGATTAAAACAGATTCAAAAAGTTAAAGTAATACAGAATCATTTCACACACAGGGATTCTGTTCAAGCATTTATTTCTGCTAATGTTGACGGCTGTCGTGGTTTCAGCACACTTCAGGATAGCAGCAGAACAAGGAATAAAACAAAACAATTAAAAAACAGACCAAACAAAAAGGAAGCGTCAAAAGAACCAATATAACGTTGGCATAATAAAGGCCACATAAAATAGTGTGAGGAACTCTATATTATGCTAGTTTCTGTTGTGAATGTCTGAACATACGGCTGCTGAATGTGTGCAGGGAGACGTCAGCAGCTCAATCCTCTGGTTTACTGAAACAGAAACAACGCCTCAGCCGCCTTTCCATCACAATCCTCTCAAGATTTCAGTTCTCTGTGTTGCTCATCAACCTTTCACAGTTTTTCCTTCCACTCAACTTTCCAGTAACTACTCGGACACTGCTGGCTGTCAACAGGAAGCTTTTTTAGCCGCAACCTTTTCTGGGTCACCCTCCTTGCGGAGGCCGGCGGTGTCAGCTGGACGGAACAGAAGAGAACGTCGCTGGAATAGGGATCCTTTATTATTGGTGGGATGTAGTTTTATCAGTGGTACGTTGTAAATAAGCAGAAGTAAAGGCTAGATATGTTGCTAACACAGCAGCTGTTGGAGCTGCCTGGCTCCACATGAACCTCCTCAGGTGTTCAGGCTGCTATGGACCAGCAGGCAGTTCTGCTCCGTCTCAGGAACACGGCCACCAGTAAATCCTGAAAATGTCGGCTCTAAACATCAGGGACGACAGCAGCAGCACGTCTGACCCCGTTTGTCGTCTCTCTGCTGCCAGAGTGTCGGATGAAAGTGGCGAACGCTCCCAGCCGCCGCCGCTGAAAAGGTTGGAGCTGATATCAGAGGAAAGGTCAGCAAACGCTCTCAGACACAGACGATCGGAGTCAGGAGGAGAGCAGGAAGATGATTGGTGGGTTGGGGAGCATGCTGTGCTCTGAGTGGCTGCTTTGTGTCACAACAGGAGCAGTGATTGGTCACCAGGCTGACAGTGGTTGGGTCAGAGAAGAAAAGGCAGAAAGGTGACGGGGTGAGTGCGGTGTTGTGGTCAGCATGAAACACGTTCTCCATGTTCTGGCTCAGTGTTCTGATCGTTGAAGAACTTCTTAACGAAGAACATCAAGCAGACTGCTTTGAGCATCCCTGGGCTTCCAATGAACCCAACAGAACATCTGAACCCAAGACTTTCATCGGACCAGCTGCAGCAGCTCACCTCAGAACCCGACCCAGTCCAATCGGTCCAATATGGCCGCCAGGGCGGAGCTGGTAAATCCCACCAGCGCCTTCAGCACCCGGTGGTGTTCGGTGATGTACCGGCAGATCTTTAGGACCGTGTTTTAAAGGTGTGGCTCCATTGAAGAGTGCCCTCTGGTTTCAGGGCCGAATCCCTAAAATCACCAGAACCACGAGGAGCACATTTTCGGATCAGATCCTGCCTGGATCAGAACCATTTTCTGCCGGAGACACGCAGGGCCGTCTCCAGGAGGAGGAGACGTGTCCACCTGGGACCGCTGCCCTGTCCTCCTCTGCTCCATTTAACATTTACTACATTTATCCTGTTTACATGAAAGGTTGAAATAATCTGATGTCAAATAAAACTGGAAAACTGTGGATCAAACTAACAGCTTTAATGAACCATCAGAGTTCCTCACGCCTGCAAACAGAAGCAGCTTCTTATGTAACTTGCAGCAGATAACCCTAAACGTGCTGGAAAGGCTCCGCCTTACGGAAGCAGAGAGGAGGACCTCGTCTCCACGCCTCTGAGGACAGGAACACAGCCGCCCTCATGCAAACGAGGCTCACGCCTGGTGATGACTTGTTGTCCGAAGGTGGAAACACTTTCTGTGGATCTGCTGCAGAGAAGCAACCAAAGGTCCTCCAGTAAAGATCCTGGGACTCATCCAAACATCTGCGCATGGCCTTGTTGTGCTATTATTACACTGTTTAAAGTTATTTAATGTTTAATAACTAACTCTGTTAGGTATTGTCTGGTGAATATCAGCCCAATCAGCTGATATCAGGACAATAGCTGAAAGGAATGATTCGAGCTCTGGTGATCTTTTAACAGCAAACTCTGCACACATGTAGAATAAAGGAGTGACAACAGAAATATTATTATTAACAGAAATAAATGAACATCCAGAGAACACCAATAATTTTAGACCTTGAACTGTGCAGTGTGCATGGATGGGTGTCCAGCCAGACTAGCAAACAGGCGTTACCAGCAGTGTTAATGCAACATGTAAGTCTGAACTGGGCTGCTGGTTCATTGATCATCAGCAGGGGGCGACTGCCCTCACAGCTTTGGGAGACAAGCTGTTCTTTAGTCTGTTAGTTTTGATTTAATGTTTCTGAATTGTTCTCCTGATGGAAGTGGGTCAGACAGAGCATCGCCCGGGTGGGAGGGAGCTGGGGCGGTACGTCTGGACCTTCCCTGGACCGGATACTGAAGGCAGATTCAGAGGGTTTCCTTCATTAAGAGAGAACCGTACCTGGCTGTGTGTGAACATGTTATTACCTCCTGGTTAAAACACAGGTTAGCAGGGATTAACCAGATGTTTTGGTTCAGTTATAAAATCCACATCTGGATCTGATTAGTGCCAGACCTGGAGACTCTAGATAGAACTTTAACAGAACCTGTCTGATACCATGAAGTTGGCTAAAAGATCTCAAAAGAACTAAAGAACTTCAAGAACAAATACTAAACAGTCACTGACATCTGGGAAAGCTTACAGATCCACTCCTCAGGCTGTGGGACTCCAGAGAACCACAGAGAACCCTTACCCACACTGAGAACAGCAGAGAACCTTCCCAGGAGAGGCCGACCCACCAGAATCACTGCAAAGCTCCTCATCGACTCATCCAGGAGGTCCAGAAGAACCCAGGGTTCTTATTTACATCTGGTCTGAAACTAACAGCAGGAACAGAACATCTCAGCCACGTCCAAACATGCAGGTGTTAGTATGACGGTCTGGGACTGTTCGCTGCTTCAGAACCTGGACCACTTGCTGAATCCTGAAGGCCAACCGTCAGTTTGTGACCGTGGGGTCCCAGCCTCTCACGTCCTGCACCAAAACCAATCAGTGCAGAGCATCATGGAGAAGCTCCGCCCACAACAAACCAGGACTCCACCGACCTGCAAGCCCTCGTGATCTCATTACAGACGATTTGTGATGTTCTCCAAACTCTCCTCAAGCCAGAACTCTGAGGGAAGGAGCACACGATCTTCTCAGAACCATGTAGAAGATCTGACCTCTCAGAGACCATCCAGGCTGATCTCTTCATCCCGTGGGGGTGGAACTGACTGAGAACAATGGATCCCTTCCATGGGCAGGTGGAGAAAGCGTCTCCTGAGAACGAATCCTCAGACGCCTTTAAAAACCTCCTGAAAAATCCTTCTCTCTTTGGTTCTGGAGTTCCGGTCCATCTTTAGACGTCCTGATGCGTTGAATCTGTTTTTAAGTCTGTGGAACATGTTTTTTAACCTTGATTTTTATCTCGTTTCTGTATCTAGTGATATAAGCGTCTTAATGCGGTACCGCGCACGTGACGTCACGGCCTTAAGAGTAACGCCCCTTTTGCCGCACCGGTAGGGCAAACAGTCGTAGAACGCACATACAAACCAGCCATTACAAGCGCAACAGAACCAGCGATATGACCGACTTTGCAGCCATTAAACTTACCCAAGACGATGTCCCAGGCGCACGGTTTACTGGTCGCACTGTGGAAGAGCACACCAACCTTCAGCTGAAACGGTGGCTTGAGTGTCGAGGGCTCAAAAAAAACGGAAGACGGGCCGAGTTGATTCAACGGTAAGCTTTGTTTTTTTCCCTGCTCGGCGTTCATGCCTTTGTTATGATTTCCACCGTGCTCCGTTCACGTCGGCCTTTTTTGTTTGTTTGCAATCAACGTCCAGGAATCTGTATATCTTGCCAATAGGTAGCTACAAAACGATTGTTCACATCTCAGAATCTTTCGCTTAAGAGATTCAGGGCGTTTGTTTTTGAGTAAGCTATCCCGGTAGCAGGGTACCATGTTAGCGCCTGCTAACATGCTAGCCTATATGCTATCATCACCCTTTCCACCGACAAAATGCTTGCTACATATGTAGGTGAATTTGGTCACTTTTTCCGGGTTGAAATGTTGTGTAGGCCGCCCGCACAAGTGTACCCAACGCACACATTTCTCCTTGGCACTCTTGAGTTTCGGGAAGAAAACATCCTTCATATGCGGCCGATCAGCGTACCTCGAGTCGCTGTTGCACGTCCCATAGCAACAATGTTTATAAACCATGGTCTTAGATGTTGGAAAAAGCAGTCGTTTACCGAGTAAAACCTAGGCTAACGCACGTCTCTTCCACAGCAAAACAGTGGCGGGTTTGGGAGTTTGCCCTACTGCGTACCACGTGATGTGACGTCATCGTGACGTTGTGTTTCTAAAAATAGCTCGCGCGCGGTACCGCATTGGAGCTTCGTGTGCAGCTCTGGGGTCCAGCTGGTGTGGTTCAAAGGTTCTAGCTGACGTTTGCTATTGAGCGTCTCTAACCTGTTCCTCTGGGCCATAATTAACCCCGATAACTGAGCCTTAAAGGGGAAACGTTCTCAGTCTGCTGCCCCCTGCTTGTGTCGGACGGCGGGTCCGGTCCGAGTTTCCAGCCAGTCAGGCTCTCAGTGCTGCAGTCTACAGACTGACAGCTGATGAGGCATCGGTCTGGATGACGTCTCTGGGTTTACCTGCTCAGGTCACCTGGAGCTCCCACACGGACCAGAACAGAGTGGTTCTGATGGAGGTTCTGACTGAGGAGTCGGGGGGGGGGGGGGGGGGTTGAGAGTCTGGACCGCTCTCTGTTCCTTTAACGACTTTCGTCAACTCATGTAATTAAAGACAGGAAAATCATTCCTGCATTTCTGTGCAACGTTTCATCTTGTGGTCAGTTTCCTTCATCTAAAACAGGAAGGAGTGGATTCTCACCAAGGACCCAGAAACATTACAGATCATAAAAATCTGCATTTATGGGGTGTAATGGATTTATTAGGGAACTTTGTTAAAACACTGATGTGAGCAGCAGGTTAAAATAAAACAGTATAATGCATCTAGAGAAGGTTTGAGTCAACATACATGCTTATTTAACGGAATATATATATATATATATATATATATATATATATATATATATATATATATATATATATATATATATATATAAATATATATAAAATTTCACCAGATAAAAGACTAATGGGCATCAAGACTTCTTTTACTCGTCTTAGTGGACAAGCCAGACAACAAGAACCTGGTGACCATTAATATGTACCAGCAGTTAGATGAATAACATGCAGAAGTTGTTACAGTGAATAAAATTTAAAGGAATAATAATTTGTGATTTAAAATCCAGGCGGCCGTGTTGGGAGTCTTTGTCCAGGCTTGTTGGCAGCTGGTTGAAGCTCACAGCTACTCACCGTTAGCAGCAGCAGCTTCCTGATGGAGGAACAGCACTGAACCACACAGATCAGGTGTTTAATATTAATATAGAATATTAACTATTAATATTAACTATATATGTATAGGCTGTATGATGTATATACATGCAGTAATGCTACTTTGCTTGGACTGATGGACTTGATGTCTATCTGGTTTAGAGCTGGTTTAAACAATCAGGCTGCATTCCCTTTCATACCCAGCAGCCTTTCCAGGCCTCCTAGACTCCTACCTGCTGGTTGCAGATGTGGCTCTGAAGGCAGGAAGTGACGAACTGATCAGAGAGAGAGAGAGATACCTGTAGGCCTCTCCTCACGGGCTCCTTCTTGTTTGAGGAGGTGAGTGAGGCCACTGCAGAGGAGGCCTGCGCTCCGAAACGGAACGCAGCCGCAGCAGGACAGTGTGATACAGGTGCGCAGCAACAGGTGCGTGCGTGCAGACAGGCCAGATGGGGCGGGGCAAGTGGGCTACCTGCCGCAGGTAGTTTCGGGTTTCCAGCAGCTCGGTTCTTCCGGCTCTGCGGGGAAGATGGTTCTCTGCTGCTGACGCGGAGTTCTGCTTGGACCTCCTCAGACAGACGTCCTCCTGATGTGAGCTCGTCAGGCAGCAGGTAAGTTGGTCGGCTCTAATGAGGTCACTTCCGCCTCCTTCTCACCTGTTCTCCTCAGCTCGGACTTTAACACGTCTGTGACTCCGAACCTGTTCTTTCTGTTCCATCCTGCTGTCAGACGCGCAGTTTCCGTGAAGCTGCGCATTTTATCCGCGCAGCTCAGGAACAGGTTTCCCTTTGCGCGTGCGTGCGCCAGGTGTGCCTCATGTGTGCGCGCGTGCACGCAGTCATCCACGGACAGGTGATCCAGTGTGAGAGAGGCAGGAGCAGAGAGAGGAGCCTGTCTTTGTGCGCCCTCCTCCTGCCGGCAGCGCAGCTTTCTGGGCAACGGAAAGCGGAACACCTCCGTCCTGCGTCACAACGTTTCCTGCAGGCTGGAGGAGATGGAAACGATCAAACCTCCTAAACTAAGAAGAGAGCAGGCAAACTATAGAAGTGGAGGAAGAGATTAATTTTTACAGAAATTTACATGTCAGTGTTCATAAGAACGGCTCATAGAAGTAAAGACAACCGCAGGAGGAGTCCAGCTGCAGACCTCCTGCACCAGGAGCATCTAACCGTGCCACAGCAGGACGGCCCGGTTCTGCTGCTGCTTCACCGGAGGCAGCTGACTGGACCTCTGAGAAGAAAGCCAGAGCCGTGATGGTTCCTGCTGAGCCGGGTTAGCAGAACGCTGTCAGAGAAAGAGGTCCAGTTTCTTGGATCCTGGAGGCCGAGCAGCTTCATCTGCTGGTGCCATCGTGGATGGAGCGACCTGCAGGATGCAGGTGGAGGACCTCCAGCTCTGTTCCTGGGTGAGATGCCTGCTCTGAGGCAGGGCGGGCTGATGACCGGCTGACCTGCTGTGGGTGGATACGGTTACAGTTATCAGGGAAACGTCTCGGTCCCACGCTGGAATGGCAACAATCAGCACTTTAACTGTGACACCTGAAGTCCTCAGAGCTTCACGCTCCTGTTCCTCTTCACGGTCATGGGAAGGAACGAGGACATCCTGAGGCAGCCTGGCTGGTTTCTGACAGCACTGAGGAATTTAGCTAATATAAATATAAACTATGTTCCTGTGTAAATTCTCAGTGATCTGGGTCATCAGCAAACAGGCTTAAATCAGAGGCAGCAGGACTTCCTCCCAGTTCTCCTGAAGACGTTTCCACACCTGTCCAGGAGTCTCTGTCAGTTCAGGTTCTCACTCTGATCAACCTGCAGGTGGAGCGCTGCTGTTTCTAAGGACATGGAGGTCCATCCTCCTAGAACCAGTCCAGGTCAGAACCAGTGACCCACCATCACCGTCCTGGTGGTTAGAAGCTGCTGCTTGGTGTGAGTGGAGGACTTGGTCTCCTGAACCATGATGAGATGCTGATGTAATCTCTCTGGAACGTGTTGGAGGACCGAGCTGTAAACTCTGGGAGCTGAAGCTCCATCCTGCCTCTGTTCACTGATGGCTTTGCTCTTTGGACCAAGATGGCTTCTTTCTCCCTCTTCCTAACATCTGTTCTCCTGTCCAACATCTGGACCTCATTGTCCTCAGCAGTGTCTCCTTTGTTCTGGAGGTGCAGGCGTACTCCTCAATAAATTGCTAAATAAACAATAAAAACTTAAAAGATATTTTGCTAGAAAAAAAAAATCTGGACACATTTATTCCCACTTAAAGGAGCTAAAATCCCACGCAGGTGCGTCAGGTCAGGTGAACTTGATGATGGAGCTTTAAACCTGAGACATCCAGCCTGGTGCTCCTGACTGGTGAAGTGAGGCTGAACTCCATGGTGACGTGCACAGATCTGTCCGAGAGAAGAAGACTGGAGCAGCTTTCTGAGGCTCCATCTGAACAGCTGTTGGGTCAGAAGCCTTCAGCCAGAGCAGAACTGGGTCAGCGTCTCCATGATCAGCGTGTCTGAGTCAGTCAGTGAGGAAGGAGGCAGGAAAGGAGACTGGATGCTTCCTATCACAGCTCCTTTAGCCCTTTCCTGGATTCCTGCAGCATAAACTGTCTCTAGACCCTGTAGACGTCGTCCCATCACTTGTGATTCTGCTTCTTCTATATTTTCTATATATGCTTTTAATTCTATATTGCACATGCATCTATCTATTGATCTATTGACCGTATTCAGAGACCTGAAACAAAATCTCACTCATGCAGCTGAATGACAATAATAAATGCACAATAAGTGCAAACGTCTTGTGATTGCTGCTAACTTTGATTAATCTTTATTGTAATGCTGCTTGTTCTACAGCGTCCCTGAGTGCTCTGAAAGGTGCTTTTAAATAATAATAATAATAATAATAATAATAATGATGCCTGAGGCCCCTGGTCAGAAAAATGACTCCAGCTGTTTTTGGGATTTACAGCTTTTGGTTTCTGACTAAACATGGCAGTCATCCATAATTAGGTTAGCCTTACATTTTTAGATTATTGAGAGGAAAAATGTTGTTTATGGTAAAGTTTCACAATGTAACCAGAGTAGTGATGCAGTAGTAATCTGGGTAAAACCAGATAACCAGAGCTGGAGCTCAGTGGAAGGAGACCAATAAACAATCAGATTTATTATGTTTTAGTTTTTATGTTAAATGGATCAGAACAGGTTTTAAAATGCTCTGACTGTTCATAGCCGTCTGTGGGGACATAAGGAGGGAATATTTCATTCAAAGACATTTAGTATTAAACCATTTATACGGTTAGACCTGAGAACATTTCACAGCGTTTCCCCCCAAACTGAACTAAAGTCCCTTCACAGCCAGGAAGTTTGTGATATTCTGAGATATTTCCTAAACCTGAGAGACATGACCTAAAGGAGAATAAACTGCACTAACATGCAGCAGCATTAAGAATCTGTTAATCATGAACACGTCTGCCAGCAGGATTTAACCCTCAGAGTTTAAGTCCGTCTCCTTTTAACCCTGAATTCTGCCGTTCCTGCTCTCCTCCCACCTCAGGAGTCATGGACTCGGTTCTTCTCCAGGACCTGTTTACATTCTAAAGTGTAATTCCTTTTCTCTCCTAAGGCAAAAAACATCCAAATGCAAGGCAAATTTATTTGTATAGCACATTTTAGCACTGAGACAATGCAAAGTGCTTTACATGATTAAAATATAGGAAAATAAAACAGAATAAAAGCAAGTAGGAATAAAATGTAGAAACAAAATAGAACATTAAAAACAGTTGGACTAAAGTTGAACTAACGATGTTTCAGTAGAACAGTTTAAGTAGAACAGTCAAAGGCAATCCTAAACAAATGTGTTTTTAATCTTGATTTAAAGGAACTCAGGCTTTCCGAACTTTTACAGTTTCCTGGAAGTTTATTCCAGATAAGTGGAGCATAGGCTGCATAGGAAATGCATTTCCCTTAATTTGTAGGGGACTAATTAAAGGAAAAGGCGTGTCTTCATGGGTTTATAACTGACTATAAGGGCTGACTTTTAGCAGAACTGCCAGAACCTTCTCATTTTAAGAAGCCGTCCAGCGTTGCTCTGGTTCTGCTCGCTGCCCTCACTGAAACCGTCCAGTCCAGAGAACAAGCAGCCGCGTCCTGATGGGTTAGAGAAGAGCTGCAGAGGGAAAGCCGAGCAGAACAGGGCTGGTTCCAGGGAAGGTGGCGTGATAATTTATTCATACCTGACCTGACTCCTGGTGTAGGGAGGTAGCTGATGTGGACCTGAGGCTGAGTGCAGGAAGTCAGGGCTGCGCCGGCTTTCCTCTGGGCTCCACACATCTGGGTGTTGGATGACGTCAGGAATAAGTCAATAAAAAGGATGTTTTAAGACGGCAAAACTAACTTCTGGGACCGTTTCAGAAATAATGTCCGATCTGCCCTGAGTAGAAAGCTGCTACTCTGAGTAGTTCCACCTTATTCAGGGTTTTCAGTCTCAGAACAGGTGATATCAGCCAGGTAACTAAACCCTGAGTTAAGCAGGAAAGAAGCCCTGATCAATGGATCACAGAGAACGAGATTCACCGTGGCAGCGGCAGCAATAAGAAGCCTGGAAGCTGCATTTCCCACGAGAGGAATTAGAAATCTTTAATGGAGGCACATGGAGAACATTAAACTATAATTAACAAAAAGAAACAACGTTGTGATGCAGAAAAGGGAGTTAATGGCAGAGAATTACTGAAAAAGTGAATGCATGAGTGATATGAGTGATGTGACGGAGAATTAAAGCTGTTTTCTCTCACTAATCCAACACAAAGGGGCATTGATTACGTGTCCAGGTGTAAAACCTGAAAGGCTTTAAAAAGGACGTGGCAGCAAATAAAGATGAAGTATGAAAATACAGAGTAATCAATATGTTTAACCTTAATCAAAGCATTAATTGGCTATAATCAACATATACAGTTAATGATGGGATGGTGGGAGTTATTGAAATAACTGATATGTTCATCTTTTTGTCAGCATTGTTCACCCATCCTTCTAAAAATGAGCTGATGCTGATTTTCCTGTAGATGTTTAATATGTTCCCACCTCACTTTATATTAATCATAAGGGCTATGTTTATATTTTAAGTTGAAGTAAAGGTGGCGTTTTTTAAGAAATGTGCTGTGGCCCTAATGGTGTTTGGGGGGGGGGGGGGGTTATGGAAACTAAAATATCTGAATGGAAACTCAGAGCTGGAAGTCTCAAACTTTAATACAGAATAAATTATTGCTTTGATTCTGTTTAGTAACTTGTTGTCATAATGTGACTCAGACTTCTGAGCTTTCTGAAGCAGAAAAGTCAGGAAATGCAGGAATTTCCCCCAGAAAGGGCTGAATATCCTCTGAGCCGGCGTTCTGAACCGGCCCGGTGGGAACATGACTGGGTCCATCTCCCATCCTCTGAGTTCTGCCCTCAGGTTCTGGTGCTGAAGGCCATGCTGCACCTCTTCCTCTCTCTGGCTGCAGACGTTCTGAAACTAAGAGGAACTTTAAAGGTGTTTGGGTCATCAGGTTAGGATCTGTTCTGTGTCGAGGCTTTCTCACTCCTCCAGGAAGCTCAAAGTGTTCTTTAACCCAGCGCTGAATTTAACACTAATCTTCAATAATTAACATTACCCTAGAAGTCAGGACTGAAGTGATGTTGGGCGGCTTTCATTTAAAGCTTTTTAAGCTGGGGATGTGCATAGTTAATGTCAGGCCAGCTCATATCCACCTGTGCAGGTAGAGATCCCGGCTCTCTGAGCTGCTCTCGTGTTTTTACAGCTCGCATTAATGCCCAGTATTGTGTCTGAAAGCCTTGAATAGAGCTGCTCCTCAGGCTCCAGGCAGCTTGTATCTGGTTGGTTCAGCTTGTTTCTTTTTGAATGTGAGCCGTTGAAACGCTGCGCAGGCGTAAGACCAGAGCAGCGTGAGAAAGATCCGGCCGGTGCTGATGTTGAGGAACCCCGTCACATTTCAGCTGCTCCGTCTCTGCTGGAGCAGAATCAACTAATTCAGTGTTTCTTTGGCTTCTTCTCATCTGGGGTTTCATCCGTCTGAAGATGAGCAGGACTGGATGGCTGATGCTGCTGGAGGGAACAGACACCAGGCATTAGAGATGTGTGTAGATTCAGGTGTTTTCTGGTCAAACCTGACCCCTCAGGACAATCAGCTGCTGGTTTCAGGTTTTTATCTGCTCCTTTCCTCTAAAACGGGTCTGCAGAAGCTTTGGTCCACGTTACCGTCTCATTCCCCCGGGGCTCCACTGACTCGGCTTCATGTGTAAAGGGGGTAAACTCTACACCCTCCACACATTGGGATGCCCCCCCCCCCGATGACATCATCTGGTGTCTCTGCAGAGGACAGAAACACTTTTGTTCTGCGTCTCGCTGCTTTTGTTCAGAGACGACAATAGAGCGCGGAGGATGGAGGGGAGCAGAGGCACCAGGAGAGGCTTCCTGCAGATTTACTGAGAAACGTTTAACCAGCGCTGGTGAAAAGCTGCAGCCTTTGACTAGACGAATGTAAAAAAGAAGAGTTTCTTTTTCAGTTGATTCCCAGAAGAACTGTTTTTATTTCATGCATCAGTTTTACAGTCAGACCCATTGAGGCTGTGTCTGTATCACGGCCTGCAGGTGGCGCCATCACAGAACGTCTCAGTAAAGTTCCCCTGATTCCTGATTTAGAGTCAACAAGACTGAATCAGATATACTATATACTATTTATATACTATATACTATTTATATACTATATACTATTTATATACTATATACTATTTATATACTATTTATATACTATATACTATTTATATACTATTTATATACTATATACTATTTATATACTATTTATATACTATATACTATTTATATACTATATACTATTTATATACTATATACTATTTATATACTATTTATATACTATATACTATTTATATACTATTTATATACTATTTATATACTATTTATATATTATATACTATTTATATACTATATACTATTTATATACTATTTATATACTATATACTATTTATATACTATTTATATACTATTTATATACTATTTATATACTATATACTATTTATATACTATTTATATACTATTTATATACTATTTATATACTATATACTATTTATATACTATTTATATACTATTTATATACTATATACTCCAAGCCTTATGCACTGGTGCTCTGCATGCAAACAACACATGTGGCCAAATCACCTGACTTTGGACTCTAGAGCTCACCTGTGAGTCAGACCACGGCTCGTCTCCGGGCGCCTCCTCCATGGTCTCCGGGCGCCTCCATGGTCTCCGGGCGCCTCCTCCATGGTCTCTGGGCGCCTCCTCCATGGTCTCCGGGCGCCTCCTCCATGGTCTCCGGGCGCCTCCTCCATGGTCTCCGGGCGCCTCCATGGCCAGAGACGGGATGCAGGATGATCTGCAGAGTTGAACCAAACCAGCGTCGTTAGTGACATCAGCAGACTTCCTGTCAGCCATGTTGGAGGTTCCCTGAGACAACGGCGTTTTCTAACTTTGGGAGAACGCTGCACTCTTCGTAAATGGACCAGTTCTGCTGACCTCTGAGAGCTGATTTAAGGTCCGGTGCTGTAAGGAGTTCAGAAACGTCTCCAGCTAAACGCCGCTCTGTGGGACCTTCAGGAACCCGGTCCATCTGCCGCCGCTCCGTTTGGGGTCAGGTTCTGACTAACCACCCGGTCTGTGTGTAGCTGTTGAACCAGTCCAGCTATCAGACCTGTTTGACTCTGCTGGTCTGTCTACCCGGACCACAGCGGCCCTCCGGTCCATAATCTGCTTGAGTTGCACCCCCACAGTGGCTTAGAGGCTCGGGGAACCGATTGTCCAACCCCCCCCCCCCCTTTTCAAACTGGCTGAGGTCTGAACTTTGACTAGGCCATAGCAGCAGCATGATCCTCTTTTCCAGCTGTAGATCTGCTGCTGTGTTTGGACCTTGGTTCTGTTGTCGACCCAGTTTGGACCCAACTTCAGCTGTTAGACTCACGTTTAATGGTTGGACACTTTGGTCTGCAGAGGCCATCGTGGTCCACTAAGCGACTGAAAGGTGTTCTGGTCCCAAGGCACCAAGAACCGCCCCGTCATCATGCCTCCACCGCCGGGCTTCTTCAGAACCATCTTTGTTCTGCTCTGCTGTCTCGTCGGTCCAGAGGACTCCAGATGTTCACCATCAGCTGATGCAGCGAAGCTTTGAGGCTGCAAACGGGTTCTGGTGGCAGCAGGAAGTCCTCCGCCTGTCTGCCGATGGCCGGGATCCAGGGGTCTGGGGGTCCGGGGTCCGGGGTCCGGGGGTACGGGGTGAAAGAGAAAAAACGTCCCTTTCATCTTGTTAAGAAACGTTGATTGTCATCGCTACAGTAATCAGTCCAAGATGTGGCGTCACTCTAAGCTTAACGGGGAAGGAAACGGTACCGGGCAGGTTCTGGAGAACCGGATCAGCAGCTGCGGACCGGCACCACCCCAGAAAGACCCGCTTCACTGACGGAAGTGAGGTTTGATCACATAAAGGACGCTTTCATTACGCCTGGATTTCATGGGCTTTTGATCCAAAATGTGTAAAAAGCAGAACAGTGTAGTTTAAGTCGTCTTTTATTTGGATAACTTTCTGCTTTGTGATGGAAAAGGCCTCGCAGCCATCTCTGTAACTTCACTGGTTAATGTTGGAAACTCTTTAATCTATAGAAGTTTAAAATGAAGACATGCAATAAAATGAGATTTTCTTTAATAAAGAACTGCATTATTTGTTTACTTCTTCTCTTTAGTGTATTTCATTACTGAGAAGATTAGCTGAAGTAATTAAATATCTGCAGATTTTGCCACTTTCTTTTATCCATTATTTGATTTAATGTCAGAATAATCTTGAGTTCCTGATAAAAAAAGGGGAAGCTGCAGCCTGCAGCACGATTAGCTCTCAATGATTCATCCTGAAAGCTGTGAGTTTATAACGTTCTGCTTCGTTGTGTCTGAACCTCATATCTGTGTCTCTGAAGAGGCCCGGTTCTCCCTGCTAAAAGCCACTAGTGAGGAAATAATGGATCTTTTGGCTCAGTGGCCTGAGAGGGAAATAAAACTCACACAGTGTGAAAATGGGATGAAATGTTGTGGAGCTGATAGCGAGGACTCCTCCTGGAGGAGCCCAGACTCCTCCTGGAGGCGTCTGGGCTCCTCCAGGAGGCGTCTGGGCTCCTCCAGGAGGCGTCTGTGCTCCTCCAGGAGGCGTCTGGGCTCAGAGGTTCTGCAGAATGGTGCTGGATGCAAACGGAGGCCTGGGCCGGCGGCGCCGAGCTGCCGGCAGATGGTGACGCGTCAAGCGGCTCAGGATTCACACAGAGGGCGTCCTCGTGTTCAACATATGCTGCGGCTGTATAAACACCATCCGCTCTACTCCATAATCTGTTACCGGGCAGAAAGGAGGCGGGAAGAGGACGTTTTCTTTAAATGATCTATGAAAGGTTTGCTCTTTAGAAGCGAAACAGCTTCTCTGCTTTGGGATAAAAAAGTCCTCTTCTGGAAAAATGTTTTAAAACTCTAAACAGGAGAAAATCTGGGAACAGGGCAGAACTTTTATTCTGTTTTTAATAGAAATGATGAATGAAAACTCACTGGTTTTTACCCAGATACCAGACACTGTTTGCTCTTATTTCAAAGAGTCGGTGATCATGTCAGTAATTTAATGGAGGTGGGCTCCCAGCACCTGCATTAAAAAGTCTGAACTTTGACCTGATGAACATCGACACGCCTCCATGATGGCATCCAGCTTCATATTTTTAGTTACATTACACAGAAACAGAAATTGCTGCTTTTACTGGTGACTTCTAAAATCTGTACTCCTTTTAATTAGAATTCCTTTAATATCTCCAGACATTGTTTAAAATCACTAACAGAATATTTCCAATAATGTCAAAAATAGGCAAAAGTAAACTAGTTTGACCATAATGATGTTTCTGTATTTCATCCTGTTTTACCGTCATTAGAAAGCCGGCTTTAAAGGTGCAGCAATGTGGGTTAGAGACATCTAGTGGTGAACTGGCAGATTGCAGCCGCCTGAACTCCTTTTTTTTTTTCCTCCTCTTTGACCTTTGACCTCATGGAATGAGGCACAGGTGTACCTTGACTTATGAGTGACTTGTTTATTTTTGTTTGGTCCTGAGAGATAAAATTCATCTTACGATACAGCTTCAGACATCCCACCACTAGAGGGCGCTGGAACCGTTTGAACGCTGCAACAAAGCAGCTACAGAGAGTTTCTGCAAGGGAGGATGAAAGGATTTTATCAAACATCCCTGCAGATAAGTGAAGAGGAAAAATGTGAACGAGATTCTCTTCAGCCTCTCTCCTCGCCGCCATCAGCGTCTTCCTGGCGTCTGATCTCCAGGTCGCTGCTGGACGCCATCCTGCACTGACCTGCTGCTCATCTCACTGCATTCTGTTGTTTGATGCTATACTGTGGCTGTCGGCTGCAGGTGCATCTTCCTCTTCAAAGCATGTGACAAGAAACTGTGGTGCGGGTTTTATTTTGGGGGAGGGGGTGTTCTGGAACGGATGAATATATTTCAGGGGGGAAAGTTAATTTATCATATGAGTAATTTGAATTACGACCTCCGTGAGGGGACCAATTAACCCTGTAAATCCGAGACCATGGTCTTGAACCGGAAAAGGGTAGAGTACCTTCTCCGGGTTGGGGAGGATGTGCTGCCCCTAGTGGAGGAGTTCAAGTATCTTGGGGTCTTGTTCAGGAATGAGGGGAAGATGGAGCGGGAGATGGACAGGCGGATTGGTGCGGCGTCTGCTGTGAAGCGGGCGCTGTACCGATCCGTTGTGGTGAAGAGAGAGCTGAGCCAAAAGGCGAAGCTCTCGATTTACCGGTCGATCTACGTTCCTACCCTCATCTATGGTCACGATCTTTGGGTCGTGACCGAAAGAACGAGATCCCGGATACAAGCGGCTGAAATGAGTTTTCTCCGTAGTGTGTCTGGGCTCTCCCTTAGAGATAGGGTGAGGAGCTCAGTCATCCGGGGAGGACTCAGAGTAGAGCCGCTGCTCCTCCACGTCCAGAGGAGCCAGGTGAGGTGGCTCGGGCATCTGGTCAGGATGCCTCCTGGACGCCTCCCTGGTGAGGTGTTCCGGGCACGTCCCACCGGGAGGAGGCCCAGGGGAAGACCCAGGACACGCTGGAGGGACTATGTCTCTCTGCTGGCCTGGGAGCGCCTTGGGATTCCTCCTGAGGAGCTGGCCCAAGTGGCCGGAGAGAGGGACGTCTGGGCCTCCCTACTGAAGCTGCTGCCCCCGCGACCCGACCCCGGATAAGCGGAAGAAGACGGACGGTCAAGGCACGCTGTACTTGGACTGACCCCGACAGGCTCCCGTAGAAGCATGATCCCCCACACCGTGCTATAAAAGCAGGTAACCAGGTGTGTCCGCTCATATAGATGATTCCTTTATACCTGGGCTGCTACATTTATGCTAAATGTCTCCAAATGCTGTAAAACTGTAAGTTTGAAGCTGATCAGCTAAACAGATTTTCCCATTAATGAAGAGGAAGTTTGACCTGCTGGTCTTAATCAGACGTGTGTTTTCTGCAAACCTGCACGCAACGAACCGTTGACCATATATGGCCAACAAACAGATGCACCCTAACAGGAAGTGACTCGCACCTTAACAGGAAGTGACTCGCACCCTAACAGGAAGTTCTCTGACTACTCAACAAACACGCGGTGGACCTCCTCCTATCTGCTGGTTCAACGCTGCTGGAACCAAGAGCGCTGAGCTGGACCTCAGCTGATGGGGGTTAGGGTTAGCCTCCCACCTAACATCAGCCCCGGTTGTTTTAACAGTCATGGAGGTGATTTAAAGGTAAAATGATGAGGTGAGATCGGTGGTGCCTGATGAATACACGCAGAAATGTGGCAACATAACCAAAATGAACGAAACAGGAGCAGGAAGCTGGTGTCGCCGGCCCTTAAGCTCCTGAGGGCCTCACCGGGCCATACCTGCAGAACCGCTGTGCATACCTGCTGCACACGCCTGGCCCTCATCAGCATCCGGCCATGCAGCTCTGCAGAGACCCGCTAACGACTCGTTCATCTGTTCAGTTGAAGAGATGCAGTGAGTAGCTCTGGAGGACAGGAGTTGATGAAATGCTGGATTTTCCACCACAGTGATGTGTCGATCATAGAGGAACACGCAGGCTGCCTTTGTTTCAGAGCGGTCCTGTAGAACCCGGAGGATCAGACATAACCAGGAGCAGGAGTCTGAGGCTGGGACTCCAGTATATTCATCCATAAGTAATGAGCAAACTACTCGTAGAGAGAGAAGGCTCAGAAGTGATGTAAGTGATAAAAGTGGACCTTGGATCTTTGTGGTTCAGGGCCGATGCTGTGGTCTCATAACTCCGTCATTCATGGACCATGAGCCAGAAGGACCGGCCCCGGTGGCCCCGGTGGCCCCGGTGGCCCCGGTGGCCCCGGTGGCCCCGGGAGGAGACACTTGATTTATGAGTGCGGGAGGCTGAAGGGTCTCAGGTGGAAATGAAACAGGTTTAACCTTTGTAGTGACAGCCTGGACGAGCCAACCAAGACCCACCATCAACACCTGTATAAACGGGCCGAGGAGGAGCAGCGATGGGCTGAGCTGATTGGATGAGAGCCGCTTTCAGGGACGGATCCTGGAGATTGCGCCGGAACGTCTGAAAACATGTAGGGATGCAGTCTGGGGGATCGTCGTATGTGGTGTGGGAGCTTTGTCAATGTTGGGGTGGGTTTAATTCTTCCTTCCTCGGGGGGGGGGGGGGGGGGGTGCTTGGACGGCTCCGTCTCTGGCTCGTTGTCTCGGTGCTGGTTCTACCCGGGGAACGGGTCTGCATGGTTCATGTGGGCTGACTAGAGTGTTTTATTTTACTTCTTTAGTTTTTAGTCTTCTCTCTTTCCCTGGATCACCCCCACCTCCCGAGGAGGGTCAGGATGGTTGGGGGGTGGGGGCCCATCCATCATCGTAGACTGTGGCGGTGAGGGTAGCGGTGCCTCCCTCTCCGGGGGGGGGGGGGGGGGGGGCTATAATTTCAAATTCAGTTTCAATTCAGTGTAGTTTATTTATATAACGCCAATTCACAATATATATCAGTACATGCTAAGATATCGCTCAGGTGTATTTACATGAATGAAAGCAACATAAGTTTAACTTTTTAAACCTACATTTTGCTCTTCTGTCTGTGATCCATGCTGATGGAGAAGGAGGCAGAGAAAGCAGAATAAAGCGTCACTGCATGTCAGCGATCCTCTCTGCTAAACCAGGTCCTGGTTTATCGTCTTCCTCTGTCTGTGGGCAGCTGAATTATCGTAATATTCAGCTGATCAGGTCTGAGCTCTTTAACCTCCAACTTTTCCTGATGACTTCTTCTCTCAAAAGGAGTGTTTCTGAGTGACTGTACTGAATTGTTTAACTTTTCTTCTGATTTCTGTCCGATCGTCTCCAACTCCTGCGGCTCGACCTGTAATTCAGGCAAACTTTAACAGACAGCTGTGACGTCGGCCATGGAGGGAGGTAAATAAATCAAGCTGCCTTCAGCTCTGGCTGCAGGAGACAGACATTAAATACGTAGACGTACTGGAGCGCATCCTGCAGCGCCGCCATATTGGATGGGTCTCTCCTTCCCTCGGCAGCCAATGGGAGTAAATGCAGAGGAATCAACTTTGCCGACGATTGGAATAACCAGAGATAACTACTGAAAGTAGATCACTAGGTGCAGATCAGCATTTTGGGCTGAGTTTGGTTCTGAAGAGTTTTTACTTGGTGAGAAGCAGATTCTGAGGATGTTATATCTCTCTCTCCCGCTCCTCTTTCACCTTTTCTCCCTTTTTGTCTCGTCTGTTTCTCTTGTCTTCCACTTTCAGTGTCCATTGAACATGAAATAGTTCCTGCATAAAATCTAATAAAGCTTCTTGCATGTATAAACCAAGCGGAGCTCTATGGTGAAAGCAGGAAGGCTCCACTGGTGAAAGTAAAACCTGTTGGGCTCTTTGTGGCATTTTAAAGCTACGCTGCCAGACAGACACGTTAAAAACAGAAAAGCATGTAGAGCTGATTGAGAGGAACAAACCACAGTCAGCGATCCAGCGTTCAGGCTGAGTTTAACTCCTCCAATCCAGAATGATCTTCTGTGTTCACTGGATTTTAAAAATTTCTTCCAGGAGTGCGTCTGTGAGATCAGATCTTTGCTTTATTTCATCCTGAAGGGTCCAGACCGGTAGAGGTCGGTTCCTTTCACTGGAACTAAAGGCCGGACCCACCTCCTGCCACCTCCTGCCACCTCCTGCCAGTTACAGGAGTTCCTCCTGTAACTGGCAGGTTGCCGGTTCCGTCCCCCCTCCAGCCATGTCAGTCTAGGTGAAGACTCTTCACCCGCTGCTTCATTGCCTGCTGCCAGTGGTCAGAGCTACTAACTTAGCTCACCACCGTCAGGGTGTGAGTGACTGTATGAGTACAAGCCGTTCACCAAACGTTACACTTCATACGGACATATGGAGGAGTGCTGCTGTGGAGGGTTAGCAAACCTGGATTCATCCTGCAGATTTCCCGGCAGACGGGATTTCTCTCTCCAGACATGTTGACTGCTGGGGAGTCCAGGGGCATCGAGCTTTAAACCATCCAACATCTTAGCATCCCAGTTTAGCGGTTAGCGCAGTTAGCATCACCAACCGTAAGCAGCAGCCTGGGTGTGCCGACGCCTGCCAAACCTCTGAGCTTCCCAACCGGAGAAACCGGATCAAGATGCTCAGCCTTCCTGCTGTCGGCTGAAGTCTCTCCTGGATGAAGACGGCAGCTTCTGAAGAAACGTTGTTTCATTACTGTTGGCTTCCTAGACCTCTCTGGATGTGGATGCGGTCAGACAATCTTCTCTTTTACTGGACCTTAGTCAGGTTCTGCCAACCCGACTGGGCAGAACCTGGTCAGAACCTCTGCAGCAGGACCCGCTGAGGCCTGCCTGACTGATCAGGGCAGAACCTGCTGACCCAGATCTCTGTGGGCAGCGTTAGAGCTGCAGAGACGGACCCTGATGTCCGCTGGGTGTAATCAGCTGCTGCGTCTGTAAATCAGGAGATAATTACACCGACTGGGAGCAGAAGCTGAGCGTGAATATATCCTCCTCCGTTCATTCAGAACAGCTCTGGCTGCGACCCACAGAAACTCATGAATAAGCAATAAGCTCTCAGTGTGGTGGAGGTGATGGTTGTAAATCCCTGCTTCCTTTCTGTGTGTTAAAGGCAAACTCAGGTTTCTCTTTGGTGAAACCTGCAAACGCACGACTTCATGTTTGCTTTTTAACTGCCTGAGAACAAAATCACAGACGTGTTAAAGTCACCTGTGGAACTGCTGAGGTCTGGGGTTGAAATCTCAGGTCAGACGGACAGTCGTGTTGCTCTGGATCGATCCACGTCGGCAGGTTTCTAAATATTCATAAATGTTCCTCTTCTGTCCCAAAGCATCCCATTTGTTGCAGGAAACTGATCTTTGATAGATCGGTTTTGCAGCTGCGCTCAGCAGAATTTCTCCTTTAATTGTTGCCTCACATTTTCCACTTGTCACTAAATCGGCATCAATCTGCTCCGCGGTAGACTCTCCAGGAACGCAGTAATGATGAGCAGCACGTTAAACGGAGGCGTTCAGGTAAACCCTCAGCAGTTTGTGTGGGGCACCGTCATCAAACATGCACCACCTCAGTAAATACGATGGTTTCCAAGAACAAAAGCTGTTTACATGTATAGCATGAGTACATCAAGGCTGTAGCTCCAACCTGGGAAAACTCACAGAAAGGTTTCCTGAGCTCAGGTGAAGGTTTCTCATCAACCCTGACCTCAAAATCCAAAATGACTGCTGCGCTCCATTTAAACTGGCTGACAACAGTCGGTAAAAGCAGCTGGAAGGACAGCTGCTGCTGCCGGTCGGTCAGAAGGCTGGTGATGCGACCGCTGAAGGCTGCGTAGCGTTCTGGGCCGGTGGAAAGCCGTAGAAAGCTGGATGTGGGCAGATTTCTCTCCAGTATACTTCAACGTTGTTGAAAATGTGTGACCTGTCGTTAAGTTTTGGTTCAGACTGGAGCTCGGTGCCTCCTGCCCTGCTCATACTGTCCTGGTGGAGGGATAACCCCCCCCCCCCGCCTCTCTCACTGCTCTGCCCACCTGCGGCTGGTATGAGCTCATGGGGCATGGCACCGGGCCGCTGCGGGGTATGCTGACTGGCCCGGCTAGCGCCCTGGCGGGCGGGTTGTCCTGGATATTTGGCGGGCCCTCTGCTCAGGACAGGGAGGGGCTTGGGTGCTGGGCCCTGGACTCTTTGGTGACCGGGGCTGGCAGGCTCAGTCCGGCTGTCGTCCCTGGTGCCCTGGGGGCCTCTGCTCCATGGGTGTGGGGACTCTCCCCTGCTGTCCTCTGGGTGGATGCTTGGTGTCCCTGTGGGCTGCATGGCCTCTGTGGGGCTGCTGGGTCCTGGGCTCCTCTGCTGTCTTCTCATCCCGGGGGGGGGGGGGTGGCCCTCTGCACCCATCACTGAGGGAAATTCAGGCCTACGCCACCTTTACTTTGCAGGTCCACAGACATTTATGCACAGCAGCTGTGATGTCCTGTAGTTCTCTCCATCGTTATGAACAGTTTTGTTGCTCTGCAGGTGTTCATGGTTCTTTCCCCAGTTTACCCAGGATGGCTGTCTGAGGATTATTTAGTAATTTCTGTCTGTTTTCTCTGTCTCTTACTCTGTCTTTGATATTCCTCTTCCCCATTCACTCTGTCATGTTTGGCATCAGTTTGTACCTAATGGCTTAAGAGCAATAAAATAAATCAAGTGTTGGGTGTAAAGGGAGGATTTCTAAGTATAAAGCCTCCCTCGGTAAAGTAGATATGTTTGGCATCACTACAGCTGCTAGCGCACCGTTCTGCTCACCATGTACCTGGAGATGACAAGGGGAAAAATAAAGTTTTGGATTGGTCCAGCTTTACTTTTTCCCCTGTAGCTGCATGAGAAATCTTAATGTTTCCAAACAGCAGAGTTCAGTGTTAGCTGGCAAATTAGCCATTTTGTTTTAAAGTGGCCCTATAGAACGTTGCATTGCACGTTTGGTTCCACTCATAAACATACTGCCTGTGTTCAGGTAACTTTTTCAAACTCCATCCCTGTTCTTTGTTTAAATTAGTCATTAAAATGACATTTTTCTGCTTGGGTTCCATCAGGAAGATTAAAAGGGGATGTGATGATGCCTGGAGTAAACCCTCCCTCCTTGGAGCGCCACGCAGACGCCCTCCGCAGCGCTGATAACGGCAGCATTGAACCTGGAGATGAAGCCGTGGACCCAGAGATGCTCCTGGATCTGATCCAGCACCCTTTTCTTTCCAGCTCTTCTCCACGGGAGGAAAATAAAATCTGGAGCCAGGATGGAGATCTGCTGAGATGTGGGCTGTGAGTGGATTTTATTGATGTTTTAGCAGAGCAAGAGATCTTTCCAACAATGTTCCACACACACATGAACAATCTAAAACATAAATATGATACGAGTCTTTGTTTATGAACAACTGTTTTTGCAGCTTTGGTCACAGTGTTGCTTAAAATTAGAATCCAACTTGAGACATAAATACCTTTCTAAGAGTTCAATCAATCTTTATGTAGCACTACGGCACACTATAGACTGACCAAAGTGCTTCACAAGATAATTAATTGGTATAAGGAATAAAAACACAATATCACGGCTAAGATTATAAAACGATGACAACAAAAACAATAACATTTTACCAAAAGAGTTGACAAGATGCCTTTTGATTCATTAATAAAAAACAATAATATAACGGCTATAGGCTGCCGACCTGTCTTCCCTATGCATCTGAAAATCTGCTTACAAAGATGAGTATGGTAACTAATCAATGTCTAAGGTGAAAAATGAACCTGGCAGAACACCATCTCTTTAAGAGGAGATTCTTATCGCAGTTATTGAAGAGGCACAATTTGCAAGCTCCTTTCTGAAAATCTTTATTTCTGAGCAGGAATACAACAGTTGTGTTAGACCAAAGCCACGTGAGGTCAGGCAGAGAAATCTGCTGTGTACGCACTCAAATATATATATCGATTACTCTCAAAGTGAAAGTTTATTGTATATATCTTGGATTTATCCTGGTAAATTTCTTTAGATTAGAATATTTTTCAAGGGAAGTATCCAATCAGTTTATTTCTATAGCACCAATTAACAACACATGTCGTCTCAAGGCTCTTTCCAAAGTCAGACTCCATCAGATCCTCCAGGTTGGTCAGAAAGTTTCCTCTCTAAGGAAACCCAGCAGGTTGCATCAAGTCTCTCCAAGCAGCATTCACTCCTCCTGAAAGAGCGTAGAGCCACAGTGGACAGTCGTCTGCATTGTTGATGGCTTTGCAGCAATCCCTCATACTGAGCATGCATGTAGCGACAGGAATAACCATGAAACAAAATCTACAACAAATATAATACTAAGCAACATATCAAAATAGATAACTAATGTTGAGCATATGAAGGTAAACAACAAAATCATGTGCAAAAGCAGCAGGAATGAATTCTTCTCTCATATAATAATTAACTCAGACTTCTCCATAGTGACCACTTCAGAAAATTTCAGGTCCTTATGTAAGTAATGACTGATGGTATAAACGTCTTCAGGCCAGATAGATTATAAACAGCTCAACCAAATCTAAGGAACGCAAAACAGAGTTTCCTCACCTGGAATTAAAAACCATGTTCACTCTTCAAAAAAAGGATCAAAATTAGAGATTTAATTCAGAGAAAAGCTTTTCAGTGTTAATTTACTATTATAATGTCATAACTAAATAATTAAAAAATGAAGCCAAACCAATTTTGGTCCTTTGACCAGCCTTGATCTGATGAAGATAGATAATGGTGTCATCTGCATAATGTGAAATGCAGCATTTGAAAAATCCCTAAACAGGTCATCTACATATATTGAGTAGTGGTCGTACCTTTAGAGTCCAGAAGAACATCAGAAATGTAACAAAGACATTTCAGGACACCCTGAGTAGAGGAATGACTGATAGTTTATACCAATAAATCAGAATACTTTATTGATCCCCACTGGGAAATACTTGTTACAGCTGCGCTAATTCAAATAACATGAATATAGTAACAACTATATATGGTACGTTTTTGAAAATAAACAAATACTTTAAAAATAAGTAAACAAACCTAATTAATTTGGGTATTGAACATTGATTATTGAACAGATAATTAGCAGATTAATTATAAAGAATTGCATTGATCATATTTATACATATACTTGTCAGAAGCAGAAAAAAGGCCAGCCAAAACATATAAACTGTTTCTGTACATAATCTATTGTTGCTTGAAATATAAATATTGTGTCCCTTCGCTTTTGATAGATCTAATCTTCCAGTAACTACATCCTGGGAAAAATTTGGAAAACATGGAGAAACTCCGTTACATCTACCAAATTCACTAGCAGCCAACAAATGTTATAAACTCCACAGGGATTCCAGCTGCCATGGTGGAGAAAAAGCTGAATGATCGTCTCCTTTGGAGTAACAGACCTTCAGGAGGACATCGGTTAAATCTTTGATCAGTAAATGATTTCATGTCTCTGCTTTATGGGAAATCTTAGCAGTTCACACTAGAAGGAGATGCTGCAGGAAGAATGTAAATAAATTCTTACTCTTACATGACAGCTGATTTTCTCACCCTTGGGATTAGTTGCTGTCATTTTCCTGATGACTACCTGTGGTGACGGTGGCGCAGGAGCTAGAGAGTTCACCCTGTAACCAGCAGGTTACCGGGTTAACCATCTCAGCCGTCCTTGGGCAAGACACTTCTCCCACTGTACCTGATGGCGGTGGTCAGAGGGTCCGGTGGCGCCGATGCCTGGCAGCCTCTGTCCGTCTGGCCCAGAGCAGCTGTGGCTGCTAGCACAGCTCACCACCGTCAGGGTGTGAACGGCTGTGGGGTGAAGCGCTTTGGGGTCGTCAGGATTTAATGAATCGTTGTACAAGCCAGTTACCATCTGACACACGGCATAAAATCAGGTGTGAAGCATTTTGAGTATAAAGAACAAGATAAAACACTGGGAAAATGTATCGGTTCTATCGGCAAATGAAACCCTCAGTCTAACTTGAGGAACCTCAACTTTTTATCATTATCTTTAGAGAATAAAAGCTTTTAACCATGTGATTCTAGTTTCCTCACTATTCTTCATGCTCACAGTTGTCCTTAAACTACTTCCGTCAGTTGATTGGACGTCAGCAGATGTTTGCTAATTGTCGGAGGTAACTGTTCCGGTCGGTGCAGCTCACGCTCCAGACCCCGTCTGCTGTATTTTGTTCACAAACACCTGATCTGATCCCTTCTTCTCACACAGTTAGAGCCTTTAATCTGGTCTCCACTGTCTCAGTTCAGAAAAGTTCCCAGGACTTGAGTTTTCTCTGCTCCTCTGCAGGTTGGAAAGGAAATGGGAGCTCTGGCACGAGTTTATGAAGGAACACGGCCGCCTGGATGCTTGGCTGCAGTTGGCTGAGCAGGCCGTCAGCTCCTTGAACCTCGCTCATGTGACCTACGGTGCCTCCAAGGAGGAGCTGGGGAAGTTTGAGGTGAGGAGAAACCAGCAGGATGTTGATGGTTCTGACTTCACTTTTAGCTGCTCAGCTCGTTTCTTTTGTCCGTCTTTCAAGTTAGAAACACAGATTAGAACCTGCAGCACTTTAATAAGATTTATTTGTGGCAGATTTCTTCCGATACACCCTATGCCCCTAATTATTATCATTATATTATGGTTAGAAAAGCTTTAAATAACTAATTAAAAGCCCAAGTTTAACATCCATGGCCATGATGGGTAGATGCTGATGACGCTGTGCTTTTTGTGATCGTGTTCAGAGGTTACGATGTGAGGCGGGATCTCAGCTCATCCAGCTGGACAGCCTGACCCAAAGGAACCGCACCCTGACCCGGCTCTTTCAGGGGACCATGCAGGCTCGGCTGCTGGCGTCGGCTCGGGAATGTGGCCAACGATGGGACGACGTGAACGCCAAACTGGAAACCACTGCAGGACGACTGCAGGTCAGACCCGCTCTGGTTCCACGAACGCTTTGATTTACCTCCTGCTCAGGTTTAAACCGTTTCCTTTCATTCACAATTATCTGACAGGATGGGAAAAGGTGGAATGAAACGAATAAACATCCCTCTACACGTGTCTTAGAATCACAATTCAAAGGCTTTTGAGACAAAGTTGATTTTGAATTAAAAGCTTGATCTGCTGTTTCTCCGTCAGCGCTTCGTCTCAGAGTGGGAGGACTTTGAAGCGGAGCGGGAGGAGCTGGCGCTCTGGTTGGCTGACATGGACGCTCGTCTTACAGAGATAGATCACATGGCTGGAAACAACTGTGAGAAGCTGAGGCAGCTTCAGGTGTGTGCTTCTTTAGCTGTGGGAGAAAAACAGCAGCTTTCAGATGGTTTCCTTCACAAAGCAGCAGAACGTTGCCCTTAGCTGTCTGAGATCCAGAGTCGACCTGGGATCAGACCTTCTGTCTGCTGAACAACAGTTCATGTTCTTTCTCCATTATCTGATGTACCTGAGGCCAAGATCTGACCGCATGAAGCTGGAGAAAAGTTTGCTTTTAAACATTTAAGACGTTTGACCCCATGTGTCAGAGTAAAAATCCCAGAGGGGTGAAGAGTCGCGTCTGTATGGTCTTTAAGTCCTAATCAGTAAAACTGAAGTTTCACGTCTACGGTCATCGTAGAGCTGCAGATCTGGCTATAAGTTTTAACAAACTCTGGGAGAATATGCATGAAGTAAGCTTTTAATCAGTTTATTTGGTTAAAAATGACGGCAAGCATCATGAGGCAGAGTGGTGGCGGTATCATGAGTCGGGTTTCTGTTCCCATCTCAGCATCATTTTCTGCAGCTGATGTGGATTCAGTTTGAGTGACCGGTCTGTCTGCTCAGTCCTTCCAGCAGTCTGTGTGTGAGAACTCGGGCCGTGTGAACGACCTTCTGCAGCGTGGCGAGGAGCTGATCCAGCGCTGCGAGCCCGCCGACGCGCAGACGGTGGAGCGCCGCCTGCTGGAGCTGCTGCGTCGCTGCAGCTACGTCTACAACAACATCGCCAGGACTCACACGCGGCTCCTCAGCATGAGACTGGTATCCACCTAGCTCTCCTCATCACTGGCTTTACCGAGCATTCACGCAGATCGCCGGGGGCCATTTTGTCTTGAAACTGGGAATGCCGTCACGTCTGAGAACCAGGGAGGTAGCTCGTTAGTCTGGGAGAAACGTTTGATCAACAGGGTCTGGTGCTGGAAAGAGATGTGAAGTGAACCCACTGGTGGCTCAGCTTCATCAGTGAAGCACCCATTCATGGCCTGTCTGCCGTTAACATGCTTCAAAGAGTCCAAACAGGAAGGTTCAATCACCGGGACCGTTAATCAAATAATGGACCAATTAAATTAGAACTTGGCTGACGTACCTTATAGTTTTTACTTGTGGCTCTAAATGTTCCTGAAACATCTGAATCAGCGCTGATGATGACCATTTCTCCTCCAGGTCTTTGAGGATGACTGGATTCTGTCCCAGGCCTCAGACTCTGGGTGTCCCTCAGAATCTGTGCATGAAGACGCAGTCTTAGAGAAAAACGACCTGGACCTCGCTTCTGTTTCAGCTCCACTCAGAGGTGAACCTCATCTCCAGTGACTCTAGCTGTTAGCCTGACCAAAAAACACAGAGATCTTTCTCCAAACAGCAGATGTCAGGCCGTCTGTGAGCCCGGCACCAACCCAGCTGTCCCGTCGACCCTCGCCCCCTCCGTCCTCCCCCTCCTCTCCTACCCATGAGCACTTGGGGCTGGAGTGGGACCCCTCGGTGGACATCGGCCGCTCGGTCTCTCATGACGACGCAGACTCTTCGTACTTCAGCGCCTGCACAGGTAGGAAGCTTCACCGTGTTTCAGAGGTCCACTGGGAACCCAAAGGTCCTCTGTCCAGTGACGTTCTCCAGCTCCTCCTGGAGGGTCCATGGGTGTTCCTGGGCCAAAGGGATGCACTCTAGAGGAAGTTTATCTGTAGCACATTTCAGTAACAAGACAATTCAAAGTGCTGAAGATGAGGAGAACATCAGAAAATAAATCATCTGTGGAACCGTAGCAGCAGGTAGATAAATCAGACAAACTAAAACATTAACGTTTAAAGGCAGCTCTAAACAAAATGACTAAAGGAACTCAGAGTTTCTGCTGATTTCCAGTTTTCTGGGAGTTTGTTCCAGATCAGTGGAGCATAGGAACTAAATGCTGCTTCTCCATGTCTGGTTCTGGTTCTGGTTCTGGTTCTGCAGAGCAGGCTGGAGCCAGAAGACCTGAGTGGTCTGATAACAAGTCTGTGATGTCATTGGCTCCTGGTTTGTTTTTGGATCCAGGGTTTCCCCCAGAAAAGGGGCTAACCCTGGCGCTAGGTGTCCTGATGGGTTTCAGGAGGACCGTCACATCCAAGGGGGGGGGGCAGCATGGAGGGGTCCAGTTGAGTAAAGCCTGGCGGCCCACCAGGCTTTACTCAACCCTATATTATACCTTATATTAAGGTGGGGGGAAGCCCTGGGATCAATTGGAATTATTATTTATAACTGTTATTTTATAATTTATATAAAATACTCCAAAGCGGAGCAAGCCCCCCCCCCCCCCTCCTCCCATAACGTTTAAGATGAATTTCTCCTGGATGGTCTCACTAAGGTCTGCAGACGCCACCAGGATTCTTCTTGTTTTTTCTTCTTGTTTTTTCTTCTTGTTTTTTCTTCTCTGCAGGTCTGTGTCAAAGAGAGGAGACCAAGAGGATGAGCTACCTCAGCTCCTTTGACTCTCGCTCTGACATCAGCGCTGACATCAGCGCTGACATCACCAACCAGGAAGCAGCCCTGGTGAGTAAAATGATCCTGAACTTTATAACCAAAGTAAAAGAACCCAAAGGGAAAATGTCCAGCGGTCTGATTGGATCTGCACAGGAACATCAAACTGCTGCCGCCTTGGTGTTCATCTGAGACAAGACGCCTCTCCGACTTTTAAAGTCTTCCTCATCTTATATTATTTTATGTTTACAACATCTTTCTTTGCTGGTTTAGAAACGTAGAGATGAATTCATCTGTTATTGCAGCAGCAGAATCGCACATCTAAGTGCATCTGATCAGCAGAGGCCAAATCCCTGTAATTATATCTGAATATTTCCTGATAATTCCATAAAATACATTTCACTGAAGGATTTTTAAGTTTGATTTTAGGTTTTTAATTTAATTTTAATTAATAATGCATAAGTTTCTGTTTCTTTGGGGTGTAAATGTGACAAAGAGACCCATTTTTCTTAGCCACTCTTCAAAATGGGTAAGACAAGAGAAGGGGTGTGCTGATCTTCATCCTTCAGGGAAACAGCTTTAGTCCAAACTCCCTCATAACATCTAGACCAGGGATCTGCAGACTTTACCATCCAAAAAGACATTTTGCCCCAGTTAAGAAAAATGAAACTCGTTCAGAGCTGCAAATGTTGTTCAATAAAGACAAGTTATTATTTTTGATAAAGATCTACTATAAGAAATGTTATTTTTAATTATACCACGGTCTGGGTGAATCCTCGATTCTGATTGGCTGCAGGGTGTCCGTTAAAAAGTGTTTTAGGTTGTAAATTGCGCTGACTCAAACGTTAACTCAGCCGCTTCTTGTGAAAAACGTACGATTTTTAACAGTGGAAAAAAACATAAAATGATTAATAATTGATTTAATATTTATCTTTTTCATATGACCGTGGTATGAGTGGGATAATGCCCTTCATGTTGTCCGTTATCAGACATGAATGGACTTCGTGGAAGCAACAGTCCTCCGCTTTGCATCAGGGGTTCACGCCGCCGCGGCGTCCATTAATTTCTGATAATGGACAACATGAAGGACATCATTCCTTATTTCATGAAAAAACTAAAATAATAATAATATTTAGATCCCAAAATAAAAATTTGTTGCTAAAGTTATTGAGCGCCCCTTGTGGCTCCAGAGCCGCAGGTCGCGGTTCTAACTGGGACAAACGAGGCTGGACCAGGACCAGAAATCTAAGGGCGGTAAAAACATCTTCACAGCTCAACCTGCAGCTCAGAGAGGTCACCAAGTCTCCAAACATGCATTAGATACCATCTGCCCCACCGTCACAAACGTGAAGGTGTTGAGGCTGATAGACTGGACTTGGTGTCCATCTGGAAGCGCTCAGAAGAAACCAGCTAAGAACCTTTGACCAACAAACGCTGCTGGTGGGTCTGCTGGGACAGAAAGGGTGGTTATATGGAAAGGTGGAGGATGCGTGATGCTGTGGGGTCTAGTTGGAGTGCATGGAAACGTTCAGCAGGAACATGAGATCACATCAGCCCAGAAATGGTCCAACAGGTTCTAAACCAGCCTCCTTCAGGGACCATCGCCGTCCAGACCTGGAGAACCTCAGAGGAGCTCAATGAATGTTCTCAGGTTGCATTTCTTCAGGTTTGTAGTGTGAGATCATTCTGCTGCAGCTGAAGATGAATCTGTGATCTTACTGCTGCTGTGGAAACGCCTGCGTTTACCCTGAGGAGCAAAGACCTTACGCTGGACGTTTCAGTCGACCCTTTGAGGCTGCGGGTCCTCAGGCGGTGAGCCGGGCTGTAGACCTGCTCCGGTGACACGTTTGCCATATTTCTGATGCAGAGCTTGTTTTTGAGGCAGCGCCGTTGTTGAAGCCGGCCGACTCTAATCCGTCGCGTCTGTGAGGAAGTGGTCAAAGACTTTAGGAGCTGTGTGGAAACTTTGGTGCGGAGCTGAAACCAGAACGGTGGTTCTGTTCTGGAGCCGCTTGTCAAAGAGCGCATTATAAAAATCTGATATTTCTGGTGCATTTGTTCATAAATGTATGAACCGCCATGAATGTCAAGGAGAAACCTTTAGAACAGCCTAAAATCTGGACCTTAACCCAGAGTTCTTCTCTGCAGAGTCCACAGGGATGGACGGACCACACAGAACCAGCTTTGTTCTCACCTGTGGCCACCAGACAGGAGGAGGACCAATGGACCGCCTCCACTCCTGAAGGAGGCGTCAACGAGCCAATGAGGTTCGACGGTGGGCGGGTCTCGGCGTGGCTGAGGGTCCAAAGCTCCGCCACTTCCTGTTCCAGAGCGGTGCAGACAGACGGAGACGTGAAGGTGGGTTCAGTTTACGCAGTGATCCGACGGGATGTGTGCCGGTTCTGAAACGGGTTCTAATTTAACTTTAGTCTAAATGGTGGAGTGAGTTTGGGTTTGAACCGGACCTTGAACCCAACCTGCTCAGTGTCCAGTGTTGGTTCTGATGATGTTCCGCCATGAAATCAGGAGAGGAACTCTCTGGCCTCTTTCCTTCCTTCTCTGGTTTTAAACCAGCCCAGATAATCTTCTTCTTCTTGAAGGACATTTTTGCTTTTTGCAGATGTTCTGATCAAAGTTCACCAGGAAATATAATCCAGAATAATTTCTGCCGCCAGCCAGTAAATGCGTACGGACTGGTTTTAGGCTGGACTCTGTGCATGAAGACATGATCTGTGATGGTTTGTTGTCTTTGCCCTGATATAACAGGATGGTTCTGGTTCTGGTTCCCAATTATTGGATTGTTGTAGAGAAGGAAATCAAAAGCGGAGCGGTTGTTATCATCAGTCCATCAGTTCTTCTCAACTCGTTCCTATTTTCTGGCGACATTACACCTAAACGCTTCTTTTCACGGTCACACCTTTATTGGACATTCAGGCTTCCGTAGCTCTGCTTTCTGCAGGAAACATTTCCAGGCTTTGTTGTTCTCACGAGGAACAACCAGTCAGGAAGTCCTTTGGTGCCGTCCGTTTGTAACCACTGAAAGAATCAGCTGGGACTCCATCATCTTGGTAACTCTGTTTCCCACCAACCCTGATCTCCAAATCCAATATGGCTGCCATGTGTATAAAACCCAGTGATGGCTGAAGGAAGAGGCCGTTGGTTTTATTTGGTGTCCCACCATCTGTGAACGTGTTCATGGTGGAGTGTTTGAAAGGAAAAACGGTGAAATTCCAGGTTGTTTTGTCTTTTTGTATCCTGGTCAATGAATGACTGGAAACCAGCGGCGGCTCAGTGGCGGTAGAAAGGTTCAGGCAGGTGTCGGTTCATCGGCCACCCTCAGGATGGAGCTGCATGATCATAAATGATCTATGCAACATAACTTACCCTGTTGTATTTGTAAATCGTTCCATCTGTCTGGCACAGAGGTGGAAGCATCATCCTAAGGGACTGCTGAGGGTATGAGATTACTTATCTGATGGGCCAAGTGGATTATCTCTCAGAAGACGGTTCTTCCAGCAACATTGACACAAAACACGCCTTGAGGCTGTGGAAGAATTTCCATCAGTGTTTCTCAGGTTCATTCAGGATTATTGGTTCTGTCTCCACATCAAGTGTCCAACATTTAAATCAGCTCACGTAAAACTGATTTGTTTAGTTACTAACCAAACTGAATCAGCAGGAGATTACACAATCATTGCTTAGCTGCATTAGGCTGAAATCTGTCCAATCAGGGGCCTCCGTCCCACCGTTAGAATCTGTCCAATCAGTGTCAGTCTGCCCGTTAGAATCCGTCCAATCAGGGCTTGACGTTTCTGCATGCATCCGTGTGTTCAGCACCGTGAGGACGGACTCCACGCTGACGCTCTGAACCACAGGCGCCTTCCTCTCGGCACGCGGCGTCCTCTTCCTGTGCCGTCGGGATCTTCGTGGGGCCTGGAAGGAGAAGCTGGTGCTGGTTACCTGCCGTCACCTGTACAGGTGAGTGCGCCCTGCGGGTCGGCTCTCAGCAGGAAGCCTGTTCATCAGAGGATCTGCATCCTGGCAGGATTTTCTCAGAACCAAGTCCGTTCTTACCAGAAGCTTTGTGCTCCTCAGGATGAAGATGAGCTGCCGCGCTGTGAGGACGAGGAGCTGCGTCTGTCTGAGCGGAGGTGAGAAAGCTGCTCTCCTTTTTATCTCTGCTGAATGGACAAAATCAGATCAGAACCAGAACCTGTTCCTGCTGTGCTCTCCTCCAGCAGCAGACCCTCCTCTTCATCAGCGCTCCTCTACCTCCTCCTGGCCGCGGCGCTCGCTCTGCTAGCCAGCCTGATCTGGGTGGCCTTGGAGCCTCCCTGCCAGCGGAGCAGCAGGATGCCGCCGTCCTTCCACCTGACCCTCAACTACGTCAACGGGCCGCCGCCGACCTGAAGCCCGGCCGGCTCACTGACCCGCTGGAGCCCGGCGCCACGTTCTCCTCCTGGTGGTCGGTTCTGGTCCTCCTGAACCTGAACTCCGGTCCTTTAGTTTCCAGCCGTTCAGGCTTCACAGCGCAGCGCCCGGTCCGACAGTCATTTCTGGGTTAGATGCAACCATCCTGCCGCTGCGCTGCTGCGCTTTGAACCCAAAGATCCAAACGGACCAGTCCGTCTTCACCCGGGTTCCCCTGAAGCCCGTTATCCTCCCGGGATTCTTCCCGTCTGCAGGTTCCTGATGGAGATCTGCAGCAGCCGGACCTCCGCACACGTCCTGTTGGCAGCAGAAAGGTAGAACCTGATGTAAATGTTCTGCAGGATTTTTGGGTTTTGGATCCAGATAGTTCTGTATCACCCAGGCAGAGAAATCCTTCAGGCTTCTCGGGTTGAACATGATTTAACGTTTTGTCCTGTAAAGCAGCCAGTTGGGTTCTCTGTGTCTGCTTCTTTCTGCACCGATGCGGTTCTGAGCGACCCAGTTTGGTCCATCTTCATGTAAACATTTACCGACGGATGTAAACGACGCGTCTTGTACTGAATCAGTTGCATCATGGGAGTTTTTTTAGGGGGCGGAGTCGGTTTGACGGCGCTGGGGATGGTTTTATGGAAGCAGGTTGTTGGGTTCGGATCAGCGCGCTCCACCTTCAAACCCGGAGGCGTCTGTTTGGATCTTTGGGTTCAGAACCTGATGGGATGTTGTGGAAAACTTTCTGGAATCAGACTTCCTGGTTGTTCTCCCACCGTCCCTTACAGCCGTTACGTTGTGGCTGAAGGCAGAGAAACGGACCTCCGCCCGTTTCTCTGCCTTCAGCCTCGTTTTCTCAAATCTGCACATTTAGAATTTTTGAAATTCAAACATTGAATTTGTCTCAGGGAGAGATTCCCGTCAGGAAGATAAAACATTTGATAAATCTGATTAAAAATACTATTTTTCATACTGAACATTTCCCTTTTAAATGTATTTTTTGTAAATGAAGAGAAAAATGATCCTGACTCTTCAGAATTTTCCTGTTTTTCTAAACGAATAAAATGAAAGAAATCAAGCGGCTGAGTTTTAACGTCTTCCTGTTTTTCCTGGACGGGGCTCAGCAGGAAGGAAGCAGAACCCGTTAAACCCGTAACGGTTCTGTTTGGGCCGACCACTTCAGAACCGTCCGGTTCTGGACAGTTTTTATCACATCCAGAGGAAATAACAGCGTCTTTATTAATGAACTACAGCAGAAAACTGTGAGGTGACCCAGCAGACGACGGGATGTAAGCGGTACCGCGAGGGTTCAGTGGTACCGTGACGCGAGGCTCGGTGGGCGCTGAAGGTGGCCACAGTCAAAGAAAAGGTCCAACCAATCCATCACAGAATCATTGATCAGATTAAAGCTGCTGAGCTGCTCAGAACCGCTTCATGTCCGCTGGTCTGTGGGTCCAGTGGGAACCGCCCAGAACCATCAGCACCAGCCCAGCTTGAATTTTAACAACGAAGAAAAATACTGGAGAATCTTGGTTTACTGCAGTTTTTAAATGTGTCCAGAGTAAGACCGGAGGTTCTGGGAGGTTCTGGGAGGTTCTGTGAGGTTCTGTGAGGTTCTGGGAGGTTCTGTGAGGTTCTGTGAGGTTCTGGGAGGTTCTGGAAGGCCGTTCCTCTGTGGTTTCATTGAGTTTTCAGGTTAAACGAGATGAAGCGAAGCCTCTAAATCTCTGCAGCTTTGAAAGAAAAGCTGTCAAACTGAGAACAAGCGTTGCATTGTTTCTCGCTTTGAGGTGTCGGAACCGACCCGATCCTAACTTCCTCTCCTTCAGGGACAGAAACTCTTCAGAACCCCACGCCTGTTCTGGTTCCTGGAAGCCCACAGCGGACCATTGTTGGGTAGAGATGGCCCGTTTGGACGGACAAGGCGTGTTCTTCAGGACCAGGACGGAGGCGAGGGGAGGATGAATGGGTCCGATTGTTCGGGCGGGCCCAGAAAGCCCATCAGAATCACTTAGAGGGAAATAATTTCATGTTAGCGGAGGAATGTTTCCAGCGGACTTTTAACCCCGAGGTTTCAGGCCGAGGCCACGTTAATACCAGCGTTCCCAGACGGGGCGCGTCGCTTCTCCAGCGGTTATGGGACCTTCCAGGTGAAGGTTTGATGGAAGCGTTTAACAATCCGTCTGCCCGTCCTGTCCTGACCTGACCGGGTTCTGACCCGGATATTTCTTTATCTGCCCAAAGAAACCCAGGACCTCAGGTTGAGTTTGGAAAATTTAAGACAAACCCTTTAAATGGGTTTTATTTAGCAAAAATAATTAAACTGAGACTAAAGTTTAGCAAATATCTGCACAGAAGGTTCCAGTTTGGACCTAGTGTGGTTCTACATGGCGACCCGGTTGATCCGGGCCGACCCGGCTCTGGCTCTTAAACCCCGATCAAAGGGTTTATCACAAACTAAAAGGAAACCAGCAGCAGAAACGACTAAAGTGTAGAAAATAAAATCTTTATTTTCTGATTGCCTAAAAAAGCAGAATCAAAGCAAAGTTCTGTTTCCTGCAGAGAGAATAGAACCTGCAAGCAGGACGTTCTGCGTCTAACTAGAACGTCTTTGCAGAACCAGATGCAGAAGCTTGGCCATGGCCCAGAGAGAAGAGGAACCAGGGCTGCTGTCCTCTGGAATGTCCTCCATGTCCCAGAGGGTCACTGGAGCCGTGGAGGCAGCGGCTGCCAACGCTTGGACTGGGCCGGTTCTGATTTCCAGCCCCTCCTGCAGCTTCGCCTGATGGAGGCGAAGATGAGCAGAACCACGTCAGTCCGGTTCATCTGATTTCACACAAACCAAAGGAAGGCGGGTGTCAGAACCAAACTCAGCTGCTGGGGTCGGGTCAGAACCCAGAAACGCTGCTGTCTGTGGTTCTGTTGGGTTTCTTCTCTGGAGGATTTTAAATGAAAGCGGAGACGTCTCATCCACTCGCCGGGTTTAGGCGTCCCGCCATCCTGTCCCAAACCCATCCTCTCCCTCTCATTTCCCGGACTAAACCGGGCCCAGTCTCATTTTATGAAGTACAGAACCACATCACCTAAAAGCTTTTCTTCCTGCTGATCCGCAGCGAGACGCTGCGATTGGACCGCTCTCAGCCTCTTTAATATTTTTACTCTCCAGGGTATTAGAGGCAGAGTTTATTGGACTTTTCCAGGTAGCAGCACCAGAACAGGTCCAGAAAAAGCAGCTTTAGCTGACGGGCTGTCCAGGTCTTAAATGGATGAATTTACGTGAAAAGTGTCGTTTTCCTGCAGAAGAAACGGCTTCGTCTGCTTCGTTATTCTACATTAATTATTCATAAAACGTTAAAGTTTAAAACAGGATTTTATTTCTAATGTTCTTGAAGTTCTGCTCTGGTTCTTTGCAGCCGGAGGGTTCTGTAGTCATGTTCTCTCTGGGACAGTCCAGAACCTCTGGAGATGGGACCCAGAAACAGAGCAGGTGTTGTTCTGCAGGTTCTGTGGGTCCTACCTGCTCCTGCCTGCAGGGTGTGGAGCGCTGACCCGACCCCATGGGATGAAAGCTGGACCTGGAGGTCCGCTTTGGACCAGAGGCTGCAGCGACGGATCCGTTTCAGCCTGATGGTGGGAAGCGACCTGAAAGTGAGGTCACTGAGCAGCAGACGAGGACCGGACCGGGCCGGGCCGGGCCGGGCCGGGCCGGACGGCTGCTGGTTCCACCCTGCAGAAGTTAGCCTCTGGTTGGACTCGGTTCAGACCAGCCAGGGCTCACTGCTGCTGTCTGCTTTCATTGTTGATCCGTTTAGAGACCACTTCATCATGTGACCTCTGCTGACCTCTGACCTCTGACCTCCCAGGGAGCCGTCAGGCTCACAGCCTCCAGCAGCAGGACCACGTCTCCAGGGGGGTTTCCACGACATCGCACCGCAGCTCGCTGGCATGCGGGCCGAGCTCCTCCTGCTCCTGCTGCTCCTCCTGCTCCTCCTCATCCTGCAGGCTCTCCTGCTGCTCCTGGAGCTTCAGCTAAAGGCCCCAGCAGAGCCAAGCTGAGGTTGACGGCGGGTGGGTGACCTCCAGAGGCCTCCACATCCGTTCACTCGCTGACGGAGCCACAGCTGCCCTGACCCAGACTGAAGAAGCAAGGCTGCCACCGGGCCCTCTGACCAACGCCAGCAGGCATAGAACCAGCAACCCTCTGGTTAACTCCCAGATGAGGTGCTGACAGATTAGCCTTAGGGGTGTACATACTTGTGCTACCGGGTCGTTGCCCCTTTCTGTTGGATTGTAGAAGATACATGGACCATGAATAGGTGAGAAGGTTCTCAGCTGCTTCACGTTCTCTGCATTTCATTGCATCATCAGTGTGGTTCTGCTCCAAGGTCCATTAGAACCTCTATCAATGTTCTGTAGGTTAGAACCTGAGCAGAACAGGATTTCAGCTGCTGATCTCTGCTGGGATCCCTCATTTACTCTCTCGCCTCATCCTGATTCTCCAGACCTTAATCTGAGCAGCTCTGTAAGGTCAGGACTCTTCAGGCAGAGCAGAAGTCCATCAGCGTCTCCATGATCAGAGCAGTCAGTGAGGAAGGAGGCAGGAAAGGAGCCTGGATGCTTCCTCCTGCAGCTCCTTCAGCCTAGGAACCACAACGTCCCTTACTGGTGCCAAGGAGGCTTAGGGTTTCCCACAATCCTTAGCGTGACATAAAGTATAATAACAGCCTCCTCACAGAAACCAACTAAAACCTCAGAGAGCAGAGAGCGTCTCTTTGTAGCTCATGTCCAGAAGGCTGTAGGATCTGACTCCGTCCTCCATGTTTCTGACTCCGTCCTCCATGTTTCTGACTCCATCCTCCATGTTTCTGACTCCGTCCTCCATGTTTCTGACTCCGTCCTCCATGTTTCTGACTCCATCCTCCGTGTTTCTGACTCCATCCTCCATGTTTCTGACTCCATCCTCCATGTTTCTGACTCCATCCTCCGTGTCTCTGACTCCATCCTCCATGTTTCTGACTCCGTCCTCCGTGTTTCTGACTCCATCCTCCATGTTTCTGACTCCATCCTCCATGTTTCTGACTCCATCCTCCATGTCTCTGACTCCATCCTCCATGTTTCCGTCACTAATGACGTCAGAGTTAAAGGCTGGAATCAGCTCAGCAGCTGAAGCTCCTTTCCTCCCTGATTGAGTTCTGATGACCCAGGAAAGGTCAAAGGTCAAGGAGGCAGGAGCTAGGAGATAGGAGCTAGGAACAAGAACTAGGAGGGTATTCGGATGGAGTCCATGGTGGCAGGTCTGCATCCCGGGAACACTTTGGCTCCTCGGTGTCTCCATGCTCTCCTGCCTCAGGACCAGCAAGGTGCTCCTGCTGGGCTCCGCCCACATGATAGTGTTTGGCTGGAGTGATGGGTTAGGAGTCGGCGCTCTCTCCAAGGTCACCGGGAGGTCGATCAGGAGACTGATCCTGGCCTGAGGAACCGTCCACAGATCTGTGACCCGGTCCTGTTGGTGACGTCTTCCCAGGACATCCAGCCGTCCCTGAGACGCTGCAGTGATGAGGACGCCTTCATCCGGGACATGGAGGACTGCAACCAGTGACGTTTATTTCTTTGGCTCCTTGAAAGTGTCTGAAGGGTTAATTTAAAGCAGGAGGACCGAGGAGGTGAACTCAGCTCTTAGTGTTCTCTGTGCAGCACATGACGCACCGACACAAAGCTGAGTTTGTCTTTTTAAATCGTAGAGTCCTCCTCTGCCTCACAGCCACAGAAACCACCGGAGTAAATCTCTCCTGTGGAGTGGATCAGGTGATGTAACACCTGAGGGACCAACGTCAGGCTCAGCAGAACCTCATCCTGTCGGCCATTAAAAGGGACAGGGTTTCCTTCATGAGGTCAAAGGTCAAATAGCTTTAAATTTAAACCAGCCCAACACCTGCTGTCAGTTTTACTGCATGTGTGAGGAAAAGCTCCTTTATTAAAACACGGAGAAGCTCAGGACTCCAGCAGCTCTCTGGGCTAAAAACATCTGAGCTGCTGCTGAGCCTCGTGGGTCAGCCGGGTCCGATCAGTCAGCCGGAGGAGACGGAACCAGGAACCAGGAACCAGGAACCAGGTCTGGCTGTGAGGGTCCCAGCTGGTGCTGCTCTCATCTGGGCCGGGTCTTTACGTTATTTAAAGTGAAAAGTGTTGCATAGACTGTTAAATGAAAATCAGAGCCGCTGCATCACGTATGGGTCCCACTGGAGGAGGTTCTATAGAACCTCTGGGTGTCAAGGTCCCGCCGAGGTTCTCCTGAGGACAGCTGCTCTGAATCAGGTTTTAATGTTCCTGAAATCCTTTAAATGGACGTTCTGGTGACGGCGGAGGTCTTCAGATCCGTCCAGGTGTAGAACCTGCCTCCTGACGGTTCTCTCTGCACAGCATCCAGGGTTCTGATCCGTTCTGGCCGTGTTCTACAGGACTCGGGTCTGAGGACTAACAAGGTTTGTCTCTGCTTCAGTCCCAGCAGAGCAGAACAAATCCCCCCCCCTTTGTGTTTGTGATAGACAGGAAGGGAGCGTTTCCTGCCACACATCTTTGCATAACTTCTTCTTAACGCGTCTGATAAACTCAGCAATCGTCTGGAAAGTGACTTTTCTGTCAAATAATCTCATCAGCACTTCTAGCTTCTCGTTAAGGGCTGTCGGTGCCTTCAACTGAACTCTGTGTGGATTCTGAGCTGCTGTCTCACCAAACCTTCATTATGATTACATAATACCCATAATACCCTTCACCCCCCCCCCCCCCACCTCCACCCAGCAAGGCGGTGTTATAGATCAGTGGTGGCCCGGGGGCCATTTACGGCCCCTGGATACATTTGTTCGGCCCTCAACTGCAATTCAACAATTATTAACACACCAGCAGATGTGAGTAATGCAGATGGTGGCCATTTATTCTTAATTAAATTGTTACAGATAAGTTAACATCTTTCATTTTATCTTTACAATTGAAAAGTATAGGTACAACATCTTTAATTTTATAGTTTTATATTGGACCTCATTTGTTCAATTACTTTTACTCAAATCCCTACATTAGTGCACCAAAATCAGCTTTTAATTCTTTTAATTTTTTTAATTGGTAAAATACAGCAACTGTTTTAAAAAAAGACTGATTCATGTCCAATTGTGGAGAAAAGATCAAAAAAATAAATGACCAAAAGATGGAAAACACTGTTAAGTTCTGAATCTGCAATCATTTACACATCCCTTCAAACATAACATCTCACAAATTAGTTTAATTAAAATAGTGCATGATCATAATTTGTGGAGCTGGTAAAAGTAAAAATCATAATAAATTGTATATATAAAATAGGGAATTTTATGTTTTTTCTTTTTATTTCCATTTTTTTTGGCCCTGGAGTACTTTTGACGTTAATAAATTTGTCCCAGGTGATGAAAAGTTTGCACACGCTCGTTGTAGATAATGACTCCTGATAACTGGGACCCTGTGTTGATGGTTTAATCCTCAGCGTTCCCACTGAGTAAAGGTTCTGCAGTTAAACAGTAGATAAGGTTAAATGCAGAAGCTGCAGCAGATGTTGCCTTTATGGGCCGTCAGAGGTCCTGCTGAAGTTCTCAGCTGCAGCTTCTCCACCTTCACGGCAGCAGCTGAGAACTTCCTGCTGAAGACAACCTCTGGTTTAAATCCCCTCTGCGGGACTATTGAGGGTTTCTCACTTCTCCATTTGTAATGAGGTGATTATGTTCATTTGAACTGTTGCAACGTGTCGGCGTGTTTCCATGGTTGCTGTCCCCAGTGTCCACTCGGCGCTGCAGCCAGGCTCCAATGAGCTCACTTAACCGCTGCTTCCCCCGGGCATTATGGGTAAACTCACAATATTATGGTCTCTATTGACTCGTGTGGCTCACTCCAGAGACCCGTCTCTCTCTCTCTCACCAGCGACCTGCTGCAGACACATTAGCGCTTCGATTATTTAAGCGTGCATAAAGATGGCGGCCGCCGTAAATCAGCCTCACACACAGTTTCTGCCTCACATTATTTATTGCTGGACTTGTAAGTTACTGTGTGACATGAAACCATTACACTAATTAAAACAGCAGAAAATCAGTCGGCTGATTCAGCAGGTAGATGCTATCAGCTTATATCCCACTGTTCTCAACGCGTCGTCAGATAATGTTGAATTTCCTGGTCAAAAACTGAAGCATCGAGTGTTTTTCTGCACTAATATTGTAGAGACTAAATTATTCAGATGAAATTAACATGGAGATGAACCCGTCGTTGCTGTTTTCATTTATAGTTATGAATTATTAAGAATTATTAACTGTCTTTCTATTTGCACACCTGTAGCTCCTCAGGGAGCGTTTCTACAATAATTATAATTGCATTTTTTTTACATCATTCTATAAATGCTTTCTTTTCTTTGTTTAACTTAAACATTTTATTTTTAGCTAAATATGTTATGTTACTATCCATAATTAATTGCAGAATGTTTTCACCTTCTGGTAAATCTTTCTCTGCTGTACAGTACAGCGTAACTTTAAATCTGTTCTTGCATTTTGAGGCTCTTCTCTCTGAACGCTTTTCCATGGACCTCTTGATTTGTGTCTGTGTGTTAAATGTGAACTCTGAGCTGGTCTCTCCCCAAACCTGCGTTATGGTTACATAATGACAACGTTTTAATCAGTTCTGAGTCCAATGTCGGTTCTCATAAGGAACTTTGCTTCTAGGTGTCACTAAACTTCACTCATTGGACCTTTAAACTAATCTGCCCTATAAGATTATGAAGTTTTGGGTGATCTGCTGCATCAATAGAAAAAAGAAAAATTTCATTACTAATCTGCTGCTGTATGATTTGCAGCTTGTATGCAGCAAACTGGAGTGTTTTTCCAGGGACCCAGAATAAAAACAGTCATCTGATCATCTGACAGTCAGAACGGGGATGAAGGTTAGCAGGAACAGACGATGCCTCCAGGATGCAGCATTGATAGAGACAGCTGCATCGTGAGGCTGGGTGGTTGTATTGTGCTATTAACCAGCATGATGGTGCATTTATGTTAGAGCGGCCCCGTGCTGCATTTAAATTCTGACAAGACAGAAGTTGTAATCTTTGGACCAGAGTCCTCAAAAAATAAACTTCTTAACCAATCACTTAATCTGGATGGCATTAACTTGGCCTCTGGTAATAAAGTAAAAAACCTTGGTGTTATTTTTGACCAAGACATGTCATTTAAATCCCATATTAAACAGGTTTCCAGAGTTTCCTTTTTTCACCTCTGGAATATCGCCAACATTAGAAATATTCTTGTCAGGGTTCTCTGTGTTTCCGTTCTCTAACTCTGCTTCACAGGTGGTTCTAATTGACTGGGGGGCGTGGCCCACACCTGCTGCTCGTCAGGAGTCATCAGCATGGGTTTCTTAAGTAGTGCTCAGACAGATGGAAGACACCAGAGTGTTAACACAGTCGAGTTTTGTCGTGTTTGGATTTACTCACCTGTCTTGGCGTCGTGCTCCTCAGAATCCCCGCCGCTCAGATTTTGTCTGCCGTCTACGGTGGTGCTCTCCGGATCCCTCGCCAGCCTTACATCTGTCAGCCCTCCAGTCACTCAGACACCTGTTACATCACAGAGTTCCCTCGTCATTTACTCTCCCCGGATAGGTCTCCCCGACTAAACGGTAAGCGGCGCAGCTTCTGGTATTTTCACCTGGTTCGATCCTCAGTAACTCGACCTCCATTTTTCCCCACAGTCGATCCAGCTCTGACGTTCAGACCTCGCCTGTTCTACACGCCGTGTGTTTCTTCGTTATCTGAGCCTTTAATAAACATCTTAAAATTATTTCTGCCTCCATCTGCATGTGGGCCAAACACTTAAAAACCACGACAATTCTGTCCAGGAGTGATGCTGAAAAACTAGTCCATGCATTTGTTACTTCAAGGCTGGACTATTGTAATTCTTTACTATCAGGAAGTCCACAAAATGCAGTTCAAAGCCTTCAACTGATCCAAAATGCTGCAGCAAGAGTTCTGATGAAAATCAACAAGAGGGATCATATTTCTCCAATTTTAGCTTCCCTTCATTGGCTTCCTGTTAAATCAAGAATAGAATTTAAAATTCTTCTTCTAACGTATAAAGCCCTTAATAATCAAGCTCCATCATATATCAGAGCTCTGATTATGATCTTCCAGATGATCCAGCTGGTTCCGTCTCTCCTGCACGCAGCTGCAGGCTCAGCTTTCTGCCACTAACTGTCTCTGCTTTCTTTCATCCTCTAGACCTGAAAACTGGATCAGATTTTATCTGCTCTGCTGTTTCTCTCCTAGATGAAGCCGCTAAAGGAGCTAGTAATTATGCTTTATTGTTCCTCAGTGGGGAAAATCAGGTAAACCAGCAGCAACGTCAAACGCACATGGAAGCGTGCACATACACAAGGGTAAAAAATTAGGAGACTGTTTAAATTCACAACGCAAAGAATACTGTTATTATATAACAAAAAAATAAGTGTCCAACTGATTAGAGGGTTTTAAAAGAAGACTGAAAACATTTCAAAACCAGCATGAATATAAAGGTTTGTTGGGGGCAGTGATGGCTCTGAAGTCCAGCAGCTGCTGGGAGGAAGGATCTGAGACGGCGCTCCTCAGTGCGCTGAGGATGCAGCCATCGGCCCTGAAGGAGCGCTGCTGCAGTAGGTCTGATGGTGGATCATCAAAAATAAAGAAATGGATCCGCTCTGTGTTCTGGATGAATGGTAGGAGACGCGTATGAAGCGTTGGTTAACTGTGCTGCCTCAGCAGAGTCCCTCTGATTTGGTTTTTACGCTGCTCTGTGATCTCTCATCAACTCTGGTGGTTTTCCTCACAGCTCCTGCTCTCAGCTGCAGGATTACTGGGTCGTCCTGGAGTGCCTTCTAAATCCAAGGCGTAGCAGCCAACCAGGACATGTTTACCACCACCTGATTAGACTGCAGTGACCTTTGACCTGAGGTGTGGAGCTGATTCCAGGTGAGCTAACAGATCCTATTAGCAGCAGAAGCCAAACGCATCCATTCGCTGATGGTTGGTTGACTCTGGAACAACCTGCGGCCGGTTTAATCTCCAGTTCAATTACTTTTTCCTTCACTTTTCATCATGCAAGTGGAGTGTGATGTCTTCACAATCCGGACAGACACTGGAAGCCACAGATAAATGGAGTAACTACTACTACCAGAGTACTATTAATATTACTTACATTACTAAAACTTCCCTGTTTCCCCAGCATCAGAACTCGGCGAGCATCCCTACACTTCCTGTTTTTACACTGATCTCCTTCTCAGCTTATCTAGAATCCAATTGGAGGAGATTCTTCCTAGCAACTGAGAACCTTAATCCATGCTTCACCAGGAGAGGTAAGAAGTGAAGATAAGTCAGGATCAGCGGGTTCACAGCTGTGGTGAGGAGAGGAGCTTTAGGAAAGCAATTTACAAGAGAAAGGTGTTGCTTCAGTTGGGCTGCATCCAGACCAGCTAACCAAGAACCAGTGAAACCAAGAACTCTACAGTGCTGGATCCTGGTTGGGAGGCCGGGACTGTGCTCCTCATCCTGCTGTGTGTTTTCATGTCAGCTGATCAGTGATGTTAGAACGGCGGTCAGAGCTTCACAGTCCCTGTTTTCTGCTGCATCTGTGTTCATAGAACCGCTCAGGAATTTAGATTCAGCTGCTGTTTATGAATCCTGATTCATGTGAAACTCCTGTTTGCAGCGTTGTGAAGAAAGCACTGCATCGTCGGCATAAAATCTAATTTTATTTCTAAACTGTTTTACAACAGCCACAGATTGATCAAAGGGCTGTACAGAATTAAAACACATAAAATAGTAATAAAATCAAAAAGAAATCAGCTGTACATATAACTGTAATTCAGTTCACATTTTAAAATGGAGCATAACTCATGTGGCCAAACTGAACAAATGGGTCTTTAATAGGGGCAGGGTGGCGATGCAGCGTAACTGCAGGGTCCTGCCACTGCAAGGGTATGATCGCCCTCAGTTTGTCTAAAACGTCTGGTTTTAATGAGATATTTAAAGGACAGTTAATGGGTGGTTTTCCTCTCCACTGTCGCTTCATGCTTGCTCAGTATGAGGGATTGCAGCAAAGCCATGGACAATGCAGACGACTGTCCCTGTGGCTCTACGGTTCCCCAGGAGTGAATGCTGCTTGTCGGGACTTTGATGCAATCAACTGGTTCCCTTATATAGGAAATTTATGACCAATCTGTATAATATGATTGAATTGACTTTGTAAAGAGCCTCGAGATGACATGTTTCATGAATTGGCGCTATATAAATAAACTTGAATTGACAGAGGAAGCTGATCCAGGTGCCTGGCTCACCTCAGGCTCTGTGGCCTTAAGCAGTATTTAACCTGGGTCTCCTCTACCCGTTCAGAACACCCCACCACTGGAAGAGGGCCGGAGTTTAGTTGGCTGAGCTTTAAAGCAGTCACAGATGATTGGTTGTCGTTTGCTGAGATGTACTTGTGAACAAACCATAGCTCAAACACAGTTTAAACTGGTGTGTGACGGCCTGCTGGCTAATCGATACATGAGCCGTGCAGGATTGGATCCATTGGCTCGAGTGCAGCAGGCCAACTAATTGAGAACACCTGAGTTGGATCTTCAGTCCCACTCCCCAAATCAAACCACACATATTAATCTTTGTGTATTTATAAATACACAATATATATCACACATCCATTAAAGCTACAGTTGGTAAGTGTCAGGGTTCTCTGTGTTTCCGTTCTCTAACTCTGCTTCACAGGTGGTTCTAATTGACTGGGGGGCGTGGCCCACACCTGCTGCTCGTCAGGAGTCATCAGCATGGGTTTCTTAAGTAGTGCTCAGACAGATGGAAGACACCAGAGTGTTAACACAGTCGAGTTTTGTCGTGTTTGGATTTACTCACCTGTCTTGGCGTCGTGCTCAAGGAACCAGCTCCTCAGAATCCCCGGCGCTCAGGTTTTACTTCCTTGGTGGTACCAAGCCGGGCGTGAGAACCCCTTCCTGGATTCACCTGGTTCACCCACAACCCTCTGGTTCTTCCATCTGCTCCTCCTGTCTGCCGTCTACGGTGGTGCTCTTCGGATCCCTCGCCAGCCTTACATCTGTCAGCCCTCCAGTCACTCAGACACCCGTTACATCAGAGTTCCCTCGTCACTTACTCTCCCCGGATAGGTTTCCCCGACTAAACGGTAAGCGGCGCAGCTTCTGGTATCTTCACCTGGTTCGATCCTCAGTAACATTATTCCCCTTTTCTTCCCGCAGTCGATCCAGCTCTGACGTTCAGACCTCGCCTGTCTCACACACTGTGTGCTTTCCTGTTATTTTGAGCCTTTAATAAACATCTTAAAATTGTTTCTGCCTCCGTCTGTATCTGCATGTGGGTCAAACACTTAAAAACCACGACAGTAATCCTGTTCAGAAACACTTCCATCCTGAAAGTAGTGAATATATTGCGTATTCACAAAAAGGAGGTTAAAAAAAAATCATTCTCTGTGGAGCTCCAGGCCTCTAAAAACTCCCTAACCCAAAGAGCAGAGATTGGTAGAGTTCTGGTCCTACTTTCACCCCCCTCTGTCCCTCAGGTTGTGGGCATCTCACCTTTCTCCTGGTTGTCCTACATACCAATAGATAAGGTCAAGAAGAGGAAGATCTCGGTAGAAATAAGACCAGAGGATTTGGGAGGAGGAGCGGACGAGCAGGTAAGGTTTTACGTAGTTATTCAGAAAAGGACCTGGGGAAACTTCTGGAAAAATCACCGACCCAAGCTTTTAAAAATGTAATTCTAATCCAGATGATCTTTGGGGGCATTGTGGGATGGGAGCCAGTCTCTGGTGGGCTTTTCTCCAGGAACTCCAGCTTTATCCTACAGTTCAACATGCAGATTAGATAAATGCGATTCTAAAGTGTGTGTATATATATATATATATATATATAAAGTTTTTTTTTTTATATATATTTTTTACTTTCACATTAGGGAAAAACCCAAAGACACGTTGCTCCAACTTTAAGGCAGCAGCTGTGGCTGAGAAGTGAAGGATAAGGTTGCAAGTGCTGCTGTCGGCTGGTTTCCCTGCAAGATCAGACAATATAGGAACTAGACTCCTCCAGTCTGGTCTCCAGCAGGAGTTCCTTCACCTGGAAATGCTGTGTTCTGTATACCCTCCCTCCCATCCATCATCTGTCCATCCTTGCAGCATATCTGCTGAAAGCGGGCAGGGCGTCGTAACGAGATCACCGCCCGCTAATCAGCAGGAAGGCTTCCCATTGGCTGAGCGTGGCCGGGCCGCCCCATGGCGGGGGGATGGCACGACAACACAAATTGATGCTGACAGGTCATTGCCACACATAATGGGATTATGCAGGGCAGGGAGCAGAGCTGCAGGCGGAGAGAGGCTGAATAGCCTTTGTGTCACTCTGTGTTGTGGTCATTGTTGTCCACTGTTTGCAGCATGTTTGCTGCATTCCCAGCCCTGATAGACAGGATTGTGCTGAGCGTTATAACACACATTATCCCAGCCTGGAGCTGTCATGATGCTGCAGATGGCCCCTGGGTTGGGGAGTGAACCCTTGCTAGCACTTTTTAAATGCGACCTGATGTCACCGATAGTATTTCTAAGTAAGGATGAGAACAAAGAGCCAGGCAAGCTGTGGAGGATGGTGCATGTGTTGGAGGCTACTAATGTGTCTCTGAAAGAACATTTATCTGGAAGAACTGCAAAATGGTGGGATCGTTAAAAAGAAAGTCAACATCTCCAACTTGCTAAAAAGCATCAGTCAATGAATCAATGGAGATTCTGATATATTAGTTAATATTATTGGAGTTTACTTTCCTGTTGTCCACTTTAAATCAGCTTAGTTTATCTTGCCGTTAATTAGCTTAATTAAGATTTATTTATCTTAGCCTTCCTTATGTAAGGGTTGGATTTACCTTAATTTAGTTTACTTTCCAAGATTAGTGTATATTGGATTTACCTACATTGCTTTTCTTACTTGTTTGGCTTTTTTACATAGAGGCCAGCTCTTTAGTTTAAATTATGGTATTGAAACCTTAGCTTAGTTTAGCTTAGTGCACATTATAATTGTATAATGTAGCTAAATTAATTTCACAACTGTTATATTAGCTAATATTAGTGTAGTTTCGCTTCCTGGTGGTCAGGTTAGGATAGCTTAGTTTACTTTGTGTTGCCTCAGATTAGCTTCATTTAGATTTATTTACGTTAGCATAGCCTGCGTAAGGATTGTAGCTAACCTCGCCTTAGCTTACTTTAGCTTGTTATCCAGGCCTCGCTTAACTGTTTCTCCTGCTGAGCTTTTTCTGTTTGAGGAAGTGAGCCAGAGCAGACCGGGTCAGCCAGCTCTCATAAAAACAGATAAAACCTGCAAACAGAGAGCGAGCGGACAGCAGGACCCCAGCGCTGCCGGGCTTCCAGCGCCTGCAGCTCTGAATGGGCATCATGCAAAGAGATCCAGAGACATTCAGAGACGGCTCTCCGCAGATCGCTTTCTGTCCAAGAAAAAGAAAAATAAGTTCTTCAGGTGGGAAATAAAAACAGCACCAGTCGTATCTTTAGAAAAACTCCCCTCAGACTGACATTACTGAGCTTCAGTGGGTCAGAGATGACGGACCTTAAGGAGCAAACAGACGAAATAAAATGTCTCTGACTCTAAAGTTCACCATGAAAGTTTTCTGCGGGTTTTTATATCAGTTAAACTTGTTTCCAAATTGTTTCTGTGGTTTAAGGAACACTTAAAATATTTAATCAGCTTTCATGGATTTTATTATCCAAGACATCAAATGATTCTTCTTCTTAATTTATATCTTCTGTGATTCTCTGGCATGATGGATCCACTGATGGTGACAGATCTGGGTAGATCAGATCTGGGTCAGGTGTGGGTGGTTTCATGACCAAAGGTCTGAACCGCAGCGTTCTGGTCGTGGAACACCTTCAGTACAGCACCCAGCGCTCCATCATGCTGGACTGTTGGTAGAAGCTACTCTCTACAGTTTCATCCAGTCTTCATCTCCAGCAGTGTTGTGTTGGAGAACTGGGTGGAAGCTGGGTTCTATGGGGCAGAACCAACCCAACGCATGGTCCAGGATTGTTTACTGACTGCACCACACGGGACTAATGGTGGCTCTCAGCTTTTCTTCTCCAGATGTTCCAAACCAGAAAGAGAAAGGCTTCCCCTGCTGGTGTCCAGAGTCTCATATCCACAAGGTTGTATGCAGGTTTGAGTGCAATACCTGCTGTTTATGTTCCAGCTATCACGTTCCTTTGCTTACCTGTTGTGTTCTCCTTCCTGGAAGGAGTCATTGAGTCTATAGTCCTCCCTTAGGCCTACAGTCCTCTGCCTCCTCGCTCCTCAGAGTTCTCTGGTGAACTCGCCTCTGGAGAATCTCCTTAGCGCTCCTCCCTGGATCTGCTGCCTGGACCGCCCCACAAACTGTCCGTTACCCGTTCCTCCTGGACAGTAGTCCTTTATCTTCAGTTTATCTTAGGTTTATTTAGGCTGTATTGTCGTATTTAAATTTATCCTGACTTTTTATTTCTTACTGTCGGTTAAATTCTAATTTTCACCTCATTAAAAAGAGAAACGACAGAAACTCACCAGAGTGAGATTAAGACTGTTGTCTTTTTACTTGCAGCACGAAGTTTCAACAACGCAGAGCATGGAGTCGGGTTAAAAGTCCTTCACAGAACCGGTCCTGCTGGATGAAGTCTCTCCTCTCCACCTCCAGGTTGGTCAGAAAGTTTCCTCTCTAAGGAAACCCAGCAGGTTGCATCAAGTCTCTCCAAGCAGCATTCACTCCTCCTGAAAGAGCGTAGAGCCACAGTGGACAGTCGTCTGCATTGTTGATGGCTTTGCAGCAATCCCTCATACTGAGCATGCATGAAGCGACAGTGGAGAGGAAAACTCCCCTTTAACAGGGTAAACGTCTGCATTCTTTCTATCAACGAATGATTTAAACCTTCTTCAGTTGTGTTCCCCGTCTCACTAGCAAACAGCAGGACAATGCCGTCATCTCTCTCTGTTACCCTCCACCTACCCTCGCCTGCAGCACATGGAGAGCAAGCTCTGCACTGGTGGCATAATGATTCTATGGCAGATGCTCATGGAGCGAGAAGCCGGCCCTAGATGTCCTCTAGCTGCGTTTTCTGCAGCAGAACCTCTGGAGTGATGCAGAAAGCAGTTCAGTCAGCTGCTGTGCTGCCGTCTCCTGCACCTGATGCTGCATGACGGGACTGACGGGACATCAGCGGGTTCGTTTAGAGCAAAGTTAGAGTAAAATGTGTTTATAAACTGTTGAAGCCAGTGATGCTCAGTCTGCAGCAGATGAACCGTTGGCAGGCAGGGAAAGTTAGGTGCAAGGATCATGCTGGAGAGCAGTGGCGTCCAGAGTCCTCAAAGGCCGGTAACCTGCAGGTTCTGTTCCACCTGCATCAAATGAGGGCTCACCAGCGGGCCTCTGCAGAACTTTGTGAAACACTGAGGACTTGGTTGGACCATTTGAACCCAGTTTTGTTGAAGCAGAAACATGAACATTGACAAACAGATTCTAAGAAAATACAACAGAACGGTCTGGACATGTAAGGTAGGCTACAGGGTTGCCTTCTACTTCATAACGACAACCAGAAACCTGCAGTCTCTGGAATCATCTTCAGTGTTTGATGACCTGATTTCTGCTCAACTCTCAAACCAACAATGTTTTCAGCCCAAAAACACAGATTAGTAGCACAACGCCTCCAATATGCCTTTTCACAGCATTTGACAGATTAGCTTCAGGATGGATGGAGGCCCAGCTGCACCATGATGGTGACCCCCTACAGGCTGAGGACCTCCATCTTCATGTCAGCAGTCAACACGTCGCTCCTCAGCCATGTTCTGCCCTGGTTAAATAATCTGTGGTCTGCTGCCGACACGTTCACTGCTAAAGAGGCTCTGCTTTAGAGAAGGAACAGTGCTGAGGACCTGGAGGGATTTCAGGCAGATGAAGAGAGGGAAACACTGAGGAATGAGGGAGGATGATGAAAAGAGATGAAGAAGAGGAGATAAACCTAATTACCCAGATTAATGTGCCGTGCACAGAGCGGTTATCTAAAGAGACCGAGGAAAGAGACTGTTAGACTTAATGGTGTCCAACTCTCTCTACTTCTTCTTTTCCTGCCCTCTTTCCACAATCGACAGTCTTGGTTGTCATTATGTAATAATAATGAAATTATGGTGAAGCACCGGATCACAAGTCACAGATTCACACAGATCCAGACGTTGCAGCTGATCGCACCACCTCCAGAGAAGCTGAGAGCCTGCAACTAGTCCTGTAAGAGACACACAGCGGTCACTTTACAGAACGCCGTGGATTATTCTGCAGCTGTACGAACCAGGGATGTCCAACATGTGGCCCGGGGGCCGTTTGGGCCCACGGACGGATTTGTGCGGCCCTCAACTGTAGTTCAAGATTAGTGTGGCCCCCATGTACAGGTGATTGATGCAGGTGGAGACCTTTTATTTCTAATTAGGGCAAATTTGTAGCAGACAAGTTAACATCTTCATACAATAGAAAATGTAACATATAACAAAGTATTTATCTTTTAATAACCTTGCTTTTCACATTCTCTTGAAATTCAAATAACTATAACATAATACAGACTTTTTTGTACCAAAATCTGCTTTTAATTTATTTATAGTTAATACAGCTAAATACTACAAGCGTTTTCAGAGACTGACCTAAATCCTGTTCTTATTGTAGAGAATAGAAAAACTTTTTTACTTCTGTTTTATTAATCAAGCACAAAAGAACTTGCAAACCGATCTTCTAGTAAAGCAAATGTGCAAAACCCTGTTTGGGTTTTGGACCTACAGTGATTCACACATCCCCCTCCTATGGAAAATCTGACAAGTTTGTTGAGTTAAAATAATCCATGCTCAAATAAAATAAAATCAGTTTATTTATATAAGGTTAATTCATAACACGTCACCTCGAGGCGGTGAGAGATCCAGCGTTGGGCAGGAGGAGACTGAGCAGAGCTGGTCTGTGAAAGTTAGCCTTTAGCCTAGCATGCAGTCCGCCTCAACCGTCTCTGCTGGCCGCTGCAGTTCAGCCAGACGTCTGGTTCTGGTCGGTAGGATCTGTAAACTATCCCCAGTTCTAGCGGTTCCCCACTTCTGGATTAAAGCTGGGAGCGGCGATGGCATAATGAGCCTCAGGCGTCTGCGGGGGTTCCAGCGCCATCTTGGAGAGAGCTCCTCTGCCTCGTTCCTGTTGGCTCAGTCTCTGTTCTCCGTCTCTCCACGTTCTCCTCGGTTCTCCTTTCCTGTTTCCGTGCAACTCAGAAACCCCAGAACAGTCCAGTGTTTACATCCCACCTGCTGTTAAATTTATCAACCAGCAGTAAAAAAACAGACTGACGCTTAACTGTCGAATAATGGTTTAATAAATTAGGGTTAACTGATAACATCTAGACGGACCTTCTTTCAGCGTTGTAGTGTGGCCGCCAAATGTAGAGTCATTGACTTTGCAGCAATCCCTCCTCCTTAGCAGGTCAGTGGAGGCAGAGGACAGAAAATTCCCTGAAAACTTTGTTTCAATAAGACTCAGAAAGATCAGACTAAATTGCCATCTTATTCTTTGCTAAAAGTTGTTTCCTTTTGCTTATTTCCTTCTTTAATTTTCCTAAAGTTGAGGCCGTCCCAACAGCTTTACTTCTGCATGAAGAGGATGAAGAGCTGTTGAACAGCACAGAGATTGCTGAGAGAAACACATTAAAACACAACAGCTAAAACCTGTCAGTATCCTCTGTTAAACCCATCACGACGTCTAGTTTTGGTTGTCCTGTCCATCTGGAGAAGACTTTTGTCCCGTCTGAGACATTTTTCTGGGCCGCTGCAGGACTCTGTGGGTCAGAGCTGGACGGCCCAAAGTAGCCTGAGCAGGATCTGTGTCTGCGTGGTTTCAAAGGTTCAGTTCAGCTTGTTCCCAGGGTGGTTTGGACTCATCCAGGACGGCGTCCTGTCTCTGGTCCTGTTTGAGGTTTTTCTGGAGAGGTTCTCAGGTCGTCGGCTGCTCAGTCAGCTCTCTCCTGGTGGTGTGGTTCATACGCCCCTCATGTCCTGACACCGTCATCCTCCGTCTGTCTGAAGTAACAACAACTTATCCTGGCTGTAGGTCGCCTCATTCATAACTTTTTAGTAGAAAACCGTTTAGTTGCAAATACACAACATGTTGAAAGAGGTTTAAGGAGGTGAGACGAGCCCTTTGAGTATGTTTGTGTCTTTTCACTGAACTACAGCCAAAAGTGACCAGTGAGGACACGGCTTCAGTCTGCGGTGATAAATTAGCCAAGCTACCCATAGCTGAGCACTGCAGCTGCAAGTTTCATGACCTTTCACCCCTTCGGGTGAAAGGTCATGAAAAAAAGGGAATGTAGGAAAGCTGAACGCAGGTGGAGAAAGAACAGACTGCAGGTTCACTATGACATCTATAAAGAGAGACTTTACAGATATAACTTACAACTGAAAAACGCAAGAGAATCTTTCTTCTCAGAGATCATCAAGAAAAACATTAATAATGCTCGTGTCTTATTTGCCACAGTCGACAGATTAACAAATCCTCCTGTGTCAGTGGCTTCCGAACTCCACTCCACCAGGGCCTGCAATGAATTTGTTAACTTCTTTACTGAAAAAATCCAAAAGATTAGACGATCAGTTTGTACATCCATACTAAGTTCAGTACCAAAGTTGTCTCCTACCAGAATTGATTTTGACCAAATGTCCCAATTCAGCCAAATAAACCACAAAAGCTTAGAGATCATTCAGCAGTTAAGTTCCTCCTCCTGCTGCCTTGATGTTCTCCCCACAGCGTTCTTTAAGAAAGTTCTGCCTGTCATAGCGTCTGAGTTGACTCAGATAATAAACACGTCCCTTCTGTCAGGTGTTTTCCCCCAGTCCCTAAAAACAGCAATTATCAAACCACTGCTGAAAAAGAACAATTTAGACAAACTACTACTCCAGAACTACAGGCCCATCTCAAACCTCCTTTATCAGTAAGATTATTGAAAAAGCTGAGTTTCAACAATTAAACACCTTCTTAACAACGACCAGCCGCTTTGACGTTTTCCAGTCAGGTTTCCTCACCACAGTACAGAGACCGCCCTGATCAAGGTGTTTAATGACATCCATATAAATACAGACTGTGAAGAACCACAGTGCTGGTTCTGTTGGACCTCAGTGCAGCATTTGATACTGTTGATCACTCCATCCTGTTAGAGCGCCTGGAGAACTGGGTCGGCCTCTCTGCTACAGCTCTCCACTGGTTTAAATCCTACTTAAAGGACTTTTAGTATCATTAGGTAATTTTACATCAGAGATGACAAACATCACATGTGAGGTTCTCCAAGGGTCCATCCTGGGTTCCTCCTCTTCAATATCTACATGCTCCTCTAGCTCAGATAATAAAAAACAACATCAGCTACCATCACTATGCAGACGACACACAGCTCTACATCACCATGTCACCAGGTGACTATGAACCCATTCAAGCTCTGAGTAAATGCCTAGAAGAAATCAATACGTGGATGTGCCAAAATTTTATTCAGTTGAATAAAAACAAAACAGAAGTAATAATTTTTGGACCAATAGAGGAGAGATCAAGAGTTAGCTCACAGCTTCAGCTGCTTCAGCTAAAAATCACTGATCAGGCCTGAAACCTGGGAGTAGTGATGGACTCAGACCTGAACCTTCAAAAGCATCTAAAGACAATTACAAGGTCGGCTTTCTATCACCTGAGGAACATTTCCCCAGGATTAAAGGACTGATGTCTCAGAAGGATCTGGAAAAACTGATCCATGTTTATCTTTAGTAGAACTGAACGATGTTTTCACAGGTCTGCCTAAAAAGTGGATCAGACAGCTGCAGCTGATCCAGAACGCTGCTGCCCACGTCCTCACTAAGACTAAGAACGTAGAGAACATGGACCCGGTTCTGAAGTCCTCACTAAGACTAAGAACGTAGAGAACATGGACCCGGTTCTGAAGTCCTTCCACTGGCTCCCTGTATCTCAGAGAATAGACTTTAAAATCCTTCTGTTAGTCTATAAATCCCTGAATTAGCACCTAAATACATCACAGACTTGTTATCAGTGCATCAACCCTCCAGACCACTCAGGTCTTCTGGCTCCAGCCTGCTCTGCAGAACCAGAACCAGAACTAAACAAGGAGAAGCAGCATTTAGTTCCTATGCTCCACTGATCTGGAACAAACTTCCAGAAAACTGTAAAAGTGCTGAAAGTCTGAGTTCCTTTAAATCAAGATTAAAAACGCATTTGTTTAAAATTGCCTTTGACTGTTCTAGTTAAACAGTTTTACTGTTTTTAATGTTCTTTTTTGTTACTACATTCTATCCCTACTTGCTTTTATTCTATTTTCTATCTACATTTTATTATTTTGCTATATCTTAATCATGTAAAGCACTTTGTATTGTCTTGTACTGAATTGTGCTATATAAATAAATTTGCCTTGCCTTGCCTTGCCTTCGGTTCAACACAACCGCCCCCCCCCCCACCTCCCCACCCGCCCCCCCTCCACCCTGTATGGAGCAGCAGCTACAGACGATGGATAATCAAAGTGAGATTGGGTTCTTAAAACGTGTGACTTTTGTTCTGAACGGAAACTAAAAGTAAATTTCTCGTGGGGTAAAAACCCTCTGAGACGCAGACGAGTCTCTCTCCTGTGTCCTGGTGGGACATCTGGGGGTTGTGGCAGGTTTTTTGGAGGGGGTGATGGAGGACGCCGACATGCATCGCTGCACAGCTCCTCCTCCTACTGCAAACCTGCCTCTTTTTACCCCTTCTTCTCTTCCTCCATCCATCCCTCTCCTATTTCCCGCCTCCTCTCCTCATTTCCTCCCACACAGAGATTTCTAAGCCGTCACAATCATGAGGAATCAAAACCAAGCAGAAGCTGAAACCATTAAATGTACTTTCAAATTTACAAGACAACAAATAGAATAATTTTAAAAAAGCGGGATATTAATTCAGCTTCCGGTTTGGCCAGAGTCCCTGTCCAGAACCTTCTGGGTCGGCACCAGAACGTTTTGTGGCCTCTGCTGAGTCCATGCTGACACGATTAGATGAACTTTAGGGCTGCAGAGCTGAAACGTAAAGTCAGACCTTCTGCTCAGCTTCCAAAGGAGCACAGATGGAAACACTCCAGCACTCTTTGGGTGCTGGTGGAGCTGGTGGAGCTGGTGGTCCTGGTGGAGCTGGTGGTGCTGGTGGTGCTGGTGGAGCTGGTGGAGCTGGTGGTGCTGGTGGAGCTGGTGGTCCTGGTGGAGCTGGTGGTCCTGGTGGTCCTGGTGGAGCTGGTGGTGCTGGTGGAGCTGGTGGTCCTGGTGGTCCTGGTGGAGCTGGTGGAGCTGGTGGTCCTGGTGGTCCTGGTGGAGCTGGTGGTGCTGGTGGAGCTGGTGGTGCTGGTGGAGCTGGTGGTGCTGGTGGTCCTGGTGGTCCTGGTGGAGCTGGTGGAGCTGGTGGTGCTGGTGGAGCTGGTGGAGCTGGTGGTGCTGGTGGTGCTGGTGGTCCTGGTGGTGCTGGTGGTGCTGGTGGTGCTGGTGGTCCTGGTGGTGCTGGTGGTGCTGGTGGTGCTGGTGATGCTGGTGGAGCTGGTGGTGCTGGTGGAGCTGGTGGAGCTGGTGGTCCTGGTGGTGCTGGTGGTGCTGGTGGAGCTGGTGGAGCTGGTGGTGCTGGTGGAGCTGGTGGTCCTGGTGGTGTTGGTGGAGCTGGTGGAGCTGGTGGTCCTGGTGGAGCTGGTGGTGCTGGTGGTCCTGGTGGTGCTGGTGGAGCTGGTGGTGCTGGTGGTGCTGGTGGTCCTGGTGGTGCTGGTGGTCCTGGTGGTCCTGGTGGAGCTGGTGGAGCTGGTGATGCTGGTGGTGCTGGTGGTCCTGGTGGTGCTGGTGGAGCTGGTGGTCCTGGTGGTGCTGGTGGAGCTGGTGGAGCTGGTGGTCCTGGTGGTGCTGGTGGAGCTGGTGGAGCTGGTGATGCTGGTGGTGCTGGTGATGCTGGTGGAGCTGGTGGAGCTGGTGGTCCTGGTGGAGCTGGTGGTGCTGGTGGAGCTGGTGGTGCTGGTGGTCCTGGTGGTGCTGGTGGAGCTGGTGGTCCTGGTGGTGCTGGTGGAGCTGGTGGTGCTGGTGGTCCTGGTGGAGCTGGTGGAGCTGGTGGTCCTGGTGGTGCTGGTGGAGCTGGTGGAGCTGGTGATGCTGGTGGTCCTGGTGGAGCTGGTGATGCTGGTGGTCCTGGTGGTGCTGGTGGTGCTGGTGGTGCTGGTGATGCTGGTGGTGCTGGTGGTGCTGGTGATGCTGGTGGTGCTGGTGGTCCTGGTGGAGCTGGTGGTGCTGGTGGTGCTGGTGGAGCTGGTGGTGCTGGTGGAGCTGGTGGTCCTGGTGGTGCTGGTGGTCCTGGTGGTGCTGGTGGAGCTGGTGGAGCTGGTGGTGCTGGTGGTCCTGGTGGTGCTGGTGGAGCTGGTGGTCCTGGTGGTGCTGGTGGAGCTGGTGGAGCTGGTGGTCCTGGTGGAGCTGGTGGTGCTGGTGGAGCTGGTGGTGCTGGTGGTCCTGGTGGTGCTGGTGGAGCTGGTGGTGCTGGTGGTCCTGGTGGTGCTGGTGGTCCTGGTGGTGCTGGTGGAGCTGGTGGTCCTGGTGGAGCTGGTGGAGCTGGTGATGCTGGTGGTCCTGGTGGTGCTGGTGGTCCTGGTGGTGCTGGTGGAGCTGGTGGTCCTGGTGGTGCTGGTGGAGCTGGTGGTGCTGGTGGAGCTGGTGGAGCTGGTGGAGCTGGTGGTGCTGGTGGTCCTGGTGGTGCTGGTGGTGCTGGTGGAGCTGGTGGTACTGGTGGTCCTGGTGGAGCTGGTGGAGCTGGTGGTCCTGGTGGTGCTGGTGGAGCTGGTGGAGCTGGTGATGCTGGTGGTCCTGGTGGAGCTGGTGATGCTGGTGGTCCTGGTGGAGCTGGTGGTGCTGGTGATGCTGGTGGAGCTGGTGGTGCTGGTGATGCTGGTGGAGCTGGTGGTGCTGGTGGTGCTGGTGATGCTGGTGGAGCTGGTGATGCTGGTGATGCTGGTGGAGCTGGTGGTCCTGGTGGAGCTGGTGGTCCTGGTGGAGCTGGTGGAGCTGGTGGTCCTGGTGGTGCTGGTGGAGCTGGTGGTCCTGGTGGTCCTGGTGGAGCTGGTGGTCCTGGTGGAGCTGGTGATGCTGGTGGTCCTGGTGGAGCTGGTGGTCCTGGTGGAGCTGGTGGTGCTGGTGGTGGCAGGTTTTCCAGCTCATATCCAGGTCATCCATCATGTCCTGACACTAAATATGAAGTGTCATATTTAGTGTAAATATGAAGCTCAGCTCTTCTTTACCTCCATCATCACGCTGTCCTCCTCCCATTTGCCCTCCTTCGTCTCTCCTTCCCTCTCATCCCATTTTTTCTTTCCTCGTCCACGTTGAGGAAAACTCATTCATCTCCCCCAACTCTCCGTCTTCGTCTCCTGCACTGACTCCCGCTTTATGCTCCTCATCATCTCTTCACGCCTTCAGCTTCATCATCTTTCTCCCATTTTCTTATTTCCCTTCAACCCTGATTTATTCCTTCTTCCACATCCACCATTTTTCATCATGCAGCCTCTTATCCTCCTAGTTTCCCTCCGTCGTCCCCTCGCTCCTCCTAGGAGTCCTCCTCCACCTTCACGCCTCCTCCCATCTCCCCCTCCAACCCTCTGTTATCATACGAGTCAACATCGATTAGATATCGAAGTTAATCCCAGATAAACTCCTCCACTTAGAGCCCCAGGCCTCAGCCAATCACAGACGAGCACGCCGCTCTCTGCCGTGTTGGCGGCCGTCCCTATTGGCTGTTCCAGCTGCGTGATCAGCCCGGACCGTAATGGTGGTGACAGGAAGCGCTGAGGGCTCGATGCGGTCCACACTCCTTCACCGACCTCTGACACGTGCAGGAGGTGATTCAGGAGGTCGGGTATGGGGTCAACGCTCACGCCAGCTGGACAACGACTCAGGTGACCTTTCCTACAACTTAATTCACATCTAAAGGCTTCAGAACCTCCTTCTGACCAGTCAGACCTTCCCGTGTGCTTTGACAGCGGTCTGGATCAGTTTGGCAGCATCCAGAAGGTCTTTCAGGTGATTCCAGCCTTTCCCTCGGCTACAGCTCCTGAACCTGAACCTGACATGACGGCGTGCCGTGCAGCTTGGAGAGCAAAGAAACTGGACTAACTAATAAAGGAGGTAACTGCGCTTCACCACCTCACCACCACCTCATCGTGCAGGAGCATCACTGTTCTCTCTGCCCTCAGGGCCTCCACCTGAGCAGACACTGGCTGACGATCATACGGCCCCCTCCCCAAGTCGTCTCCTGCCAACGGTGGAGACAACTCGCGCTCTTCTCATCGACTTCTCCTCACTGTCCCGAGGTTCTTCACAGCTCTGGCCAAAACTTCCTGTTCCACCGGCGTGGAATAATATTCTCTGAGGCTTCAGGGTCACATTCCCCTCAGCGCCTTTAAAACTAACCTAAACGGGTCAGTTTAGGGTTAACAAGTTTTGTTCTTCAGCTGTAAATTGTTTTGTCTGTCTAGATGTTTTTAAAAGAAATGTTTCTGGTGCCTCTTGGCCAGGTCTCCCTCGAAAAAGAGATTTTATCCTAAGGGACTTCCTGGTAAAATGAGATAAAATAAAGATGACAGGAGGCCTCTGGTGTGGCTCTGCAGGGAATTGCTGCCTCTGGATTACGCTCCGCAGCAGATTTCATGTTTAGCTGTTTTCTGCCGTCCCTCTGATACCAGCTAATAAACGTCGGACTTTCGTCACTCCTGATCGTACCTGGACCTTTCCTGGAGGAGCAGAATTCCTGTCTGGGGCAAACGTTTCTATTGCTGGCTTGAAAAGCCCCCGTTCAGCCCTCTCTCCATCCCTGTCTTCAAACAGCCTCCTCCTCTCCAGCCCCCCAAATGGACCCAGGATGTGTGAAGATGATGTCCTCCAGCTCCTCCAGAGGCAGAGGACCTCTGGTGACAGAGGCAGTCTGCTGCAGGGTGACAGGTCAGCGGGTGATGCTGTCAGCCTGGGACGGCTCTACATCCACCGACACATCGACGCTCCAGGGACAGATGCTGTTCATGGACCTCAGCTCAGCGTTCACCACCAACCCTGGACATCCTCAGCACCAAACCAGCCCACTGCCTCCACCTGTCAGTGGATCACAGATGTCCAGACTAACAGGAGTCAGCAGGTCAGGCTGGGAACCTATCAGCACCTATCAGCTCTGCCGCCCCCCAGGGCTGTGTGTTCTCCCCACCGCTCCTCCACACCAACCACCGCTCCTCCACACCAACCACCGCTCCTCCACACCAACCACCGCTCCTCCACACCAACCACCGCTCCTCCACACCAACCACCGCTCCTCCACACCAACCACCGCTCCTCAGGAGACCTGTCTGTCACACTGCTGAAGTTTGGTGACAACGACCATCGACCTCATCTGGGCGGTAAGCGGCGACCTGCAGACGGGAGGTAGATCATCTGGAACCTGGACCTGAACACGTTCTGGAGATGATCATAAAGAGCCCCCCCCCCCCCCCCCCCCATCACCCTGTTCGACAGCTCTATGTCTGCTGTGGAAACCTTCAGGTTTCTGGGATCCGTTAGATCCCAGGACCTAAAGATGGAGCCCAGCACCCTCGCCATCATCAAGAAGGTCCAGCAGAGGATGGACTTCCTGCTCCAGCTGCTCCACGTCTACATCCATCACCCAGTCTGTCCTCCATCACTGTCTGGTTGGGATCAGCCACCAAAAAGAACCGTCAGGACTGCAGAACAGATCCTGGGTACCAACCTGCCCTCCATCCAGGACCGGTACATCTCCAAAGTCAGGAAACATACCCCGGCCGCAGCATGTTCCTCTTCTCCCCTCTAGGAGGTGCTACAGAGCTCTGCACGCCTAAACCAACAGACTCAGGAACAGTTTCTTCCCACAATGCATCACTCTAATGTCAGGTTCAACTCCAGCGCAATAACCCAGTAGCTCCGCCTCTATTCAGCCTGTTGCTGACCAGCCATCAGTTATTTATCATTATTCTCTATACCAGATCCACCTGCCTCATTACATAACGCCGTATATAAGACTTATTTACTCATCACTGTGGACGTGTATGTTTGTATGTGTATGTGCACCTTTACATCACTTCCACCTCCCACATGAACACATTTCCTCTTTGCTCTCTGCATTAATGTCTGTCTCTCTCTTGTCTCTGATGTTCAGATGTGTTTTATATTGCAGACTGTTTGATTTATTACTGCATTATTGTTTTATTGTATTATTGCATAAGTCAGCACATTTGTTCGATCCAGAGTCACATTCCTCATCCGTGTGCACATAACTGGCAGATAAAAATCCAGAGAAGACCGGAGAACAGATCCATCATCCTTTGGTAGATCATTTGTTAAAGTTTATCAGACAACAGCTCCTTAGGGATCACTCTAAAATCCTGTTTCCTGTCTGTAATATAATATGTCATCGTCACAGGGGTTTCCCAGCAGTCATTGGTACACCCAGAACAGGTCGCCAGGGGGTCGCAGGGCAACATGGAGGCTAACAGGATTAAAATGCATCTTCTGCTACATTTTACTGCAGCGACTGTTCATAACGGAGACACCATTCCAACCCTGAACTGGGTGGCTGCTCTGTTCTTGCTCCAACCTTTCAACAACTCATTAAATATAAAGTTGGGTTGAATCTTGTTGCAAAGAGGCAAACCGCAGTTCAACCACCTGGAGGCAGATTAAAGCAGCTTTTTACCGGGCGGCCATTATCCAGTCCAGACTGATGACAGGAACAAGTGTTTGTCAAATGAAGGAAGAACCGTTCAACTCCCAGCATGCTCTGCATCCCTGCTGAGGGAGGAGAGACTCAAACCCAGCAAAGATTAGCAGAACTCTGCTGAGATCAACGGCTTTTAAACATCACATCACTCTCTCTGCAGTACCTCTCTCTGATGGTACCAGAACCAGTACTGGTTCTGGTACCGGTACCAGTACTGGTTCTGGTACCGGTACTGGTTCTGCTGTCAATGTCGTCTTTAAGGAAGCTGAGTTAATCCTGCTGTTGGGATGTTGCAAAGCAATCAGCGGTCGTTCTCTGAGCGACATCCAGGGCTGAACATCCAGGTTCCATGGAGAACATCTGCTGAGGAATGGAGGATCATCCCTTACCAGAACAGAGGTTATCTAACCGGATCCAATCACCATCACCAGTACCCTTTAAAACGAAGTTCTACATCAGATATAATGATTTGTTAACTCTACTCCTCTTTCCCTTTAGGAGGACAAAAAGAAATGGAGTAATTATCTTACCCCAGACCATTAAAGCCATAACTTAACATTCTTTAATAATGCAGTGAGCCAACATGAAGACAGTCCCACTCAGTCAAGTTTAGGTAGACCTCAAAACAGTTTCAGGTCTGTTTATGAATAAAATTTTCCATCTTTACTTCAAACTTATATTCTTCATATATTCCTCTAGACTCCATTCTTTCTGGCTCCTCTTCTTCATCCTTTAGTTCTCAGAGTTCAGCAAAGAACTGGAGGTGCGCATTAGCGCCACCATCTGGTGGGAGTCTGGTTCTTCATGGTTTCATGTCTCCAGTGTGAATGTATGCAGGGAAATTTGTCTTTTTATTATTCAATTAAAAAAGTCATTTCATTCAAAATGTGAAAATCAAAAAGAAAAAAATTAGTGATCAAAATCAACATAAAAAATTAAACTAATTTCTCTCAAAATTTATGTATAAACATACTAGAAAAATCTAATTCTATTCATCTTTTTATATTAATTTCTGTTTGTGCCATAAATTAATTTACAACGTACTTGTTATGTCTAAATCCTCTTTCATGCTTATATTTCAGACATACCAAAATAACAAGTTCTGCTGTTTCATCCTGCTCACAGTGGTCACAACTCCCTGTATTATACTTTATTTTATAAATTATCTTGATGACATCAAAAGCTGGATGACTTTAAATTTCCTGCTTTTAAATTCTGACAAGACCGAAGTTGTAATCTTTGGACCAGAGTCCTCAAAAAATAAACTTATTAACCAATCACTTAATCTGGATGGCATTAATTTGGCCTCTGGTAATAAAGTAAAAAATCTTGGTGTTATTTTTGACCAAGACATGTCATTTAAATCCCATATTAAACGGGTTTCCAGAGTTTCCTTTTTTCACCTCCGGAATATCGCCAAAATTAGAAACATTCTGTCCAGGAGTGATGCTGAAAAACTAGTCCATGCATTTGTTACTTCAAGGCTGGACTATTGTAATTCTTTACTATCAGGAAGTCCACAAAATGCAATTCAAAGTCTTCAGCTGATCCAAAATGCTGCAGCGAGAGTTCTGATGAAAATCAACAAGAGGGATCATATTTCTCCTATTTTAGCTTCCCTTCATTGGCTTCCTGTTAAATCAAGAATAGAATTTAAAATTCTTCTTCTAATGTATAAAGCCCTTAATAATCAAGCTCCATCATATATCAGAGCTCTGATTACCCCGTATGTTCCTAACAGAGCACTTCGCTCTCAGACTGCAGGTCCAGGACTGGATGCAACCTGCTGGGTTTCCTTGGAGGGAAAACTTTAAACCAACCTGGAGAATAAAAATAATAAAATGGATGAATTGTTGGATAATTAGGATCCACTGGAATTGATATAACATGGAATGTGTCTGCCTGATTTGATCAAAGACATTTATTGTAGACGACCTTGTTGCAAATTGTTTCTTTGTAAATAAACTGAATTGAAACTGAGCTGGGAATGATTGGCTTTGAGCACCAGAGGGTCCGCCTGCCTCCTCTACACCAAGTCTAAAAGTCACGTTTAGTCTGGCAGACCTTTGGAATAGCTTCAACAAATTATTTTAGTTTGCTTTTCTAATTTGACACCAGCTAGTCTTTCTATTGGAAGGTAGCACACCGTTACTGTTTATATTTATAGCATAAATCCCATTTATCTTCTGTACCTCGTCACACTGCCTCCAGCAGCAACACTTTTCCCTGCAGATGTTCCTCCATCTCATCCAAGCATCGTGTCTCCATGAAGCTCACGGAGCGTGGAGTCAGTGCCAGCGTTGTTCTTCTGTTAACCAGGCAGCCCTTAATGCCCATTTAGCCTAACGTCATTTACTGACCTCATGACCAACCGAATGTTCCACCGACTGCAGGACCGTTTCTCTCATGAACAATGAGAGAATAGCAGAGTGTCTCCTGAAGGCCCGGCTGTGCTCAGGCAGCACGGCTCCATGACCGCTCTGAACTCATCTGGACCCGAACAGGGAGCACGGAACGCTGAATAAGTGTTGAAGTGTGAGGATAACAGTGGTTCTGTAATGGGGAACCTTGTTGCTGGAGGTGGGCTGCAGTGTGGTTCCTTTCAACAGGGGAGCAAACCGGCCCGGCTGGGTCCAGTTAGACGAGCACTTTAACATTTTAGGCCTTCCAGCCTGAACGCAGGTGTTTCTGTCTGCTGGGGCTGTGTCTGTTTGTCAGAGGCGAGGATTTTCTCCATGACCCAGCAGTCCCAGCGTCAGCCAGGCGAGCCGAGGCCGGCCGCCCTGTCCTCACCCAGACTCATTTATTACGCCTCGCTGTTACACCGCCGCTCTGTTTCAGTTCCCTATGGCTGCCTTCCTCTCCGTCTGCGCCGGTTAGGCCCTCACACAATAACACAATCACACAACAACACAATCACACAACAACACAATCACACAACAACACAATCACACAACAACACAATCACACAACAACACAATAACACAATCACACAACAACACAATCACACAATAACACAATCACACAACAACACAATCACACAATCACACAATAACACAATCACACAATCACACAATAACACAATCACACAATAACACAATCACACAATAACACAATCACACAACGACACAATCACACAACAACACAATCACACAACAACACAATCACACAACAACACAATCACACAACAACACAATAACACAATCACACAACAACACAATCACACAATAACACAATCACACAACAACACAATCACACAATCACACAATAACACAATCACACAATCACACAATAACACAATCACACAATAACACAATCACACAATAACACAATCACACAACGACACAATCACACAACAACACAATCACACAACAACACAATAACACAATCACACAACAACACAATAACACAATCACACAACAACACAATCACACAATCACACAATAACACAATCACACAATCACACAATAACAAAATCACACAATCACACAACAACACAATCACACAACAACACAATCACACAACAACACAATAACACAATCACACAACAACACAATCACACAATAACACAATCACACAACAACACAATCACACAACAACACAATCACACAATCACACAACAACACAATCACACAATAACAAAATCACACAATAACACAATCACACAACAACACAATCACACAACAACACAATCACACAACAACACAATCACACAACAACACAATCACACAACAACACAATCACACAACAACACAATCACACAAAAACACAATAACACAATCACACAACAACACAATCACACAATAACACAACAACACAACAACACAATCACACAATAACACAATAACACAATCACACAATAACACAACAACACAACAACACAATCACACAATAACACAATAACACAATCACACAATAACACAATAACACAACAACACAATAACACAATCACACAATCACACAATCACACAACAACACAATCACACAATAACAAAATCACACAATAACACAATCACACAACGACACAATCACACAACACAATCACACAACAACACAATCACACAATCACACAACAACACAATCACACAATAACACAATAACACAATCACACAATAACACAATAACACAATCACACAACAACACAATCACACAATCACACAACAACACAACAACACAATAACACAATAACACAATCACACAATAACACAATAACACAATCACACAATAACACAATCACACAACAACACAATAACACAACAACACAATCACACAACAACACAATCACACAATCACACAATAACACAATCACACAATCACACAATAACACAATCACACAATGACACAATCACACAACGACACAATCACACAACGACACAATCACACAACGACACAATCACACAACAACACAATCACACAATCACACAACAACACAATCACACAACAACACAATCACACAATAACAAAATCACACAATAACACAATCACACAACAACACAATCACACAACAACACAATCACACAACAACACAATCACACAATCACACAATAACACAATCACACAATAACACAACAACACAATCACACAATCACACAACAACACAATCACACAATCACACAACAACACAATCACACAATAACAAAATCACACAATAACACAATCACACAACAACACAATCACACAACAACACAATCACACAATCACACAATCACACAATCACACAATCACACAATCACACAACAACACAATCACACAATAACACAATCACACAATAACAAAATCACACAACAACACAATCACACAACAACACAATCACACAACAACACAATCACACAATCACACAATCACACAATAACAAAATCACACAACAACACAATCACACAACAACACAATCACACAACAACACAATCACACAACAACACAATCACACAATCACACAATAACACAATCACACAATCACACAATAACACAATCACACAATAACACAATAACACAATCACACAATAACACAATCACACAACGACACAATCACACAACGACACAATCACACAACGACACAATCACACAATCACACAATCACACAACAACACAATCACACAATCACACAATAACACAATCACACAATAACACAATCACACAATAACACAATCACACAATCACACAACAACACAATCACACAATCACACAACAACACAATCACACAATAACACAATCACACAATCACACAATAACTCACACAACAACACAATCACACAATAACACAATCACACAATCACACAATAACTCACACAATAACACAATCACACAACAACACAATCACACAATCACACAATAACTCACACTCACACAATAACACAATAACACAATCACACAATCACACAATAACTCACACTCACACAATAACTCACACTCACACAACAACACAATCACACAATAACACAATAACACAACAACACAATAACACAATCACACAACAACACAATCACACAACAACACAATCACAGAATCACACAATAACTCACACTCACACAATAACACAATCACACAACAACACAATCACACAATCACACAATAACTCACACTCACACAACAACACAACAACACAATAACACAATAACACAATAACACAACAACACAATAACACAATCACACAATAACTCACACTCACACAATAACACAACAACACAATAACACAATAACTCACACTCACACAATAACACAATCGCACAATAACACAATAACACAATCACACAATCACACAATAACACAATAACTCACACTCACACAATAACACAATCACACAATCACACAATAACTCACACTCACACAATAACTCACACTCACACAACAACACAATCACACAATAACACAATAACACAATAACACAACAACACAATAACACAATCACACAACAACACAATCACACAACAACACAACCACACAATCACACAATAACTCACACTCACACAATAACACAATCACACAACAACACAATCACACAATCACACAATAACTCACACTCACACAACAACACAACAACACAATAACACAATCACACAATAACTCACACTCACACAATAACACAACAACACAATAACACAATAACTCACACTCACACAATAACACAATCGCACAATAACACAACAACACAACAACACAATCACACAATCACACAATAACACAATCACACAACAACACAACAACACAACCACACAATCACACAATAACTCACACTCACACAATCACACAATAACTCACACTCACACAATAACACAATCACACAACAACACAACAACACAATAACACAATAACACAACAACACAACAACACAACCACACAATCACACAATAACTCACACTCACACAATAACACAACAACACAACAACACAATAACACAATAACACAACAACACAATAACACAATAACTCACACTCACACAATAACACAATCGCACAACAACACAACAACACAACAACACAACAACACAATCACACAACAACACAACAACACAACAACACAATCACACAATCACACAATCACACAATCACACAATCACACAATAACACAATAACACAACACAATAACACAATAACACAATCACACAATCACACAATAACACAATAACACAACAACACAATAACACAATCACACAATCACACAATAACTCACACTCACACAATAACACAACAACACAATAACACAATCACACAATCACACAATAACTCACACTCACACAATAACACAATAACACAACAACACAATAACACAATCACACAACAACACAATAACACAATCACACAATAACTCACACTCACACAATAACACAATCACACAATAACACAATCACACACTCACACAATAACTCACACTCACACAATAACACAATCACACAATCACACAATAACTCACACTCACACAATAACACAATCACACAACAACACAACAACACAATAACACAATAACACAATCACACAATAACACAATAACACAATCACACAACAACACAATAACACAATAACACAATCACACAATCACACAACAACACAATCACACAATCACACAACAACACAATAACACAATCACACAATAACTCACACTCACACAATAACACAATCACACAATAACACAATCACACACTCACACAATAACTCACACTCACACAATAACACAATCACACAATAACTCACACTCACACAATAACACAATCACACAACAACACAACAACACAATAACACAATAACACAATCACACAATAACACAATAACACAATCACACAACAACACAATAACACAACAACACAATCACACAATAACTCACAATCACACAATCACACAACAACACAATCACACAATAACACAATCACACAATAACACAATCACACAACGACACAATCACACAACGACACAATCACACAACGACACAATCACACAACAACACAATCACACAATCACACAACAACACAATCACACAACAACACAATCACACAATAACAAAATCACACAATAACACAATCACACAACAACACAATCACACAACAACACAATCACACAATCACACAATAACACAATCACACAATAACACAACAACACAATCACACAATCACACAACAACACAATCACACAATCACACAACAACACAATCACACAATAACAAAATCACACAACAACACAATCACACAACAACACAATCACACAACAACACAATCACACAATCACACAATCACACAATCACACAACAACACAATCACACAATAACACAATCACACAATAACAAAATCACACAACAACACAATCACACAACAACACAATCACACAACAACACAATCACACAATCACACAATCACACAATAACAAAATCACACAACAACACAATCACACAACAACACAATCACACAACAACACAATCACACAACAACACAATCACACAATCACACAATAACACAATCACACAATCACACAATAACACAATCACACAATAACACAATAACACAATCACACAATAACACAATCACACAACGACACAATCACACAACGACACAATCACACAACAACACAATCACACAATCACACAATCACACAACAACACAATCACACAATCACACAATAACACAATCACACAATAACACAATCACACAATAACACAATCACACAATCACACAACAACACAATCACACAATCACACAACAACACAATCACACAATAACACAATCACACAATCACACAATAACTCACACAACAACACAATCACACAATAACACAATCACACAATCACACAATAACTCACACAATAACACAATCACACAACAACACAATCACACAATCACACAATCACACAATAACACAATAACTCACACTCACACAATAACACAATAACACAATCACACAATCACACAATAACTCACACTCACACAATAACTCACACTCACACAACAACACAATCACACAATAACACAATAACACAATAACACAACAACACAATAACACAATCACACAACAACACAATCACACAACAACACAATCACACAACAACACAATCACACAACAACACAATCACACAATCACACAATAACACAATCACACAATAACACAATCACACAATAACACAATCACACAATAACACAATCACACAACGACACAATCACACAACGACACAATCACACAACGACACAATCACACAACAACACAATCACACAATCACACAATCACACAACAACACAATCACACAATCACACAATAACACAATCACACAATAACACAATCACACAATAACACAATCACACAATCACACAACAACACAATCACACAATCACACAATAACTCACACAATAACACAATCACACAACAACACAATCACACAACAACACAATCACACAATAACACAATCACACAATCACACAATAACTCACACAATAACACAATCACACAACAACACAATCACACAATCACACAATAACACAATAACACAATAACTCACACACACAATAACACAATAACACAATCACACAATCACACAATAACTCACACTCACACAATAACTCACACTCACACAACAACACAATCACACAATAACACAATAACACAACAACACAATAACACAACAACACAATAACACAATCACACAATAACACAATCACACAATCACACAATAACACAATCACACAACAACACAATCACACAACAACACAATCACACAACAACACAATCACACAACAACACAATCACACAACAACACAATCACACAACAACACAATCACACAATAACACAATCACACAATCACACAATCACACAATAACACAATCACACAATCACACAATAACTCACACTCACACAATAACTCACACTCACACAACAACACAATCACACAATAACACAACAACACAATAACACAATCACACAATCACACAACAACACAACCACACAATCACACAATCACACAATAACTCACACAATCACACAATAACACAATCACACAATAACTCACACTCACACAATAACTCACACTCACACAACACAATCACACAATAACAATCACACAATCACACAATAACACAATCACACAACAACACAATCACACAATAACACAATCACACAATCACACAATAACTCACACTCACACAATAACACAACAACACAATAACACAATAACACAATCACACAATAACTCACACTCACACAATCACACAACAACACAATCACACAATCACACAATAACACAATAACACACACTCACACAACAACACAATCACACAATAACTCACACTCACACAATCACACAACAACACAATAACACAATCACACAATCACACAATCACACAATAACACAATAACACAATCACACAACACAATCACACAATAACTCACACTCACACAATCACACAATCACACAATAACACAACAACACAACAACACAATAACACAATCACACAACAACACAATCACACAATCACACAACAACACAATCACACAATCACACAACAACAGAACCACACAATCACACAATAACTCACACTCACACAATAACTCACACTCACACAATCACACAATAACTCACACTCACACAATAACACAATCACACAACAACACAATAACACAATAACACAATCACACAACAACACAACCACACAATCACACAATAACTCACACTCACACAATAACACAATCACACAACAACACAATCACACAATCACACAATAACTCACACTCACACAACAACACAACAACACAATAACACAATAACACAATAACACAACAACACAATAACACAATCACACAATAACTCACACTCACACAATAACACAACAACACAATAACACAATAACTCACACTCACACAATAACACAATCGCACAATAACACAACAACACAATCACACAATCACACAATAACACAATCACACAACAACACAACAACACAACCACACAATCACACAATAACTCACACTCACACAATCACACAATAACTCACACTCACACAATAACACAATCACACAACAACACAACAACACAATAACACAATAACACAACAACACAACAACACAACCACACATTCACACAATAACTCACACTCACACAATAACACAACAACACAACAACACAATAACACAATAACACAACAACACAATAACACAATAACTCACACTCACACAATAACACAATCGCACAACAACACAACAACACAACAACACAATCACACAACAACACAACAACACAACAACACAATCACACAATCACACAATAACACAATCACACAATAACACAATAACACAACACAATAACACAATAACACAATCACACAATCACACAATAACACAATAACACAACAACACAATAACACAATCACACAATCACACAATAACTCACACTCACACAATAACACAACAACACAATAACACAATCACACAATCACACAATAACTCACACTCACACAATAACACAATAACACAACAACACAATAACACAATCACACAACAACACAATAACACAATCACACAATAACTCACACTCACACAATAACACAATCACACAATAACACAATCACACACTCACACAATAACTCACACTCACACAATAACACAATCACACAATCACACAATAACTCACACTCACACAATAACACAATCACACAACAACACAACAACACAATAACACAATAACACAATCACACAATAACACAATAACACAATCACACAACAACACAATAACACAATAACACAATCACACAATCACACAACAACACAATCACACAATCACACAACAACACAATAACACAATCACACAATAACTCACACTCACACAATAACACAATCACACAATAACACAATCACACACTCACACAATAACTCACACTCACACAATAACACAATCACACAATCACACAATAACTCACACTCACACAATAACACAATCACACAACAACACAACAACACAATAACACAATAACACAATCACACAATTACACAATAACACAATCACACAACAACACAATAACACAACAACACAATCACACAATAACTCACAATCACACAATCACACAACAACACAATCACACAATCACACAATCACACAATAACACAATCACACAATAACTCACACTCACACAATAACACAATCACACAACAACACAATAACACAACAACACAATAACACAACAACACAATCACACAATAACTCACAATCACACAACAACACAATCACACAATCACACAATAACTCACACTCACACAATAACACAATCACACAATAACACAACAACACAACAACACAATCACACAATAACTCACACTCACACAATAACACAACAACACAATCACACAATAACACAACAACACAACAACACAATAACACAATAACACAATAACACAACAACACAACATCACAATAACACAACAACACAATCACACAATAACTCACAATCACACAACAACACAATCACACAATCACACAATAACTCACACTCACACAATAACACAATAACACAATAACACAATCCCACAATAACACAACAACACAATAACTCACACTCACACAATCACACAACAACACAATCACACAATCACACAACAACACAATCACACAATCACACAATAACACAATCACACAATCACACAACAACACAATCACACAATCACACAACAACACAATCACACAATCACACAATCACACAACGACACAATCACACAACAACACAATCACACAATCACACAATCACACAACAACACAATCACACAATCACACAATAACACAATCACACAATAACACAATCACACAATAACACAATCACACAATCACACAACAACACAATCACACAATCACACAACAACACAATCACACAATAACACAATCACACAATCACACAATAACTCACACAACAACACAATCACACAATAACACAATCACACAATCACACAATAACTCACACAATAACACAATCACACAACAACACAATCACACAATCACACAATCACACAATAACACAATAACTCACACTCACACAATAACACAATAACACAATCACACAATCACACAATAACTCACACTCACACAATAACTCACACTCACACAACAACACAATCACACAATAACACAATAACACAATAACACAACAACACAATAACACAATCACACAACAACACAATCACACAACAACACAATCACACAACAACACAATCACACAACAACACAATCACACAATCACACAATAACACAATCACACAATAACACAATCACACAATCACACAATAACACAATCACACAATAACACAATCACACAACGACACAATCACACAACGACACAATCACACAATCACACAATCACACAACAACACAATCACACAATCACACAATAACACAATCACACAATAACACAATCACACAATCACACAACAACACAATCACACAATAACTCACACAATAACACAATCACACAACAACACAATCACACAACAACACAATCACACAATAACACAATCACACAATCACACAATAACTCACACAATAACACAATCACACAACAACACAATCACACAATCACACAATAACACAATAACACAATAACTCACACACACAATAACACAATAACACAATCACACAATCACACAATAACTCACACTCACACAATAACTCACACTCACACAACAACACAATCACACAATAACACAATAACACAACAACACAATAACACAACAACACAATAACACAATAACACAATCACACAATCACACAATCACACAATAACACAATCACACAACAACACAATCACACAACAACACAATCACACAACAACACAATCACACAACAACACAATCACACAACAACACAATCACACAACAACACAATCACACAACAACACAATCACACAATAACACAATCACACAATCACACAATCACACAATAACACAATCACACAATCACACAATAACTCACACTCACACAATAACTCACACTCACACAACAACACAATCACACAATAACACAACAACACAATAACACAATCACACAATCACACAACAACACAACCACACAATCACACAATCACACAATAACTCACACTCACACAATCACACAATAACACAATCACACAATAACTCACACTCACACAATAACTCACACTCACACAACACAATCACACAATAACAATCACACAATCACACAATAACACAATCACACAACAACACAATCACACAATAACACAATCACACAATCACACAATAACTCACACTCACACAATAACACAACAACACAATAACACAATAACACAATCACACAATAACTCACACTCACACAATCACACAACAACACAATCACACAATCACACAATAACACAATAACACACACTCACACAACAACACAATCACACAATAACTCACACTCACACAATCACACAACAACACAATAACACAATAACACAATCACACAATCACACAATCACACAATAACACAATAACACAATAACACAATCACACAACACAATCACACAATAACTCACACTCACACAATCACACAATCACACAATAACACAACAACACAACAACACAATAACACAATCACACAACAACACAATCACACAATCACACAACAACACAATCACACAATCACACAACAACAGAACCACACAATCACACAATAACTCACACTCACACAATAACTCACACTCACACAATCACACAATAACTCACACTCACACAATAACACAATCACACAACAACACAATAACACAATAACACAATCACACAACAACACAACCACACAATCACACAATAACTCACACTCACACAATAACACAATCACACAACAACACAATCACACAATCACACAATAACTCACACTCACACAACAACACAACAACACAATAACACAATAACACAATAACACAACAACACAATAACACAATCACACAATAACTCACACTCACACAATAACACAACAACACAATAACACAATAACTCACACTCACACAATAACACAATCGCACAATAACACAACAACACAATCACACAATCACACAATAACACAATCACACAACCACACAATCACACAATAACTCACACTCACACAATCACACAATAACTCACACTCACACAATAACACAATCACACAACAACACAACAACACAATAACACAATAACACAACAACACAACAACACAACCACACAATCACACAATAACTCACACTCACACAATAACACAACAACACAACAACACAATAACACAATAACACAACAACACAATAACACAATAACTCACACTCACACAATAACACAATCGCACAACAACACAACAACACAATCACACAACAACACAACAACACAACAACACAATCACACAATCACACAATCACACAATAACACAATCACACAATAACACAATAACACAACACAATAACACAATAACACAATCACACAATCACACAATAACACAATAACACAACAACACAATAACACAATCACACAATCACACAATAACTCACACTCACACAATAACACAACAACACAATAACACAATCACACAATCACACAATAACTCACACTCACACAATAACACAATAACACAACAACACAATAACACAATCACACAACAACACAATAACACAATCACACAATAACTCACACTCACACAATAACACAATCACACAATAACACAATCACACACTCACACAATAACTCACACTCACACAATAACACAATCACACAATCACACAATAACTCACACTCACACAATAACACAATCACACAACAACACAACAACACAATAACACAATAACACAATCACACAATAACACAATAACACAATCACACAACAACACAATAACACAATAACACAATCACACAATCACACAACAACACAATCACACAATCACACAACAACACAATAACACAATCACACAATAACTCACACTCACACAATAACACAATCACACAATAACACAATCACACACTCACACAATAACTCACACTCACACAATAACACAATCACACAATCACACAATAACTCACACTCACACAATAACACAATCACACAACAACACAACAACACAATAACACAATAACACAATCACACAATTACACAATAACACAATCACACAACAACACAATAACACAACAACACAATCACACAATAACTCACAATCACACAATCACACAACAACACAATCACACAATCACACAATCACACAATAACACAATCACACAATAACTCACACTCACACAATAACACAATCACACAACAACACAATAACACAACAACACAATAACACAACAACACAATCACACAATAACTCACAATCACACAACAACACAATCACACAATCACACAATAACTCACACTCACACAATAACACAACAACACAACAACACAATCACACAATAACTCACACTCACACAATAACACAACAACACAATCACACAATAACACAACAACACAACAACACAATAACACAATAACACAATAACACAACAACACAACATCACAATAACACAACAACACAATCACACAATAACTCACAATCACACAACAACACAATCACACAATCACACAATAACTCACACTCACACAATAACACAATAACACAATAACACAATCCCACAATAACACAACAACACAATAACTCACACTCACACAATCACACAACAACACAATCACACAATCACACAACAACACAATCACACAATCACACAATAACACAATCACACAATCACACAACACAATCACACAATCACACAACAACACAATCACACAATCACACAATCACACAACGACACAATCACACAACAACACAATCACACAATCACACAATCACACAACAACACAATCACACAATCACACAATAACACAATCACACAATAACACAATCACACAATAACACAATCACACAATCACACAACAACACAATCACACAATCACACAACAACACAATCACACAATAACACAATCACACAATCACACAATAACTCACACAACAACACAATCACACAATAACACAATCACACAATCACACAATAACTCACACAATAACACAATCACACAACAACACAATCACACAATCACACAATCACACAATAACACAATAACTCACACTCACACAATAACACAATAACACAATCACACAATCACACAATAACTCACACTCACACAATAACTCACACTCACACAACAACACAATCACACAATAACACAATAACACAATAACACAACAACACAATAACACAATCACACAACAACACAATCACACAACAACACAATCACACAACAACACAATCACACAACAACACAATCACACAATCACACAATAACACAATCACACAATAACACAATCACACAATCACACAATAACACAATCACACAATAACACAATCACACAACGACACAATCACACAACGACACAATCACACAACGACACAATCACACAACAACACAATCACACAATCACACAATCACACAACAACACAATCACACAATCACACAATAACACAATAACACAATCACACAATAACACAATCACACAATAACACAATCACACAATCACACAACAACACAATCACACAATAACTCACACAATAACACAATCACACAACAACACAATCACACAACAACACAATCACACAATAACACAATCACACAATCACACAATAACTCACACAATAACACAATCACACAACAACACAATCACACAATCACACAATAACACAATAACACAATAACTCACACACACAATAACACAATAACACAATCACACAATCACACAATAACTCACACTCACACAATAACTCACACTCACACAACAACACAATCACACAATAACACAATAACACAACAACACAATAACACAACAACACAATAACACAATAACACAATCACACAATCACACAATCACACAATAACACAATCACACAACAACACAATCACACAACAACACAATCACACAACAACACAATCACACAACAACACAATCACACAACAACACAATCACACAACAACACAATCACACAACAACACAATCACACAATCACACAATCACACAATAACACAATCACACAATCACACAATAACTCACACTCACACAATAACTCACACTCACACAACAACACAATCACACAATAACACAACAACACAATAACACAATCACACAATCACACAACAACACAACCACACAATCACACAATCACACAATAACTCACACTCACACAATCACACAATAACACAATCACACAATAACTCACACTCACACAATAACTCACACTCACACAACACAATCACACAATAACAATCACACAATCACACAATAACACAATCACACAACAACACAATCACACAATAACACAATCACACAATCACACAATAACTCACACTCACACAATAACACAACAACACAATAACACAATAACACAATCACACAATAACTCACACTCACACAATCACACAACAACACAATCACACAATCACACAATAACACAATAACACACACTCACACAACAACACAATCACACAATAACTCACACTCACACAATCACACAACAACACAATAACACAATAACACAATCACACAATCACACAATCACACAATAACACAATAACACAATAACACAATCACACAACACAATCACACAATAACTCACACTCACACAATCACACAATCACACAATAACACAACAACACAACAACACAATAACACAATCACACAACAACACAATCACACAATCACACAACAACACAATCACACAATCACACAACAACAGAACCACACAATCACACAATAACTCACACTCACACAATAACTCACACTCACACAATCACACAATAACTCACACTCACACAATAACACAATCACACAACAACACAATAACACAATAACACAATCACACAACAACACAACCACACAATCACACAATAACTCACACTCACACAATAACACAATCACACAACAACACAATCACACAATCACACAATAACTCACACTCACACAACAACACAACAACACAATAACACAATAACACAATAACACAACAACACAATAACACAATCACACAATAACTCACACTCACACAATAACACAACAACACAATAACACAATAACTCACACTCACACAATAACACAATCGCACAATAACACAACAACACAATCACACAATCACACAATAACACAATCACACAACAACACAACAACACAACCACACAATCACACAATAACTCACACTCACACAATCACACAATAACTCACACTCACACAATAACACAATCACACAACAACACAACAACACAATAACACAATAACACAACAACACAACAACACAACCACACAATCACACAATAACTCACACTCACACAATAACACAACAACACAACAACACAATAACACAATAACACAACAACACAATAACACAATAACTCACACTCACACAATAACACAATCGCACAACAACACAACAACACAACAACACAATCACACAACAACACAACAACACAACAACACAATCACACAATCACACAATCACACAATAACACAATCACACAATAACACAATAACACAACACAATAACACAATAACACAATCACACAATCACACAATAACACAATAACACAACAACACAATAACACAATCACACAATCACACAATAACTCACACTCACACAATAACACAACAACACAATAACACAATCACACAATCACACAATAACTCACACTCACACAATAACACAATAACACAACAACACAATAACACAATCACACAACAACACAATAACACAATCACACAATAACTCACACTCACACAATAACACAATCACACAATAACACAATCACACACTCACACAATAACACAATCACACAATCACACAATAACTCACACTCACACAATAACACAATCACACAACAACACAACAACACAATAACACAATAACACAATCACACAATAACACAATAACACAATCACACAACAACACAATAACACAATAACACAATCACACAATCACACAACAACACAATCACACAATCACACAACAACACAATAACACAATCACACAATAACTCACACTCACACAATAACACAATCACACAATAACACAATCACACACTCACACAATAACTCACACTCACACAATAACACAATCACACAATCACACAATAACTCACACTCACACAATAACACAATCACACAACAACACAACAACACAATAACACAATAACACAATCACACAATTACACAATAACACAATCACACAACAACACAATAACACAACAACACAATCACACAATAACTCACAATCACACAATCACACAACAACACAATCACACAATCACACAATCACACAATAACACAATCACACAATAACTCACACTCACACAATAACACAATCACACAACAACACAATAACACAACAACACAATAACACAACAACACAATCACACAATAACTCACAATCACACAACAACACAATCACACAATCACACAATAACTCACACTCACACAATAACACAATCACACAATAACACAACAACACAACAACACAATCACACAATAACTCACACTCACACAATAACACAACAACACAATCACACAATAACACAACAACACAACAACACAATAACACAATAACACAATAACACAACAACACAACATCACAATAACACAACAACACAATCACACAATAACTCACAATCACACAACAACACAATCACACAATCACACAATAACTCACACTCACACAATAACACAATAACACAATAACACAATCCCACAATAACACAACAACACAATAACTCACACTCACACAATCACACAACAACACAATCACACAATCACACAACAACACAATCACACAATCACACAATAACACAATCACACAATCACACAACAACACAATCACACAATCACACAACAACACAATCACACAATCACACAATAACACAATCACACACGCTGCTGTCACCAGAGGCTCGCTGCAGACACCTCTCTGTCTGATGACATCCAGACGACATTGGCCGGCGTGTCGTCGTCCGGCTTCATCGGCTCAGACGCACTGACTGATGTCTTTTCACTCGACAAAACTGAGTTTTATTGTTTTATATTCTCTTAATCAGCCATGATTGAGTGCAGCTGGCAGTTTTACGTTTCATCATAAATATTACTCCTCAGCAGAATTTATTGGATCAGAACAATGTGAGAGTCTGAGGAAAACAGTAAATTCTAGATTTTTGCCATTTCAGAGCAACAATATTCTCCATAAAAGCAAGTTATTCAGATATGTCCCCTTGGTCTGGAAGAGGAGCCAAACAGGAACTAATCACCAGAACTCAACCATTTCATGAACTGGACCGTCGTCCTGACTGTCCACAGAGGACCTGAAGGGAGCGTCTGGACATCTGCAGCCATGGACCACCCAAAGGTGCTGTGGAGAAAAGGTTTGTGGTGGGATTAGACAAAGGTGGAGCCGTTTTTCTGCTGCTAGCTTTATGAGGTGCAGTAAGATGGATGCAATAATGAAGAGGGACTACCTTCCAATCCTCAGATTTCTCCTCAAATCGGCAGAGAGATGATTGAACAAGACAAGGAGAAATGTCTAAATAGGCGTAGATCAAGTCAGGGAGGTTATGTAAGGGAAAACGCTCGATGAGGCGTCCATTATCAGAACTGAATGGACTTTAATGTCCATTCAGTTCTGATAATGGACGCCTTGAAGGGCATTATCCTGCTCATACCAGGGTCACTTATGGAAGAAATAAATACTAAATCAATTATTAATACTTTTCTGTGTTAAAAACCAAACAACTGAACTTCTGTTCTGAAGCTGAAGACGTTTCTCTTCCATCCAGGAAGCTTTCTCAGTTCTAAATGTCTGCAGTAGTGAGGAGTTCCAGCTTTACAGACCTGCAGGCCTCCTTAGAGCTTAGATTCACCTGGAGATTCACCTGGAGCTGGTCACCCCAAAAATGGAGAGTCGTTAGGCTGCTCGTTAGGCTCCTCGTTAGCCTCCTCATAGGCTCCTCGTTAGCCTCGTCGTTAGCCTCCTCATAGGCTCCTCGTTAGCCTCCTCGTTAGCCTCCTCATAGCCTCCTCGTTAGCCTCCTCATAGGCTCCTCGTTAGCCTCCTCGTTAGCCTCCTCATAGGCTCCTCGTTAGCCTCCTCGTTAGCCTCCTCGTTAGCCTCCTCATAGGCTCCTCGTTAGCCTCCTCGTTAGCCTCCTCGTTAGCCTCCTCATAGCCTCCTCGTTAGCCTCCTCATAGGCTCCTCGTTAGCCTCCTCGTTAGCCTGGAGGAATGTTGAGGTCACATCATGGAGGTGTGAACTGGGGGAAAACTTGGCAGGAATCAAACCTACAGCTGTGTTGTAAGTTTCTGAAAGTGTAAACCTAAGTCCTCCTCCTCTGTTTAAGGTTGGTTTTTCTCTCTTAACATAAATGGCTTCCTTCCATCCATCCAACATTTGGACATTTTGGTCCCCACAGAGTGTCCTTTGTCCTTAAGGTGTAGGTGGACAGCAGAGTCTTGTCCTGAGGAGGTAGCTCTCCTGTGTTGAGCCATGCGTCTGTGGAGAGGTTGTTTGGTTTCTCCAGTATAAAGATCAGAACATTCCTCACTGACTGAACTGCAGACACCACTCCGCTCATCTTAGGCTGGAGGTTCTGTCCTCAGGATGGACCGTCCTCTGTCTGAGGGTCCTGTTTGGTTTGAGCAGCTGACGTGTTGATGAAAGCTTCTACCTCTATTGCTGGATTTTGACCCACGTGTCGTCCACATATCTTGACTCCAGTAGTTTTATTTTAGGATTGATCATGAACTGGAGGACTGAGAATCTTCACCAACAATACTTTAATGCATTTTTTTCGTAAGTTTTTCACAAGAAGCACCTCAGAGACTTTTTAATTTCTCTTCAATTCAATTCAATTCAATTCAATTTTATTTATATAGCGCCAAATCATGAAACATGTCATCTCAAGGCACTTTACAAAATCAAGTTCAATCATATTATACAGATTGGGTCAGATTATACAGATTGGTCAAAAATGTTCCTATATAAGGAAACCAGTTGATTGCTTCAAAGTCCCGACAAGCAGCATTCACTCCTGGGGAACCGTAGAGCCACAGGGAGAGTCGTCTGCATTGTACATGGCTTTGCTGCAATCCCTCATACTGAGCAAGCATGAAGTGACAGTGGGAAGAAAAACCACCCATTAACGGGAAAAAAAAACCTCCGGCAGAACCAGAACCGGGCTCAGTATGAACGGTCATCTGCCTCGACCGACTGGGGTTACAGAAGACAGAGCAGAGACACAACAACAGAGACAAAAAGCACAGAAGCAAACATTGATCCAGTAATCTGTTCTACATTAGATGGTAGTAACGGGTGAGCCGTCTTCTCTGGATGATGTCAAAGTTAACAGAACGCCAGACCAGGTGTACCTACTATGAAGAAAAAAGAGAGAGAGCAAAAAGTTAAAAGCTGAAATGACAACAGTCATTTCAATGTAATACAATGCAAAACTGGAGAACCGTAGAATGAAGAACAGTAGAAATCAGTAGAGTGAGAAAAGTAGACCCTGATGTCCTCCAGCAGCCTAAGCCTATCACAGCATAACTATAGAGATAGCTCAGGGTAACATGAGCCACTCTAACTATAAGCTTTGTCAAAAAGGAAAGTTTTAAGATTAGTCTTAAAAGTAGACGGGGTGTCTGCCTCACGGACCAAAACTGGGAGTTGGTTCCACAGGAGAGGAGCCTGATAGCTAAAGGATCTGCCTCCCATTCTACTTTTAGAGACTCTAGGAACCACCAGCAGACCTGCAGTCTGAGAGCGAAGTGCTCTGTTAGGAACATACGGGGTAATCAGAGCTCTGATATATGATGGAGCTTGATTATTAAGGGCTTTATACGTTAGAAGAAGAATTTTAAATTCTATTCTTGATTTAACAGGAAGCCAATGAAGGGAAGCTAAAATTGGAGAAATATGATCCCTCTTGTTGATTTTCATCAGAACTCTTGCTGCAGCATTTTGGATCAGCTGAAGACTTCGAACTGCATTTTGTGGACTTCCTGATAGTAAAGAATTACAATAGTCCAGCCTTGAAGTAACAAATGCATGGACTAGTTTTTCAGCATCACTCCTGGACAGAATGTTTCTAATTTTGGCGATATTCCGGAGGTGAAAAAAGGAAACTCTGGAAACCTGTTTAATATGGGATTTAAATGACATGTCTTGGTCAAAAATAACACCAAGGTTTTTTACTTTATTACCAGAGGCCAAGATAATGTCATCCAGATTAAGTGATTGGTTAAGAAGTTTATTTTTTGAGGACTCTGGCCCAAAGATTACAACTTCTGTCTTGTCAGAATTTAAATGCAGGAAATTTAAAGTCATCCAGCTTTTGATGTCATCAAGACATGACTGCAGTCGAAGTAACTGATTGGATTCATCAGGATTTATGGATAAATATAGCTGAGTGTCATCAGCATAACAGTGGAAATTAATCCCATGCTGTCTGATAATTTTGCCAACCGGAAGCATATATATAGTAAATAGAATTGGTCCAAGGACTGAACCCTGTGGTACTCCACAGGTGACCCTAGAGTTTGAAGAAGATTTATTATTAACATGAACAAACTGGAATCTGTCCGACAGATAAGATTTAAACCAGCCTAATGCTTTCCCCTTAATCCCTACAGTATGTTCAAGTCTTTGTAGGAGAATATTGTGATCAACTGTATCAAATGCAGCACTGAGATCTAACAGGACAAGTATAGACACAAGTCCATTATCTGAGGCCATGAGAATATCATTGGTGACCTTCACCAGAGCCGTTTCAGTGCTATGATGAGCTCTGAAGCCTGACTGAAACTCCTCAAGTAGGTCATTACTTTGTAAATATTCACAAAGTTGATTAGCAACTACTTTCTCAAGAATTTTAGATAAGAAAAGAAGATTAGATATAGGTCTGTAGTTTACTAGCTCATCTTGATCAAGAGAAGGTTTCTTAAGTAAAGGTTTAATAACAGCTACTTTAAAAGCCTGTGGTACATATCCATTTACTAAGGATAGATTAATCATGTCTAAAATAGGACCACTGATCAGAGGGAATACCTCCTTAAACAACTTGGTTGGGATTGGGTCTAACATACAGGTAGAAGGTTTAGATGAAGCTAAGATTTTAGATAGCTCAGAAAGCTCTACTGCTTCTAAACAGTTCAGACACTGCGCAGGTTCTAAAGATTCCTCCAACGCTGCCTCACTTACTGAGGACGAGGTAATCATGTTTGGGAGGATGCCAATTATTTTATTTTTAATGGAATCAATTTTATTTATGAAGAATCCCATAAAATCATTACTGCTAAGAGCTAAGGGAATGGATGGATCAACAGAGCTGCAGCTCTGGGTAAGTTTGGCAACTGTACTAAAGAGAAATCTAGGATTATTCTTATTCTCCTCAATTAATGATGAAAAATATGCTGCTCTAACTCTGCGAAGGGTCTTGTTATACAACAATAGACTGTCCCTCCAGATTAAGTAGGATTCCTCTTGGTGTATAGAGCGCCATTTTCTCTCCAATTTCCTAACATTGTGCTTCAAGGAATGCAGCTCTGAATTAAACCAGGGAGCCAGCTTCCTGTGAATAATCACCTTGTTGTGAGAGATATTAAAAAGTAACCAGCATCAACTGCCTCGCCGTTATGAACGTTTGCTCCATATCACTTGTCAACGGACTCCCTGCAGCCAGTCAGAAACGAGGATTCACCCAGGTCATGGTATAATTTAAGGTAACCACGGAGAAATCAACGTTAAAGCCCAAGTTTAAACACCAACATTAAATTTAATTTAAACTTTAGATAGTGACAGGAGACGTTCTCACGCTGCCATCCAGCTTCCATGGAAAGACTTTATACTGAAATTCTGTATTAGGAGGAGAGCAAACTTTACTTTATCTATTAAACCCAATCAGAGTCCAGTTAATTGATCACAGCTGACAGATTTCATTTCTGCAGCCAGAAGTTGCATCATCCAGATATCCAGAACACTCAGACAGAGCAGAACCAGCGCCGAGCCTTTAACTTAACCTCTGAGTGGTTCTCCGTCCATCACTGTTGTCTGTTACATCTTCCATGTTTCTAGATTCCTGTCAGGTTTTGGGACAGAAAGAAACTGAATTACTTTCCTCACTGACAACGTTTAACCGTTTTTACAGACGGTGGTTTTAACTAAATCCTTCTGACCGCAGCGTGTTGGTAATGTCAAATCTAAAGGTTCTGCAGCTCCTGCAGGTAGGAGGCGTTTCACTGTGGCACAACTGCCATCGCTGACCGGTCAGCTGACCAATCAGCTGGTGAGCCTCCAGGAGCGACGGTACCTGGTGAGGACGCGTCTGCACGGATAACAAGACATTCAGTCGGCTCTTGTCTCAAAGCCCTTACACAGGACTGTGGGTGAGCCACTACAACCTGGAAGGAGCGCTTCACATGAATCCTTAAAGGCCTTAAAAGCCTGAAGCCATGACCCCCCCCCCCCCCCCCCGATGGAGAGCAGAAGGTGAGCCTCAGGAAGATGCTGTCTGGACCAGCTGCAGAAAGACGGGATGACGGGGAGCGAAGAAGAAGGAAAGCAGCGGCGTATTTTTGGAAGGATAGCAGGAAGTAGAGGAGAGATGACTGAAGGTGGAGGCAGGTGGAGGCAGGTGGAGGCAGGTGGACACGTCGCTGCCCCTGAAGGCCTGGATGTGGCAGCCTGTCTGTGGGCAGCCAGAGCTCTGCGCGAAGAACCAGAGAGGTTCTGCTCTGCTCCTCAGGGTCCAGACGGGAGGCCCGCTCCCGCTGGAAGGTCAGATTGGGTCTGCTGGCGAAGCAGCAGCCAATCAAAGCGGAGCGATCCATTCATCCATGAATGAACTGAGACACATTGACAGCTGGAAAATAGCTGGACTCTGATTTCACAGAACCGCTTAGTGGGCCGGCACGGCTCCATTAGGACCGCAGCAGCACCCTGGAGCCGCTGGGGTCATGAGCCGGTTACCGGATCCTGGACTCATTTAAAGGAGCAGCGCCCCACAGCCGGACCCAGACTGACTTCTGGAAGGTTTCAGCAGCGGCCTGAAGGCCAGAACAGTCCAGAAACTCCCTCAGCTCCATCGTCTAATGCAAAAGGGAGAAACAGCAGCTTTTTACCTGGAGACCACAGAAGCCTGCAGAACATACCAGGAAACCCAGCAGGTCCACAGCGGAGCAGAAAGGAAAGAAGTCCTGCAGATACCAGACCAGCCAGTCTGGAAACATCTGGAAGTATGAACACATCCGTCCATCCATCTATCATCCATCCATCCATCTATCATCCATCCATCTATCATCCATCCATCCATCCATCCATCCATCAATCTATCATCCATCCATCCATCCATCCATCTATCATCCATCCGTCCATCCATCTATCATCCATCCATCCATCCATCCATCCATCTATCATCCATCTATCATCCATCCATCCATCCATCTATCATCCATCTATCATCCATCCATCCATCCATCCATCTATCATCCATCCATCCATTCATGTATCATCCATCCATCCATCCATCCATCCATCCATGTATCATCCATCCATCCATCTATCATCCATCCATCCATCCATCCATCTATCATCCATCCATCCATCCATCCATCCATCTATCATCCATCCATCTATCATCCATCCATCCATCCATCCATCCATCCATCCATCCATCCATCCATGATGACAGTAGGCTGACAGGAAGGGGGTGGAAGAGGGGGATAGACATGCGGCAAAAGACCGAGGGTCGGATTCAACCCCGGGTCAACTGCGTCGAGGACTAAAGGCCTCCGTTTGGGTCACGCTACCCGCTGCTCCACCAGCGCGCCCGACCCTGGTTAGTTTCTGAGGAGGACTGAGACGCTGCTGCTCTTCGTCGTGTGGCTCCACAGTGTTCAGTCGGTACAAACTCTCAGCTGGACCTCCTGCAGCTAAAGTCATTTGGTGTTAGCAGAAAACTTCCAGCTTTTCCAGTTTTTCATTCTGGTCTAAATTACCAGAGGCCAGTGTGGCTTAAATAGATCAAAGCTCTGGAGACGGAGTTCATCACCAATACATGCACACCTGAGAGGTTCTCTGTGCCCTCAGGTCATCTTCTGAGACGCGACGTACGGCCAGACTGTGTATCTCTGCAGTAAGTTTCAATTTAAGCCCAGACTTATTTACTCTCCTACCTGAGCTCCGTATTGATTCACTCAGTTTGTTGGAAACACTGAACAGACAGAACGTCAAGAGAGGGAATGCTAACAAATGTTGTTGGAAAATATGGAATATTCTCTGTATTTAATGTTTTTTACTTCATTAACTTAGTTTAAATGGGAGAAGAGGCGTTCTGCTCTTCAGACCCAGCAGGTAGCAGCATTTGGCCCGACGGGCTGACCCGGTGGTTTCAGCCCAAGTCCAGGGTTCTGGGACTGACGGTGTTTTGATGGAACCATCCTCAGGGAGCAGGGTGCTGCCTTGCTCAGTGGACCATAGGCAGCCCTGAGACCCAGAGTGACTGAGATTCAAACCAGTGACCCTGGCAGCCTCCCTGACCACCAGAATGCTGCTGGTTCTGCAACAGTTTATCTCCCAGGCTGCCAGTATCAGCCCAGCCTGGTGAAGCGAGCGGGGGGGTTAAGTGGTGGTCCTGCGACGGTGAGGACGGCCTCGTTAGGCCGGCAGACGGAGCGATGTGCAGACGCTGGTAAGGGGAGCAGAAATGAGTCTGACTCAGCACTTCTGGGGCTGCAGCTCCCTCCTTCCTCTCTAACAGCCAGCAGTGAAATCCTCATCTGATCGGTTTATTAGCAGCAGACGACTTTTTCTGTCATCAACGCAACACTGGCCAGTTTCCCCTGACTCTCTGACACAGGCAGTGGGAGCAAATGTAACGAGGAGCACCTGGGAGGAGCACCTGGGAGCCGGTCTCCTCGACAGCATCAGACACGTCATGTGGATCGTTGCCGGGCCTCCTGAGGTTCTGCTCTGCTCGGTGTCTGAGTTCCTCCCCTCTGCGGAGCCAGAGGAGCAGCAGAGAGGAGAGGCTGCTGTCTGTCATGATCATCGTCTGATGTTCACGTCTGCTGGGGCGGTGCTGCTGATGCTCTCTGTCTGGTCTCAGAGTTTTAAAGCTGCACCAACACCCAGGAACCCCATCATGCCTCCTTTGGCAGCTTTCCAGTTCCTCTGTGTTCCACTGGGAGGAGAACCGGGTGAAGCGTCCCGGATCCGTCTGCTCATCCTCCTTGGAGGTCTAGCAACTCTTCCATCCCACAGTTCCTCCATGAGTTCAGCTGAGCTGCGTCAGGCTCAGCAGCATCTCAGAGAACATTAAAGCTGTGAGAACAGGGAGTTGCCCGTAACAGCAGAACAATAAACGGCCTGTAAACGTCCACGGAACCCGCAGAGACAAACGCTGCTGTTGGTTCATACTCACTCACACAGAACAGTTTAGTTTGGACTTTAAGTCTTTCCCTGGAGAACCCTGGACACTAAACGCGCCCCAGGCTGGTTCTCCATCCTCCAGAGGAAACCTGGAGGGACGTTTCTCCATCTTCTGTGACAGAAATGGCTCCGTCTCGGGTAAATCGTGTTCTCCTGCCGTGTTCTCTCTACATCTGCTGTCGTTTACGGCGCTGGAGGAGCTGCTGAGCAACGGCTCCGCCCCTCGTTCTGCCGTTGGCAGAGAAAGTCGTGCCGGTTCTCCCAGTTCGCTGCTCGTTCCGACTGGAAAGCCTCGACTCGATCGTTCAGTCAGTTGTCATCAGATTACGTCTCTTAACTCGTAATACATTGTGTAAAAACATTATGGTTAACCAGACAAAAATTAATTCACATAGAACCTGCAGAGGAACATAGAACCTGCAGACAACGAAGAACCTGCAGAGGAACGTGGAACCTGCAGAGGAACATAGAACCTGCAGACAACGAGGTTCCACGTTCCTCTGCAGGTTCCACGTTCCTCTGCATGATCCGTGTTCTCTGCAGGTTCTCTGCATGTTCTATGTTCCTCTGCAGGTTCCACGTTCCTTTGCAGGTTCTACGTTCTCCGCAGCATCAGCCAGCCTCGGCTTGTCCAGCTGGAAGGTTGGTGGGACGTGACCAAGAGGACCTGAGTTCTCCGATCATAACGGGGAACGCCGATGGTCTTTGACGGGACGACGACGCAGAATCTCTGTCTGGGTTCGGTTTGCTGCAGACGGGGTGGAGAAGGCGCGTCCAGCTCGGTTCTTCTGCTACGTCGGCACAGCAGCAGAACCCAGTAAATACCTCTAGCTCTGTGCAACCTTGTTCTACATCAAGTTAAATCGAAATCGGGACATTTCCAGGGACAGGTCATCAAAAACGGGGACTGTCCCCGGAAATGAGGGACGTCTGGTCGGCCAGACGTGACGTCATCCCCAAGGCCAAGTTCTGGTTTCAGAGTGAGATGCAGCACAGCCCTGTTCTTCCTGTTCCTTCGGGTTCTGTTGAGCTCCTTTAAATATTCTGACCTGCTCTAAAGAGCCGGTTCTATTTAAAATAGATCCGTGTCCCTGAACATCTCACCACTTTGGCCCGTTTAGCGCCGCGCGGTTCAGTTTGCAGCGATGAAGAGTTAATAACACAAAGTTCCTGCAGTGATCCACGGCTTGAGAACCGGGGTTCTAAGGGATTATTTTCCTGGAAGAACAACTGTCTGCTGCAGCGAAATCTTTGTTTCCAGCGAACAGGGAGCGATTCACAGGACCAGAACGCGGGACGGAAACTGAGGAAAGATGGAAGTCCTTGCACCCCCCCCCCCCCCCCCCCTTCGCCCCCCCTCTGCCCCCTTTGTTCTCTGGCCTTCACTCGCACATCAGGGCAGAACAAAGCCTGCATGGAGCACAGACGCCATGGGGACACTTGTAAGCTGCTGGCGCTCAGACTCCCTCCCTGCTTCTGTTTGCCTTTGTCTCCCCCCCCCCCCCATCATGTTCCTCCCTGGAGAAGTTCAGGCAGCATCCCTCACCCTCCCCTGCCCAAAGCCCTGGGTCTGATGGGGGGGGGGGGGGGGGGGGCTGGGGTGGTGGCTTTAATGGTTGCTAGGGACAACCATATGGCAGCGGAAGGAGGTAAAGGGCGACCGTTGCGCGTGCGCAAGGGTTCGGCAACCTGCCGTGCTCCCGCTGTGCGACCATGGCGCCAATTCCGAGTCACACAATTGGATGAGAGAGAGAGAGACACGCGCACGCGCACGGGAGCGAGCAGGAGAGAGAGGGAGCAGATCAGAGAGCGGGGGGGGGGGGGGGGTGGAGAGGAGAGGGGAGGGGAGAGGATTTAGCGCCAGCAGCGTCTTTTTGCGTCCAACAAAACAAGCTCATTACCGTCCTCTGCGCGACTGGAAACGGATTTACGCACCGAGCAGAAGGAGGTTGGTGTTTCTCTTCATGTTTTCAGTGCTCACATCAATGTTCTGCTGCTCTACTTCCATCCTCTCATCCATCCTCTCATCCATCCTCTCATCCATCCTGTCTGCTGCGCTCCTTTTGTTTGCGCCGCTTTTACTCTGAAGCTGCAGGTCGAAGCCTTTTAATTGTGACGTTCCGGCGCCTAATTAGCCGCCGCCGGTCCGCCTGATCCTCTGCGGGAGCAGGCGGAGGGCTGCGGGGCTGGATGCGTGGAGCACCGACTCCGGTCCCACAGGTTCCGGAGGGTCCGGTCCGCTTTGGCTCCGGAGCGGCGCGCTGACGGCATGAATGGGTTCGGCGCGAGTCTGCGACGCGGAGCAACAGCGTCACGTGCGTGCTCTCATCGGGAAGATTTGGAGAGATTTCTTTTTCAAGCCGCGAGCGTTAAATCTGCCTCTGCGCGCACGCGCGTGGGCAGTGTGGAGGAGAAGCGCGTGAAGTGGAGAGACAATAACAGGAGGAAGAAATGAGCCCATTGCGCGCCTAAAGGGGGGGGGATATGTGTGTGTGTGTGTGTGTGTGTGTGTGTGTGTGGGGGGGGGGGGTGCATGTGTTTATGAAGCTCGTGTAAAGACGCGCGCACATGGCGGCCAGCAGACAGATTCCCGCCCTGGTCGGACGTAAAGGAGGTCAGCGCGGAGGCCAGCAGCCTTCTGCGGGATCTCTGGAGTTGTGCCGCCGACGTTTGGCGGCTTGTTGTTGGATTTCTGGCGCTCCTCCTGTTTGCTTCAGGAGCGCCTCTGCTGTTGTTGTCAGGACTCAGACGGTCTGTCAGCGCGCAGCCTCGTCCTCGCTGCAGCCTCCGGGCTGAGGATGGCCATGTGCGTAAATGTTTGGACACTGGGCAGAGGGAGAGTCCCGCTGACGGTCCCACAGGGAGCTGAAGTGTGTCAGCGGCAGGGATCTAGTTCTGCTAGACGTATCGTCCTGGCGCCCAGCAGCAGCTGCAGATGACAATGCTGGTTGTTTTTTTCCATCTTATCCTATTTTTCTGTGTTTGTATCCGGATGAAAACATGTCGCCATATTAGGAGGGCTGCTAGCCCCCAAAATGGAGCGGGAGGAGGCAGAGAGCAGCTCATTAGCAATGCAGATTAGTTTTTTCTTCTTCAATGGGAGCCGGGGCACCTGCTGTGTGGAGCATGCGCGCTCTGGGTGACTCCCCCCCCCCTTCCCCCCTTCCTTCTGATGCCCATAGCATCGAGAGCGCGCCCGCCACCCCCCCTCCTCAGCAGCAGCAGTCCCCCATCTTGACTAGACTACTGCTCCATTTTCACCACTCGCTCACTACTGGAGCTGTGACGTAAAGAAACAACCAGAGTGGTGAGAGGACGTCAGGGCAGACGGGGAGTCAGGGGACAGAGATGAAGGACAAGCAGGACGAACCAGATTAGGAACAAAGCAAAAGAAAAGGAGCCGTTTCAGTTTAAGACCGTCTGGCTGTAGATTTAACTTTCCTCCCTGTAGTCGCTTAAAGAGCTCTTGATCAACAGTTCTCTGGGTTTCCTGCCGGTTCTGTTAACTGGTTCTGGCACAAACGGCTCCTGAAGTCAAGAGAGGAACCGGTCTGGCCCCTGATAGTGAAAACTCAGCAGAACCGTCTGAAACCTCCAGCAGCCCGTCACAAAGAAACCTCCACATATAGGACAGTTGGACAGAAAATAGGATTTAAATAGTTCAAATGTTGGTAGAATTCTTCTTATCGAGTCTGTTTTTATAATCTAAAGGAAACTGGAAGGAATAAAAAACTAGTTATTTAGAATGTAAAACTCATCATTGAGTTGATCACCTGAGATGACTGGAGACGCCCACATTCTCACCTTTTTATTCATTATCAGCACTTTTTCTAATATTTTCATGGCTCATGCCTTCGTTCCTCCTCACTTTAGTCTGAGCTGTGGTGTCAGCAGACTGGGAAGATGAAGAAATTATAATTCTAATGACAGCATGAGCTGCTCACCTTAGAGTCACATGCTGTGAACCTGAGGCTGGGAGGCCGGCTGTGATTGGTCGGGACTCGAGGCTGAATGAAGGTGTTTATCGCTCCTCAGGAATGATTTTATCACACACAAAGCTCCGTGTGTGGATGTGCTGCCGAGCAGAGGCGCCGTCTGAGCGTCGTGTGCAGCGGGGTCACCGGCTCACAGACAGGGAGCTAAAAGACTCGTTTCACATCAACATCAGAGTGATTACTGGGAGGCTGGAGCTTCATTTCTCAGTTTCAGCGCTCAGACCGTGAGTCAGGAAGCTCATCTCATTTAGACCAAACGCGTTTCCAGACCCTCTGCTTGTTTCTTAGTGTTGCTGATGTCTGGCTCACTCTGAAGCAGCTGATGTCAAACCTCTGCCTTGTTGCTCCTGGGTCTGAGCTGCATCAGACTCAGTGACCCTGCGGTCCTGACTGGTAGATTGGCAGAGTGGGCAGGACTGTCTGGTGCTGTGCCAGACTAGATCAGATCAGGACTCCTTTTGTAGTTGTTGATCTAAGCAAAGATCACAGGTGAGGTTCCTCAAGGCTGCGTGTTTGGGCCACTTCCAGTCAACGTCGATAAGCTTCCCGTAGCTCAGATAGCAAACATCTCCTACTTTAGCTATGCTGACTGTTTCTTTGTCCCCATGCGGCCACAGTCCCTTACAGACTGGGTCTGAATCTCCTTCAACTCAATGCAGACATTAAGGGTTTCCAGTCAAATCGAGACTAAAGAAATGGTGCAACGTCAGATTATTGGATATTGGTGTTTATACGGTGTATATAAGACGGATCATGAAATCCAAAGTTCTGCTACCTGCATTAAAGCAGTATCTTGATAAAACCACAGAAAGTGTAAAATATCAAAGTTTAATCACGTTGCTCATACATTTCTGAGTTTGTTTTCTTGCAACGTCAGAGAATATTCTGGCTTTATTAAAGCAAATTTATGCCTTTAATCATGGAAAATTATGATTTTCTTCAAATATTTATCACTTTTCAGCATCAGAGAACATCCAAGCAAATAGGAAATTAATCTGAACACTTTTTGAGAAGATTTACTCCCCAGTAGCCAATAACTGATTTTCTTTAATCCACTATGACCTTAATATTTAATACTTAATACTACTGTATTACTGTTGTACTATATATATATGTGACTGAAACATAATCAGAGAACAGAACTTTTCCTGTAACCCCGCCCCCCCATATGATGTCCCTTCATCATTTTATAGTTGTTTCCTTATTATGTGATGCTTATATTTTTGTTTTTCAGAATCAGACATACTTCAATAATCCCAGAGGGAAATTGCTGTTTCTTTTTGTTGTTTTTCTCGCTCTTAATGACATTTTATTTACCTGTTTCCTGGTTTTCCTGTAAACCTCGTGTATGGATGGTGCTATTAGCTGATAAACTTTGATTGGGCAGTACTGCAGTGCATTCTGGGATGTGGAGTTGTAGGGCTTTGGATTGCACATGTCTGCTCCAGCGTAGCTGCATCCTGACGTAGGCGAACAGAGTCTTGCTGGGTCGTGGACCTGGACGTGGTGCCATGCTCCCGCTGGTCCTGGAGACCTCAGATGGGTTTCCTCCAGAGAGAACGAGGTCTTGTCCTCCTGCTAGAACATAAACCAACCAGTGGAAACAACCAGAAGGACAAAGCCAACGTCTCTGAGCAGAATTGTAGGTCATTATAATCCTCCCGGTGTGGATCAGCGACCTGTTCACCTCCAGAAACGACTGACAGAGATCCTGGACAGGACTCAGCAGGTCTAGAAAAGCCTGGATGGAAAACTAAGCATGGAAATGCTCAGTTATGCGCTGTAGATAATCTGCTCTGAATATTTGTGGATGGTGTGACGTATAAAACCAAAGATTTAATTTCCCAGGCCAGCGACAGGATGTCGGTGTCACAGCTAGTCCAGTTTACTGCTTCTAATTGGCTCGGGTTAATGGGAGAAATCAGGAACAGGACATAAATAAATGATGGGAGGAAATAGTCGAAGACAGGAAGGACGTAGGTGGACAAAGATGGAGATGCTGACGGGAAAACAAAGGGAGGAGGAGGAGGGTGCAAAGAGGGGCAAGATGAGTGATGAGGAGGAAGATTGGGAGGATGAGAGGAAGAACTGCAGAGACAGACGGGTGGAAGGATGAAAGGAAAACTTTGAATGAACTAAAAGGAAGTAAAAACAAGCCGATTCAAGTTAAGACACTGAAAAGACACGGAGTAAAAGACTCAGAGAAGGAAAGACATGAACGACGAAGAAGATGGAAATAAAGAGGGGGATAAAGACGGGAGAAGCAGAGGAGAGTAGAAACAAATCAGTGGAACTGGAGGAAAATGTCAGTTTAGACGGATAAACATGGCGTCTGCCGAAGGAGCACAAGAGACAAATTGTTTAGCAAGGCGCGCTCTATTTTCCCGTCACATGTGGATCATGAGGGTTTCCTTAAATTTGCAGGTTTATCAGTGCGAGCGCAGGAATGTGAACTTTTAAAGGGTCACGTCGTGTTTTTTTGACCCCATCAGATACACATCAGCTTGTGTTCAGCTCAGTTTCTCCCTGCAGTTACATAATCTGCTGCTTTCATCCGTCAGAGTTAGCGGAGCGTGGCCAACACAGATTGACCGTTAACGGCTCTAATGCCTTAACGGGCAGCACTAAAGTAGCTAAAGTAGCTCTGACCGCCAGCACTCACCTGGCCACGCTCACCTGGGCGGTCAGCAGAAAGAGATGAACCCAGGGGTTCTGGTCCGGCCCGGGCGAGCAGCCTGATGTGATTACAGGCCGATGCATGGACGCGGTTCTCTGCAGAGACATTGGGATTTATTCCTGGATTTAACCCTGTTACTAGATCCACTCCAAGGGCTTTATCATTGTGAAGTGGAAGAAAAGCGGCCATTTTTGTTCAAGTCACCCAGTCAGAGAGCAGAACCCACGGTGGCGGCAGCATCATGATGCGGGGAAGGAAAGTTGGAAGACCATCAGGAGGATCAGTTTAACGGGAAAAAGTTCAGAGACTTTCAAACATTGTTTTCTTGCACCTTAGCGCCTGAGAGGAGAGCAGCGAGAGACTTTCCCTCGGGAAGAGCAGCGCTACGTCATCATGTTTACTCAGCTAGAAGTAAAACAGTCAGACAGGAAGTTACTCAAGAGTAAAGAAGTATTCAGTGAGAAGGATACTCGAGTACTGAGTAACTAATCCCTGATTAATATTTAAAAAATTATGTAATCTGACAGATAGAAACATAAGGTTATGTGCAAATTCTGGTATTTTAAAGACTAAAGAAACACTTTTCTAAATCGTTCTCTTTACTATATATATGCTTCCAATCGGCAAAATTATCAGACAGCATGGGATTAATTTCCACTGTTATGCTGATGACACTCAGCTATATTTATCCATAAATCCTGATGAATCCAATCAATTACTTCGACTGCAGTCATGTCTTGATGACATCAAAAGCTGGATGACTTTAAATTTCCTGCATCTAAATTCTGACAAGACCGAAGTTATAATCTTTGGGCCAGAGTCCTCAAAAAATAAACTTCTTAATCAATCACTTAATCTGGATGGCATTAACTTGGCCTCTGGTAATAAAGTAAAAAATCTTGGTGTTATTTTTGACCAAGACATGTCATTTAAATCCCATATTAAACAGGTTTCCAGAGTTTCCTTTTTTCACCTCAGGAATATCGCCAAAATTAGAAACATTCTGTCCAGGAGTGATGCTGAAAAACTAGTCCATGCATTTGTTACTTCAAGGCTGGACTATTGTAATTCTTTACTATCAGGAAGTCCACAAAATGCAATTCAAAGTCTTCAGCTGATCCAAAATGCTGCAGCAAGAGTTCTGATGAAAATCAACCAGAGGGATCATATTTCTCCAATTTTAGCTTCCCTTCATTGGCTTCCTGTTAAATCAAGAATAGAATTTAAAATTCTTCTTCTAACGTATAAAGCCCTTAATAATCAAGCTCCATCATATATCAGAGCTCTGATTACCCCGTATGTTCCTAACAGAGCACTTCGCTCTCAGACTGCAGGTCTGCTGGTGGTTCCTAGAGTCTCTAAAAGTAGAATGGGAGGCAGATCCTTTAGCTATCAGGCTCCTCTCCTGTGGAACCAACTCCCAGTTTTGGTCCGTGAGGCAGACACCCCGTCTACTTTTAAGACTAATCTTAAAACTTTCCTTTTTGACAAAGCTTATAACTAGAGTGGCTTATGTTACCCTGAGCTACCTCTATAGTTATGCTGCTATAGGCTTAGGCTGCTGGAGGACATCAGGGTCTATTTCTCTCACTCTATAGAGTTCTACTGTTCTTCAATTATGCATTACGTGTTGTCATTTCTGCTTTAACTTTCTGTTCTCTCTCTTTTTTCTTCATAGTAGGTACACCTGGTCTGACGTTCTGTTAACTGAGACATCATCCAGAGAAGACGGCTCACCACTATTACCATCTAATGTAGAACAGATTACTGGATCAATGTGTGCTTCTGTGCTTTTTGTCTCTCTTGTTGTGTCTCTGCTCTGTCTTCTGTAACCCCCAGGCGGTCGAGGCAGATGACCGTTCATACTGAGCCTGGTTCTGGTTCTGCTGGAGGTTTTTTTTTCCCCGTTAATGGGGAGTTTTTCTTTCCACTGTCGCTTCATGCTTGCTCAGTATGAGGGATTGCTGCAAAGCCATGGACAATGCAGACGACTCTCCCTGTGGCTCTACGCTTCTCCAGGAGTGAATGCTGCTTGTCGGGACTTTGATGCAATCAACTGGTTCCCTTATACAGGAACATTTTTGACCAATCTGTATAATATGATTGAATTTGACTTTGTAAAGTGCCTCGAGATGACATGTTTCATGAATTGGCGCTATATAAATAAAATTGAATTGAACTGAATTTTTTCTCTACATTAAACTTGAAAGCAAAACTTCCAGCAGTTAATGTATATACAGTATATTAGAACAGTGTAAAGTACTTCCAGTAACAATATCTACCGTTTACTAAACGTTCTTCTACCTCCAGATGTCTCAGTGATCTCAGCAGATAGAAAATAACATTAAAATAACAAAGATTGTGTAAAAATTAGAAGTTTTAAAATTCCAGGTTTTTGTCTCTGGTGAATTTCTGGTTAAAACTAGTTTGTTCTTTATTCATGAAGTTACTCACAGCAGGTAGAGGAGCCAGAAGTTTTACTAAAGAGCAGCGATACTTGAGTAATTATATGACTGAAGTAAGAGTAAAAAGTACCGTGCAGTAAAACTACTCCTAAAAGTACATTTGGCTCAGAAAGTTACTCTAGTAAATGTAACTGAGTAAATGTAACTAGTTTAGACCATCGTTCATCGTTCTAGTAAAAAGTGATTTTAGTGGCGATTCAGTTTCCACTGCTGCTCTGTGGGCGTCTTTAGCACACAGTCCAATGTCCAAAACCTGAAGCTTCTGCATTTCCTCTCGTTTCCTGCTGCTTCTCCTGCTCTGGTCCAGAACCAACGGGCCGCCCCAGTGCATGCTGGTCCTTCACGCGTCCCTTCACTCATAGAGCCGCTCCACAGTTCTTCCTGCCTGACCCGGCGGCTGAAAGCAACGATAAAACTAAAGTTAAATATGAATTAGCCCACATAATAAACCTGGTAAATACCTCAAAAATAGAAAGTTACCCAAGAACAAACAAAATTCAAAGTAACAAAGATTAAATACATCCAGCGCATAAAGAAGGAAGTCAATAAATCTGAAGGATTTAAAAACAAATAGCCTAAACTAATGTTTTCTGTGTCAGACAGGAAGTAAAGCTGCAGCTGTTAACATCAGTACCTCTGGGTCCGTGACTGATCGGCCAATTTATCCTGATTGTTTTTTAACGTTCGTTGTCGGTCGCTGCTGAGCATGCTCAGTTGATCACCAACGAGGCATGTCTCTGAGCAGCAATTACATTCATAAAGTTTTCTTTTATTTAATAAAGACTTTCACTTTAGGGCTGAAACCGTTAACCGTATGAATCGTGATTAATTGGTTATTGACATAATTGTCGACTATTTTAGTAATCAAATCGTTAACTGGAGTCTACAGACTCTAAAATATGACATTTGCTGAAAGAAAAACCCTCTCAGAGCAGCAATTAAGCCAAGACTAGACAATAAATATATACTTTTTGATTTTAAGGTGAAAACCCTTCTTTGTCTGTAAATACGCTCCGTCCAAAAGTTTAACCTTCACCTGCTTCTGTAGGAAAAGCACCGTGATTCAAACAATAGTACGCAGATAAAATAAATTAGCTAAATAATAGTTACAGCTGTAGTTATATTGCCCACTGCTTTCCCACGCAGGGACAGATAGATAGATAGATAGATAGATAGATAGATAGATAGATAGATAGAGAGAGAGAGAGAGAGAGAGATAGAGAGATAGATAGATAGATAGAGAGAGAGAGAGAGAGATAGAGAGATAGATAGATAGATAGATAGATAGATAGATAGATAGATAGATAGATAGATAGATAGATAG
>CM073124.1:1361216-1418716 GCA_037039145.1 Fundulus diaphanus
CTTAGATGTGTGGAAAGTTGAGTGGAAGGAGAACCTGCAGCAGGAAGAAGTCTGGACAGGAGGACTGAAGCTGGAGCAGCGCTTCAAGAACCGCCACGTACACACAGGTCCGACACATGGGCTACAAGCGTCTCGCCTGAGCTCAGAAGAAACAGAACCGGACCCTGGATCAATGGTCCGGTTCTGGTTTCAGTTGAGAGGAACGTTTCATTTGAAGAGTGGAGAGGTCCAGAATCCACGTTACGTGAGGTCCAGAGTGACGTTTCCCCAGTCAGTGATGGTCTGTGGTACCGTGTCATCTGCTGGTTCTGGTCCACTGGGTTTCTGAGGTCCACAGAGCACTTCCTGCTTCCTTCTGATGATGAGCTGTATGGAGATGCTGATTTTATTCTCCAGCAGAACTTGGTACCGGCCCAAACCGGCAAAGGTACCGAAAGCTGGTCCTATGACCGTGGTGGTACTGTTCCTGACTGACAAGCAAACGGGCCTGAATAGAACTCCATAAGGAATCTCTGGATTATTGTCCACAGCACAATGAGAAAGACCAGAACCAACAACCCAGATGACCTGAAGGCCAGAACGGGTCGAACCTTTTCTCGTGTCTCAGCCGCAGCCGCCGCTTCAACCTCACAGGTTGGCTGCTGGGTGTGTGTGTGTGTGTGGGGGGGGGGGGGGTAGACCTGTGCACTACAGTAGAATCAGTGCTTTATTTTATTTTATTTTATTTTATTTTACTGGCGGTGGTCAGCGGCCTCTGAACGTGTGAGGGTGAAGGGAGGAGGAGGGTTGGGGCGTGTGGTCCTGTGGACTGCATCCATCTTAAATTGGCTGCTCTCCTGGCTCCAGATTAGAGGCTCTTAATAGCTTCGCACTAAAAGGCCGGTCCGTTCCCTCAGAGGCCGATCTGCAGCATCAGGCTTTAATCCGCCACAACAGCAACAAACTGTCTGGACGCAGCGCGATGAAGCTCATCACTGGCAGCGTGCGCTCAGGGGAGAGAACGAAGCGAACCGAGGGAGGAACCGGTTCCCATGTGGCCCGTTTCAGAACCGGTTCCTGGGCTAAACCAGCGGCACCGGCCGGATTGTCACCCAGGGGCAGACTGGACCCGTCCAGATAAGCTGGAGCAGCAGCAGGAGGCGGGATCAGGGAGAGCAGCAGCCAATCAAAGGCTTTGAGCTTTCATGCTTAAGACGTCTGGGATACTTTCCCTTTAAATCTTAGAAAATTAAAATAAGAACTCAGAGTTAATCAGGAACCAGGTCAGAGGAACCAGACTCGCCCTCCCTTCATCTTCTGGCAGTCTGGAACGTGGACATGACGACTTTCTGTGGTGAGAACTGAAAGGTCGAGTGGAAAAACAGAACCTGGCACATGCTGCAGAGACCCAGACTCCATCAGGATACACTGAATTACAGCTCCTAGCTCCTAGCTCCTGCTCCTAGTTCCTAGCTCCTGCTCCTAGTTCCTAGCTCCTGCTCCTAGTTCCTTGCTCCTGCCTCCTATCTCCTATCTCCTGCTCCTAGTTCCTAGCTCCTGCTTCTAGCTCCTACCTCCTATCTCCTATCTCCTGCTCCTAGCTGCTAGCTCCTGTTCCTAGCTCCTATCTCCTGCTCCTAGCTCCTATCTCCTGCTCCTAGCTCCTATCTCCTAGCTCCTAGCCCCTGGTCCTAGCTCCTAGCTCCTTCGTCCTGCTCCTAGCTCCTAGCTCCTGCTCCTAGCTCCTCACTCCTAGCTCCTGCTCCTAGCTCCTTGACCTTTGACCTTTCCTGGGTCAGCAGACCTCTATCAGGGAGGAAAGGAGCTTCAGCTGCTGAGCTGATTCCAGCCTTTAACTCTGACGTCATTAGTGACGGAAACATGGAGGATGGATTCAGAAACACGGAGGACGGAGTCAGAAACACAGAGGACGGAGTCAGAAACACGGAGGACGGAGTCAGAGACACGGAGGACGGAGTCAGAGACACGGAGGGTGGAGTCAGAGACATGGAGGATGGAGTCAGAAACACGGAGGGTGGAGTCAGAATCGTGGAGGACGGAGTCAGAAACACGGAGGACGGAGTCAGAGACACGGAGGGTGGAGTCAGAAACACGGAGGACGGAGTCAGAAACACGGAGGACGGAGTCAGAAACACGGAGGACGGAGTCAGAGACACGGAGGATGGAGTCAGAAACACGGAGGACGGAGTCAGAAACACGGAGGACGGAGTCAGAAACACGGAGGACGGAGTCAGAAACACGGAGGACGGAGTCAGAAACACGGAGGACGGAGTCAGAAACACGGAGGACGGAGTCAGAAACACGGAGGACAGAGTCAGAGACACGGAGGATGGAGTCAGAAACACGGAGGACGGAGTCAGAAACACAGAGGACGGAGTCAGAAACACGGAGGGTGGAGTCAGAAACACGGAGGATGGAGTCAGAAACACGGAGGACGGAGTCAGAAACACGGAGGACGGAGTCAGAAACGTGGAGGACGGAGTCAGAAACACGGAGGACGGAGTCAGAGACACGGAGGGTGGAGTCAGAAACGTGGATGAAGGAGTCAGAAACGTGAATGAAGGAGTCAGAAACACGGAGGATGGAGTCAGAAACACGGAGGGTGGAGTCAGAAACACGGAGGATGGAGTCATAAACACGGAGGATGGAGTCATAAACACGGAGGATGGAGTCAGAAACACGGAGGACGGAGTCAGAAACACGGAGGACGGAGTCAGAAACACAGAGGACGGAGTCAGAAACACAGAGGACGGAGTCAGAAACACGGAGGATGGAGTCAGAGACACGGAGGGTGGAGTCAGAGACACGGAGGGTGGAGTCAGAGACACGGAGGGTGGAGTCAGAAACGTGGAGGAAGGAGTCAGAAACACGGAGGACGGAGTCAGAAACACGGAGGGCGGAGTCAGAAACACGGAGGGCGGAGTCAGAAACACGGAGGATGGAGTCAGAGACACGGAGGGTGGAGTCAGAAACGTGGATGAAGGAGTCAGAAACACGGAGGACGGAGTCAGAAACACAGAGGACGGAGTCAGAAACACGGAGGATGGAGTCAGAAACACGGAGGACGGAGTCAGAAACACAGAGGACGGAGTCAGAAACACGGAGGACGGAGTCAGAAACATGGAGGACGGAGTCAGAGACACGGAGGGTGGAGTCAGAAACGTGAATGAAGGAGTCAGAAACACGGAGGATGGAGTCAGAAACACGGAGGATGGAGTCAGAAACGCGGAGGACGGAGTCAGAAACGCGGAGGACGGAGTCAGAAACACGGAGGACGGAGTCAGAAACGCGGAGGACGGAGTCAGAAACGCGGAGGACGGAGTCAGAAACATGGAGGACGGAGTCAGAAACACGGAGGACGGAGTCAGAAACACGGAGGACGGAGTCAGAAACACGGAGGACGGAGTCAGAGACACGGAGGGTGGAGTCAGAAACGTGGATGAAGGAGTCAGAAACGTGGATGAAGGAGTCAGAAACGTGAATGAAGGAGTCAGAAACATGGAGGACGGAGTCAGATCCTACAGCCTTCTGGACATGAGCTACAGAGAGACACGCTCTCTGCTCTACTGAGGTTTTAGTTGGTTTATGTGAGTCGGCTGAGCTGATACGTCATGTCACGCAAAGGATTGTGGGATACCTTATAGCTCTATAGAGCTGCAGGAGGAAGCATTCAGGCTTCTTTCCCTGCCTCCTTCCTCACTGACGGCTCTAGTCGGACACTCTGCTCTGACTGAAGAGTTCTTGCTGAGCACAGTGTGAACGGCTGATTAGACCAGCAGGAGCAGCTAGAAGGTCAGAGTCTTCGGTCTAAATAGGCCCGTTTACACTACACCTAAAAACCGAGCCATGCCGAGACCGGTCCGAGCTTGGTCCAGTTAACTGAGATAAATGCAGCCGTTTACACACACAGGAGTTATCTCGGTTATGGTTCCTTGGTTGCTCCTCGCCTCCTAGTGGCGACCTGCGGTACTACCGCTCTCTGGGATTGAAGGCGGGACCGAGCAAATCAAAATGGCGGCACCCGTCACATTCAGGATGTTATTGTTAGACAGATTCGGCTTTTGGGACGTGGATAAGACAAATGAACGTCAAATAAGGATTTACAGACGCGGGAAACAACAACAGACGCTGAGGTTCATAAGCAGAGTCATCATTGGAAACCGTGTGGCACGGTAAGGAAGCTAGTATTATTATCCATCCATCCATTTTCCAAACCGCTTTATCCCTCATGGGGTCACGGGGGTTGCTGGTGCCTATCTCCAGCTGTCAATGGGCGAGAGGCGGGGTAAACCCTGGACAGGTCGCCAGTCTGAAATCTGTCTGAATGGAGTGTGAATCGGGACGTGCAGCCAGACACGCCGGAAAACCCGCTGACAGTCAGCTGACTGTAAGGGCATGACGCGGTCTGCTCATGCGCTCTTCGTTATCAGGGAACCGGGATAAAAAAAAACAGTCCGAGACCTGCTGATGAACTGGTCTGCAGTTAGCGCGGTCCGGTTATCGTTAGCGCGGTCTGGTTCAGTCTGCTGACCGTTTACACACAAGAGTTATCTCGGTTACCGAGCTCGGACTGGTCTCGGCTCGGTTAAAAAAGTGTAGTGTAAACGGGCCTAATGTAACCAAAGTGTCAGTTTCACCAGACGTCTGCAGAACCTCTGGACCAGGGTTAACCCGAACCATTGGTGCTTTCTGTGCAACCAGAGGCGGCAGCCATCTTTGAGTTAATGAATGAAGAAGTCATTTTCTGCAGCGGTGCCAGATTAACCAGAGTCTGCTGAAAGACTAAATACTGACTCGTCTCTTGTCTCTGATTGGAAAATATTCATGTTTTTGGTCATCTTTTAGGTAAACTGTTGTTTTGTGAAATAAGTGACACACCTGCAGGTTTCCCGGATAGTGTGACTGCTTCGTGCGGATCAGTTTAGGTTCAGTTTGATCTTTTCATGATTTAGAGCTGATTGGCTGACCTGTGGAAGAGCAGCAGGTTCATGAAGGCAAAGAATGAAGCTGTGAGGGAAGAACCTGAGGAGACCGAGGTTCTGCTTTAAAACACAGTAACTTCCTGGAAAGGTAAAGGTGTTGAGAGTGCAGAAGGTTCTGTGTTTTCATGCTGTCAGAAAGCTCTAATCCGCCGTTGGCTGAGCGGCACAAACATATTTGCTGAGAGCAAACCATAAATATATGATTATGAACAAATCAGAGTTTGTCAGAACTGAAGAAGCTGATTTAAAGGCTGGAAGACGCTGCTGGTGATGTTGAGAGCTGCTGATGAATCTGCAGCAGGAGACGCTCTGAGGATTCATCTGGAAGCTTTCCAGCAGACCTCTTTGATTTTCAACACGTCGTTTGGCCTCAAACTGGAGAGAAATCGATGAGATTTTTATTCCCTTCTCTCAGGACATTTCTGCCAGCTTCACTGGGATCATCTTGCCTTGTTGTAAACTGTTTGTTTCTAAAGGAGACGTGCTCAGGTGCAGCTTGGTGCCACAGAAATCAGCACAAATCTGCAAACGGCCGTTTATCCTGAATCAGACAGTTCAAACAGCCTCAAAGCGTTATTGGTTGCAGCTTTGACTGTTAAATGCAGACTGGCTGACACGTTCCCTCTGAAAGGCTGCTGTGACGGATCAGGACGGTTCGTTTAAAAGCTTTATGTCCAAAGCCAACCTGGAACATGACTGTGTGCTTTTTGCTTAACGTTCGGCTGCTTTCAGGTTCATCTAATTCAGAAATGCACAGAGAGTTGACACTTTGCATCAGCGTTTCCTCCACAGCGAGGCTTAAATGCAGCTTCTGGCTCCAAACGTGAGACAGGAGTCGCGTAAACATGTAGCAAAAATGTACTTCTGTCAGGTTTAAGAGGACGTCCAGGTTCTACAGAACCATTCACAGGTGATGTTTCCTGGGAGTGAATGAGTGTGGGAGTGTCCCTCGACACGCTGGGCTCTGATTGGCTAGAAACCAGGAAGTCTCCCAGCAGTGGGAGACACTAGCTGGAAGGAGACAGAAACGATTGGATGGAGAAACTTTAAATCCAAAAGGTTCTGAAAATTTCACTGGATCAGAACAATCATCAAACTCCTTCCTTCAGAACCTTGTGGAGGAAAATCCTCAAAGTTAAAATGTGAAAAACCTGGAAAAGGATCCAAATGGTGACTGGGTGAGGTAAAGTCCAACTTTCTGTTACCTTTGAACAGATGGCCGAGACATGGAGGTCCAAAGAGGATTAGGCTCCTTACTGCTCTCATTATGTGGTTTGCTGTTTTTCTTTGACCCGGTCAGAATTTCTGGTCTTCTGCTTTTGTAACATCCTGCTACTGGGTCTCTGTCCCACTGCTTCAGAGCTGGACATGTAAAACATTACCTGGTGGAGCCACTTCCACCTGAGAGGTCACTGGTTTGATCCTCTCTTTGTGTCAGAGGTACAGAGGTCCGACCTGAAGCTGCTCCTCCTGCAGCTTTTCACTACCACACTTTTTCAAAGGTTTGACTCCATATATGAGAGTCACCTTACCACTGCAGCGTGTAAACCCAACTCCTCCTGGAAGGTTCCCAGAACTACTGAGAGAAGGTCCGGTGGCCTCCGATTTAAGCCTGTTTGCTGAAGGCTGCACCAGAACCAGGTGTGAAGCAGTAGCGTGTCTGCAGCTGATCCTGCCTGGTGTTCAGGTTGCAGTGAGACTGGATCTCGTGCTGAAACGTCCCTCCATGGTGGAGAGAGCAAGAGCTGATCGGAGCGCTGTGCGGATGCAGCCGTGGAGTCCTGGCTGTCGAGGGAGAAGGTGTGAAGATGAGGTCTGTTATCGCAGCGTGAAGTGGGAACCCTCCCTGTTGAACCCCATCATTGCTGCATTAGCGGGATCCTCCGGGACCAGATTGCCATCGCAGCTGAAAATGCACCCAAGAGGCTCTTCAGGGCTCGGGAACGGCAGCTCTGCAGCACAAACAGAGGTCTGCTTCTGTCTGGAGGAGCCATTTATCTAACATCCAGTCTGATTACAGTCCTCCCAGTTGTCTGAGAACGACGGAGGCTGTTCTGGCTGGCCTGCATCAAAGCAGCGTCGCTTATTGTGTTAAAGTTATTCAATGATCCAAGAAAAACTTTCATCAAACTTTCAGGGTTAGATCGATTCTGGTGACGTTCTGCCGACCACTCGGCTCTGGTTCTGTGGGAACCGCCAGTGTCCCAGTTCAGCTTTTACTGGTCCGGGATGTGAGCTGGAAAACCGACAGCGTTCTTCCTCCTCCGTGGTCGGTCCGGATCTGGTCCGGACTCTTCCTCGCCTTGTAATCCTGTTACGAAACAGACGAGCAAACGGTGCTGATCACGTTCTGGCCGGTCCGGAGAAGATCCAACATGCTTCATATTAAGTGGTTTACAGGCTGGAAGTCCAGCTGCTGAGCTTCAGTAATGATCCAGACTGTGGCGGTTCTGGAGCTGAGATCCTTGCAAGTCGCACCGTTCTGAATTTACTGTAAGATTCAATCAACAATAGGCCCAAACCTAGCGGACCTAACCTCACATCATCAGAACCAAGCTTTGAAACCAAAGTAACCCTTCTTCCAGTAAAACTCAGGTTTAACTCAGGTTAGCTGCACAGTATGAAGAAGATCACAGGCTTCAGGCAGGAAGAGGATCGTACAGATGGAGGTCTGGACAGAACCAAAGAGCTGAACACCTTCCTCCACAGGTTCAGTTGAGGAACCAGGTCACCATCCTCCCCTGCTGCCCCACCAGAGCAGACATCCCCCTCCTTTGACCCACAGCCTTCCTCTCACGCCTCAGATGTTTATCCTCTACCTCAGTCATGGACCCTTCTGCTTCCATCAGTTTGTCTTCAACCAGATCAGGAGATGCTGCCCCCCCCCCCTCCTACTTTTCTGTCTCTAAGGCAGCTGGAGAGACTGAACCAGAACCAGGCTGCAGGTCCAGATGGTCAGACCCAGAGTCCTGAAGGTCTGTGCAGAGCAGCTGTCAGGGATTCTGCAGCACCTCTTCAATCTAAGCGTGACCCAAAAGAAGGAACCGCTGTCGTGGAAGACATCCTGTCTGGTTCCGCTACCAAAGAAAACTCAGCCATCTGTCATTAACGACGACTACAGACCCGTCAGCCTGACATCCCACATCATGAAGGTCCTGGAGAAACTCCTGTTGGTCCACCTGAGTAAGAAACCAGCAGCTGTCAGAACCCCTGCAGTCATTTAGGCAAGGCAGGCCGCTCTGTGAGGATCACGTTCTTTGGTTTCTCCAGAGCATTTAACACAATTCAGCCTGATTTACTTTGTCAGAAACTCCAGAAGACTCAGGTGGACCAGAGAAGACCTGACAAACAGGCCACAGTCTGCGTGTCTAACCAGAGCACCACAGGGCACTCTACTCTCACCGTTCCTTTTCACTCTGTACACCTCTGACCTCCAGCACAGGTCTGACTTCTGTCATCTACAGAAACACTCAGATGACTCTGCAGATGTCTGACGTATCAGAGATGGACTAGAAGCTGAGTACAGAGAGCTGGTGGAGCGCTTTGTGTCACGGTGTGGAAACAATCATCGCATCTTGAATGCGAACAAAACAAAGGAGATGATTGTAGACTTCAGGAGAAACCCAGTTTCCATCATGGGAGAAGAAGTGGAGGTGGTTGAGCGATATAAATACCTCAGTTTTCATCTGGACAACAGACAGAGCAGACTGTTCTTCTTGAGGACGCTAAGATCCTTCAAGGTTTGCAGCAAGATGCTGGGAAAACTCTTCAGTCAGAGGCTTCTTCAAATTCGCTGCAGTACGGACCGCTACGTGAGATCCTTCCTGCCAACAGCCTCCACCAACTACAATAACTCTGAAGAATTTAGGTCAATAGGAGTTACAACAGCATTTAATTTCCCTTTGGGATCAGTAAAGTATATTTGAATTGAATACAACAATCCTCATGACACCAGTTCATGCAGTCCTGCAAAGAGCGGCACACATCACCATCTACGCTCGTCCTTTATGAATTAAATGTGAGGCGTTGCTTATTTTACTCCTCCTGCCTCGATAGAGCAGGATAGCAGGACTGCTGGTTATGACTGGATCTGGTTCCAACCTGTTAGAAAAAACGATTAACGTGACCTTGTTCCAGTTTAATATCTGAAAACTATGACTTTATTACGGAAGAAGTCAGACAGATTATTAAAAAAGGTCATAAGCAGACAGAAGAGGAGATAAAGACTGACAGAGTGTCTGGAGGGCAGAGATGGAGACAAAGATGCAGAGACAGAAGGATGAAGGTGAATGAGAGGAGATCCAGAGAGAAGTGCTTAATGGCAGAGACGGGAGGAGGTGGAGATAATCTGTGAGCAGAAAACACGGCGGCGACAGAGATGGAGGGCAATAAAAAGCTGGATGATGGAGAGGTGAAAGGACAGAAGAGGAAAGACATCAAACGAGACGTTTATGAAGAGAAACGAATAAATTAAGGCCAATGCAGAGAGAAAAAGAGGAAGAATAGTGGGAATAAAAGGAGGTTAAAACCAGACGGAGGTGCATAAAACCAGACAAACGACAGGAAAAAAGAGACGATTCACAATCAGCCCATGTCTGCAGCACTCCTCCTCCTCCTCCTCTTCATCCTCCCTCCCTCCATTTTGTCCTCCTCCTCTGTCTGATGGTGTTCCAACACCTCGGGGCTTCAGCCTCATATCCAGCTCTCTAATGCTGCTGTGCTGCGCCGCCGCAATCAGCCGCCAAGGAACGGCAAATAAAACCCGAAACAGAGAAATGTTGGGAATGTCTGTTCTACATTATGACCGTTTAATGTTTATTAACCTGTGAATTCAGGGTTGAGACGATCTTCACGCCGGTTCACTCGTCTCCAGAGCGAGCTGGAAGTAATCCTTCTACTTCAGGGCTACAACTTACACAGCAAACATCCTGTGATCATAATGTCAGCCTGAGAAATCACAGAGGACTGCAGTTGTTGTCTTCCTCTAATCTGAGATCGGGTCGCAGGGGAAACGGGTCCAGAACCCAGATCTCCTTCTCCCCAGCGACATCCTCCAGCTCATTCTGAGGGATCCAAGGCGTCCCCAGGCCAGACGGGACATGTAGTCCCTCCTTCTGGGTCTTCCTGGAGTCTCCTCCCCTAGAGGGAGGCACCCGGGTCCTGATCAGACGTCCAAACCACTTCAACTGGTTGCTTTCGATGTGGAGAAGCAGCGGCTCTAGTCTAGCCAGGATCTGGTTCTTCTGGTCCTGATCCAGACCTCAGAACCAGAGGTGAGGGTCGGAACGTAGACGGGCCGGTAAATCAAGAGCTTTTCTTTTCGCTCAGCTCTTTCTTCACCACAACAGGCCGGATCAGCGCCAGCATTACTGCACAAGAAGCCCAGATCCGTCCGTCCATCTCTGGTTCCCTCAGACCATCACCGCAGAACCAAGAAACGGAAACTGCTATTAACTAAATAATAAAGTTAATTATTAACTTATTAATAAAGTTAATTATTAACTTATTAATAAAGTTAATTAATTAACTTATTGCTCAGATGTTAAAGTCTAAGCGCTGACCTGCCAGCAAGGCTGGAATAAAGCAGCACAGCATCAAATATTACCCAGCATGCACTTTGAGCTCCACACATTTCACCCGGAATCTAACCGGAGACCACTTCAGTCCAGAACCAGTCCAGAACCAGTTCTATGGACCAGTTCGGTCCAGAACCGGTTCTATAGCTGCTGGATGGTTCTATCTGCTGTGTTGTGGATTTACTGGAGAACCGGACAATTATTAGAACACAGCAGAGTCTGGTTCTGGTTCTGGTTCTGGTTCTGCTGCGCTGGTTTCACCCAGGGGCAACAAGTCCGGTTCATGAGCTGGAGGAGGATCACTAGAAGGAGCTGCCAGGCAGGAGGACCAGAGAGGAGATGACGGCAGAGGCTGTGAGAGAAGAAGAAGGAGACGGAGAAAAGACCAACGAAGAAGAAAGTCAGTCAGACCTCTCTAACTACTGAGCAGCTTTCTCCAGGTCTCCTCCGCTGTTTGGATGATTTATCTCTGGTGACGAGCCTCATATCCATCACCCTGATCTTTAGTTCCCTCTACAGATTGTCAGAACCAGGCCAGGACTCTGGCTGGGTCGCTCCAGAACAAATTCTTTCTAGCTAGAGGAAACATGTCGGTGAAACTCAGTAACTCAGTGAATCTGCCCACTTCCCTTAGATTTTAACCAATAATACGGATACTTTTGGCCTGAACTATATGAAACTGAAGTTAATCTCACTATTGGACTGATTATGAAATAAATTAGTACTATATAAACTTAATTGAAATAAATAAAACCACACTGTGACGACCCGGCCCAAGTTTGACCAGTTCTGCACAAAAAACTGCGTAAAGTCTGTTCTCAGGTTTTTTACCTGATGAACACAGATTTTAGACGTTCCTGCATTCCAGCAGTGCTGCCATTGTGGCGACAGTGGCACAGGAGTTAGGGCGTTCATCCTGCAGGTTGGCGGTTTGATCTCCCGCTCCGACCGTCTCAGGTGTTGTTTCCACCTGCTGGAGGTGGTCAGATGGTCACCACCGTCAGGGTGTGAATGGCTGTGGTGTGAAGCGCTTCAGGGTCGTCAGACTAGTACAAACCATTCACCACGGAGGAAGATCTCTGCTGCAGTCTGTAATGATGATGCCGTCCCCACAGCACCCTGCTCTGCTCTTTATCTCATCCACAAGCCTCAATGACACCTGAACAGCTTTCATGCTGAGCCTCATCTGTGATGGGAAATAATGATGCCCAAGGAGAAGTGGCTGGTTGTGGCTTGTTCCAGCTTCCTCGTCACAGAGTGTGTTCCTGTGTAAAGGAACGACACTTTAATGGTGTTTTGTTGTGGCTCCGGTTATCTGCACCCAGTGCTTCAGTCTCAGGCTGTGAATCCGCCTCTGAAACAGCGAGCTGGTCAGCCATCAGCAGCGAGGCGTAGCCACCGGGGCAGAGTAGTGAACCGCTGAGCGGGGCAGCTGGTCAGTGCATTGTGGGATTATCTGGGCATGTGATGGATGTGTTTACACCCGGCTCGCTGCTCTGCACCTGAGATCCTCTCCCTGTGCTGCCCTCTCCTCCGGGCCGATTGCCTTTTTCACCTCCGTCTCCCTCAGACAGACTGTGCTCACTGAGCGTCTGGGCTCCCCGCTTGGGCGCGTGACTCATCTCATTCATTCATTACGGCGCTGCTACAACCACGGCGTGTGGACTGGAGAGCAGGCGGATCGTCTTCTGCACGAGACACAGCGGCTGCAGCACGCAGAGCAGCTGCTGAAAAATGGCCACCATCAGTTCAGCCTGTGCCAGAGAGGAGAGCCGAGGTTGGCTGATGGAGACGGACCGCCCAGCATCATTTATTCATATGTTTTGTATAAAGAAAAAAACGTGATTTTACCAAAAGGCCAGTTATGGTGAAAGGCTGCAGCCAGAAATCCTGCAGTGGAGGGAATAACTACCTGATCCCTGCTCAGCGTCCAAGTTTTCTTCCTTTTGAAAGTAATTGTGTCAAACAGCCTTTGTAGCTTTTAGATGCTTCAGCACCACCAAGTAAAAAAAACGTATCAGAACAAGAACTCTAGAACCCGCCCGCATCCTGAGGATTCAATCCAGCAACTTGATGGAAGTGTGTTGGACCAGAGTCAGATAAAAGCTGCACATCAGCGGCCTTTAAAAAGGCAAAGTTTGAGGCCTCTAGATCCAGAATATCAACCAGAACCTGCTGGAGAAACTTCTGCTGGAGAAACTTCTGCTGGAGAAACCTCTGGTGGGAAGCACAGAGTTTCCTTCTAGCTGGTCTCCAGGTTTGCACACTTCTGCTCCTTACAGAAATCCTTTGGGTTTTCCTCGGCTGCTGCTGGAACCTTCAGATCTTTCTCAGATTGTCTGAGATCAGGAGACCAGCAACGTTACTCCATGACCTCAGAGAGTCTTTTCTAGCATCTCTTTCACTGCCTGGGCTCCTGCTGGGAGACTCCTCTGTGACCCAGGAGTGTTGCTGCCGAGGGAAGAAGGTTTCAGTCCCTGGTCACATTTATTGATCCTACAGTGTGAAGTCCTAATGAACCCAAAGCATAACGCTCCCTCCTCTGTGTTTAGTGTTCTCTCAGTCATACTTAGTATTTATCTTCTTTCAACCACATGGAGTCGCGCTGATGCCAACGATTTTGACTTTGGGTTCATCTGCCTTCACCTCATCCCCCCAAACCTTCTGTCATTTATTCAGGTGTTTCCTGGGGAGCTGAAGACGGGGCGGGACGTGTGCTTTACAGAGTCAAGTTCCTCTGCATAGCCTCACCTTTCTCTCTTTTATATGGACCCTCAGACAGGATGGAGCTATATTAACCCAGTTATCCTCACCAAGCTTTATGTTGACGCCTGAAAGCCGTTCCCACCTCCTGCAGATTTGCTGTTCTCTGCGGTGTCTTTGGTCTGGAGAGGTTGGGGTGTAAGGAAGGGTTCTGTGGACAGGCGCTGCATGCAGCTAACGAGCTCAGATCAGGAGTGTCTCTAATTGGTTAATTGATTGACTGGGTTTTTTCCCCAACTGTGAACCAGTGAGAAGATTTGCTTTTAGAAATATGTTGATATTTTTGCAGGTTTTCAATATCAATGAACCAATTTACTGTTGATGGAAGAAATCAGATTTTCCTCTGATCGACTTTTCGATGACCAGCAGGTCAGAAAAGTCGTTGTTGTTCATTGGTTGGAGTAGAGCAGACAGCTGCCAACAGGTTTCAACCAGCAGCAAGAACTTTGATGCACATTTGGAGATCAGTAAAAACCCAACAGGGACAAAGTAGATCCCTTTAAACAGGTTAACTCAGATCCCTACCCTGGTGTTGTGAGCTACACAAAGCTTCTCAGAAATGACTCCTTCAAGCTGTTAAACAGGAGATCAGGCCAAACACGGCCTGCAGGTTCTGAAAGTGCCACTTGCTCTGGAAACACAGTAATTGCATTGCATTCCCCGCCGAGGTCCTCCCTTCATTCCAAATTCAAAGCACGGTCAATTCGAGACTAATTGAGTGTCTGTGGTGTTGATTCAGACTATTAACCATCTGTGCCTCTTCCTCCCTCCCTCCTCACCCTTCTCTCTCCACAGGAGTTTGGAGGACGTCTAGGATGCTGAGTACTTTTCCTCCTTGTCAGTGCTCTCCACCCTGCTCTCCATGACCTGAGAGCTCCCCCCCCACAGCAGGAGGAACCAAGCACCCGAAAAAAAGAGGAAGACGTAGGACGAAGGTCAAGGCAGGAAGTTCAGCTGGTATCACTGCGTTCCCTTTCTGAGATGGCGGCGACTGAAGCCAGTGCGGCGCCGGTGGTCCAGGAAGACGGAAAAACCCCAGAAACCAAGCCGGCCGAAGCGGAACCGCCGGCAGAAACAGAGACCGTCAACAGCGAGGTGGTGGATGAAGACGGCGCCGTCGTCAACAGCGAGGTGGTGGAAAACACAGAGACTGTGAACAACGATACGTCTGCAGCGCCGGCAGAGGAGGCGGCCGGCGAGGAGGACGGGGCAGCGGCAGGTGGGGAGGCAGCACCTCCTCAGAGCTCAGAAAACCCCTCCGCTGAGCCCAAGACCTCGTTTCTGGACTCCTTCCTAAACAAGAGCGGCCTGGGGAAGGTGATGGCGGGGAGGAAGAAGAAGGAGCACGGCCCGGCCGCAGCAGGAGGAGAGGAGGCCGCCGCGGAGGGAGGCGAGAAGGAGGGAGAAAAGGGGGGTGACGAAGGAGCCGAAGCTGAAGCAGGAGCAGAGGGGGGCGCAGAAGGAGAGGCGGCAGCAGACAAGCCTGCAGAGAACGAGGAGAAGGAGGAGGAGAAGAGGGGCAGAAGCGCAGAGACGAAGCACACGGTCCGCGACCTGATCCGGAAGCCCGTGGCGAGGATCTTCTCCCACCGCAGCACCGAGAAGAAAGACGGCGCCGCCGCAGAACCCGAGAAACAAGTGAAGGTCCGATCCAGGTCCCTGGACCGCCTGGAAGATCCCGAAGCACTTAATACCACCGCAGACTCCACCGCGGAGGAGGGAGGAGCAGGAGGAGGAGCCGAGGGGGAGCAGAAGGCCTCGTCCTCCTCAGCTACCAAGCACATGAAGCGCTGGCACTCCTTCAAGAAGCTCATGGCTCAGAAAACACACAAAAAGAGCGGCGGCGGGGATGACTGGAAGGAGGATGGAGCCGAGGGAGAAGGAGGTGGTGGAGACTCCTCCACGCTGGACTCCAAGGAGTCCGGCCACAAGAGGTGGAAGCTGAAACGCTCTTGGACCTTCCAGGGTCTGAAGAGGGATTCGTCCGTGGTTGGCATCAGCAGCAAGGCCAAGAGCTCCGACAAAGAGTCTGGTGAGAAAACGGAGGAGGGAATAGGAGGAGGAGGAGACGAGGAAGAGGAGGCCAAGGCTGAGGCAGGAGCTGAGGAGTCCAAAACGGAGGGAGGGGAGGAGAAGACTGAAGGAGGCGATGAGGAGAAGGCGGCCGCGGCAGGAGGCACAACGGTGACTCAGCATGCCAACGAGATCTGGACCTCCTTCAAGAAGCGGGTCATCCCCAAGAGCAAACGGGCCAACACAGAGTGCGCCCCCACAGGCGAGGAGGACGCCACTGCAGCGGCAGCATCAGGTGAGACGAGCCTGAGCAATAATAATAATAATAATAGAATTATTAATGAGTCTGCAGCCTTGGGCCAAGGTACCAAACCCAGAATTGCTTCTCAGATGTCAAAGAACGTCTTCATTCATGAGGTTAACAATCAGAACACATGGTGGTAAAATAAAGGCCCTCATACTTTCAGTTTCACATGTCAGAACATTAATAATATGTAGGCTTTACCGGTTATTAAACACACAACTCGTCCCCACTGGTATTATTTAATAAGAGAGATGAGCTGATGAGCTGAAAACAGTGTAAACAGTTTCTGCTTCCACTGGACTAAAAACGGTACCAGCCAGTGGATGGCACCGTTGGTAGCGCCGTTATTTTCACATCAAGCAACACGCTCCTGGATTCACAGCCTGGGTCTTTCTGCCAGGTCTCCCTGTGGACGTGTGGGTTCTCTCTGGGTACTCCTGCTTCCTCACACAGCCCAAAAACATGACTCGGGTTGATTTGCTGGTCTAAGCTTTCCCTTGGGGGTGAATGTGCATGATGGTTATCTGTGCCTCTCTGTGCCCTGGGATGGACTGGCAACCCGCTCAGGTTAGGCGCCACATTAAGGTGTGGGGGAGTCGCCCTTTACTGTTAGCAAAAATAGAAGAAACTAGAAAATTTCTGAAGAAATTTAGCAAGACGACTGCCTCCTGGTGCGTATCGTGCTACCCGTAAGATTTACCCTTGCGAATATCATATTCCTACGTTCATAACAGCCCCCACAGAGTGTAGAATTGTGGATTATGCGATTTTGGTGTCTGTGGAGACATGCTTTATCCGATATGGCCCAAATTTGTTGTGGAGCTTTCTCCGTAAAGGAAATACATACTCTGTCAAGCAGAAGTTGGTAGGACCTTCCTAGAGCTACTTCCGGTTAGCAACATGCTAACTGTTAGCCGCTAACATGGTTGTGTTCAGTATCACCGGGTGATGGTACTCTGTTAGTTTGGTCCAAATCCTGTGCTGGAAAGTGCCTCAAAAAGGGAGAAAATGAAATTTTGCAGGTTTTTTGTTGATGAAGTCGCCATGGTAACTGAAAATGGCGGCTGATACAAAAACAGCATTTTGACTGGATGAAGACGCACGTTTTGATATATATACTATGGGGGTAAAAAAGTAATTGTCTAAAGTTGCCACACCGGGTTATGATCCTTTGACCTCTTGACTGGCAGTCCCCGCACTAAACCACTCTACCAAGGACCAGTGCCTAGAAAGTCATGCATTATGTGGAGTTTAGCTCTGTGGTAGGGGTGGTTTTTGGCTAATTTCGTCGCCATGGTAATTGGAAAGGGCGTGAAGTACAAATAGCACACTTCATGGCATCGAGACGCACGTTTTGATATATAGTTTGTGGGGGTAGACCCTACGGTTCGGGCTGTATTAACGGTGACGGGAGAATAGTAATAGTAATAGTAATAGGCTCTGCCCATGCATTTGCATGGCAGTCGCCTAATAACCAAAGCATAATGTTTCCACCTCCATGTTTGGGTTAGTTTCTTTGGCATATCTGCTGCTCCAAAGACGTTGGGTTGAGTTGATGCAAAAGGGTCAGATCTTAATCTCCTCCAACCTGTCTAGTTATTTAGACATTACTGCAGTGATCTACACTGGAGGGTCACTGGTGGCGTTCTGGGGACTGCAGTTCTATTCGGAAACTGTGCAGCATCTCAGTCGGCCAGGCATGGTGGTGCAGGAGAGATGGTCTGGGCTTTGCACCCACAGCACCTGTCCACTGAGTGGACCATCAACTCCACGGTTTCTAGAGTCAACTATGTGTCCAACATCCGAAGCTTCGTCCCAACCGGGTCATTCACAGAATAATAATCCCAAATACATCAGCAGATCCTCAGCAGAACAGCTGGACATGAACACTGTGACTGACGTTCTATGGCAAGACCTTTAGAGAGCTGAGCAGAACCCTCAATGAACCGAAGCAGGAAGAAGAGCGGTCCAAGATTACTCCACAATGAAACGAGACACTGATCCAGCCAGAAGAAAATCCGCTGCTGCGTCTTCCTGCTGCTGATGGAAGTTCTCAGGGATCTTCAAGGAGAAGGAGGTTCTACGAGTTCCTGAAGGGGGTTCTACTGGCTGCTGGATTGTAGGGAGTACTTACTTTCTCAGCCACAGTCTTTAACAAATACTGTAAGTGTGGAATCTGAGGTTGAACTGAAATACATTTAGATCCCGGTGAAGAGCTGATGATGATGATGGTGATTATGCACTAATCTGTGAAATCCTAGAACTGAAAGAGGTTGTACTTAGTTTCACCGTGTCGGTTCGTCTCCATCTGAATAATGTTGAGCTCTGTTCATGTAAAGCAGAGTTAAAATTTAAAGACTGATTTCTCTGACTGAGGTTGAACTGCTGCTGAAACAGGGAAAGATGCTTCCAGCGAGCCGGAGCGCGTCTGAGCGCTGAAAGGCTGGACCAGCATTCCTCACAGGCTGAAAACAGCAGGATTAGTGTTAGCATCCCAGCTGGACGCCGTTAAACGTCCATTTTCTCTCCACGGGAGACAAGATGATGTCATTCAACACAAATAAAATATTCATTGTGTGAAATTCAAGTTGCACAAACGCTCCAGTCAAAACAAAAGACTAAATGTAGCTTTTGGCTGCATAAAAGTCAGAGTACATTTAGGTTCAAAGGTGTGTAAATTTATCTTAATCCATTGAAATTCACTTGAAAGATGATTTGTTTACCCTCCCAGGGAGGGACTTTATTCAGCATAAACGATAGACTTTATTAACATTTCAATTAAAGATCGCAAGAAGAACCAAAAAGAGCTAAAAGAAATTCTCCATTTAATTGCCAATTAACAGCTATTTGCTAATTACTCTCAAACTAATAAAAGGATCAATTTAAACTGGGGAATAAATGATAAGCTCAGTCTCTATTGCTACTTATAAACATTTTTCGGGTGGAGGATGATTTCATGTGCCGGGCAGCAGCTACATTAACCAGAACCAAGCGTCCATATAAACTGGGCTTTCCCTGCCCTAACAGAACCAGCTGGATCTCGTCAGGCGGGCGGTTCTGAGCTCCCTTTGTCTCTTAGCTAGGCTGATGTGGAAATCCGGGCTCAGCTGGAGTCTGAATTGGCGCTCTGAGGTAGGCCGGCTGGTGGCGGCGGTGGTTGGACAGTTACGTGGTTCCGTTCTTCGGATCATGCTACATCTAGCGGGAACAAAAATGTTTAATGCAACCAAATCTTTTGTTTTTAACGTCTCCTAAAGTTAAGATTGAGTCTCCAAACTACTTAAGGCAAGCACTGCTGCAGGAGGAGCCATCACAAGGGACTGCTCAGCCAATCAGAAGCAAGCTTTGGGCAGCATGAAACCATTGTTACGTGTTTTCTAGAAACTGTTCATGAATCATTTCAGAACGTTCTGGATTTCTAAAATAACTAAATAAGATCATTCATATATGAGGGGGACTTTTATCATGTGTAAACCAGCCAAGCAGTCGTTCACTCCTGATGTTTGTGAAACATCTGGACGCCTGATGGATGGGTAAGAAGTTTGCTTTGACTAGATCTAAAGTCTGGGGAAGCCATTCCTGGCAAAGAGGACTGCAGTTATTCAGATTGGGTTAAATTTCCATGTGGACATGAGAGCGCTCGTTATCTGTGGAGTAATGTCGTCGCTGCTCCGTTTCTCCCTGCAGGTGAGGAAGCAGCCGCCGAGGAAGGCAAAGACTCCAAATCAGCCAAGGCCAAACGTTCCCACTTCGGCCGTGCAGTTTCCCTGAAGAACTTCATCATGAGAAAGGGCAAATCCAGCAGCGTGGACCAGGGCGAGGGCGCCAAGGAGGAGGAGGAGGCTGCAGAGGGAGGCGACGCAGAGGGGGAAGGCCATGCTGATGGTGAGGCCGCCGCAGCGACCCAGGAGTCTAACGACAAGGAGGCAGCTGCCGAGGAGAAGACGGCAGCGGAGGAGAGCGGAGCTGAGGTGGCGAAGGAGCTCGAGGAGACACCGACCGAGGCGCCAGAGACCAACGGTGAGACCGGCTGCTCCAATGGCGTGGCGGAAGAGAACGCCACAGAGAACCACCAGGAGGAGGAGCAAACAATGGACAGCAGCCCTGTGAAGAAGAGCAAGGAAGTGGGAGGAGTGAAAGACGACGCCAACGCCAAGATCATCAACGTCACAGCGGCTGTGAACAGCGGTGAGTTCGAGCGCGCCCACCGGGACTCTGATGAGCCTGAAAACGGCTGCAAAGGAGGAGATACTAACAACAAACAAGAAGAAGAAGCAGAACTAACAAACAGCAGCAGAGGCAGCTGTGTGGAATGGAAGCTAGCGCTAACCGAGAGCAGGGAGGCGGAGGGAGGAGAGTCTCCCCAAAACGGAGGCTGTGACCAGGGAGAGAGGGGGGAGGAGGAAGATGAGGAGATGATGAAGAGGGACCTCCGAGAAGTAGCTGTTGCTATTGTTCAAAATGTGATGTCAGCAGCTACCGACCAATTAGAGAGGGAGCTGAGTGTCGACAATGGCTTGAACGGCCGTTATGAAGCCGACGTTAGATACTGACAACACGCACATACCCGTTATATACACGATTTCTGCACACATTGACACGTTCACATGCCAAGCGTTACGTTACACAAGCATGAAACCACAGTTTATTCTTCAGGAGACGGGCTTTCAGGTTCACATGCCGGCAGGGGGAGAAACCAGAAGGTTTGCCTTCCTGTAGGCAGAGGGAAACACGCTGAGGAAATCAACCTGATTAATCTAAATAATCTGCACACAGACAGAAATCTGTACATTTTTCTTCTAGAGCAACGATCAAGACGAGCCAAAACAAGGGAAATAAGACGAATCAGCACTTAAAAATTTTCTACTTCTGACAATCAAATGTTGCCACTTCAGAACTTTAATGTTTAACAGGAATATTTGATTATTACACAATTTTATTGTTAATTATGTTCATTCTTGTGTCTCAAAATAGTTACATTCAAGCTAAAAGCTACCTGAAGTGATGTCATTTTCAATAAAATTTCAATTCAATTCAATTTTATTTATATAGCGCCAATTCATGAAACATGTCATCTAGAGGCACTTTACAAAGTCAAATCAATCAGATTATACAGATTGGGTCAGATTATACAGATTGGTAAAAAATGTCCTATATAAGGGAACCAGTTGATTGCTTCAAAGTCCCGACAAGCAGCATTCACTCCTGAAGAAGCGTAGAGCTACAGGGAGAGTCGTCTGCATTGTCCATGGCTTTGCAGCAATCCCTCATACTGAGCAAGCATGAAGCGACAGTGGAAAGAAAAACCACCCATTAACGGGAAGGAAAACCTCCAGCAGAACCAGAACCAGGCTCAGTATGAACGGTCATCTGCCTCGACCCACTGGGGGTTACAGAAGACAGAGCAGAGACACAACAAGACAGACAAACAAGCACAGAAGCACACATTGATCTAGTAATCTGTTCTACATTAGATGGTAAAAGCGGGTGATTTTTCAGCTGATATGATAAAAAAAATTAACAATTTTTCCAGCAAGGTGGAAGACCTCAGGAGACAGATGAGAGGCAGTCGTTAGGAGACGTGATAGACCGGCACCCAACCCGGGCTTTTAAAGGCTCTGTGGTGAGACTAGGCTACCTGTAATTCACTACAGAGGAAAAGCTTCTCTTATCACTAAAGTTGTAATTTAAAACTATAATCCTGGCATCATTCCAGTAGATACAGTAGTGTTTCTGCAGGTCTAAGTTTAACTAAAGACTTATAAAGACCTTTTAAAAAACATCTAAATTTGAGATCTATATCAATAATAGGAAGCTACTTTAATATCTTTACAAATTCTGTTTAACTTACTTTAAACAATGTAAATCTATCTAATAACTTTGTTTTTAGCTTGTGCACCAAAGTTGACTTCAATGCCTTCGTACAGCTTACAGTAAGCCTCATAACGGCCAGCTAGTAAAGTCTAGCCTTGTTGAATAAACACATTCCCTTAATGAAGGAGCTAGTAGCTGGTAATATAACTAGAATACTTAGTTTCAATGCTAAAACATCCCATTCCAGAGGCTGAAACACACTCATTGTTAAAAATAAGAAGATTGTGAAACAATGAATATAGAAGTGGTGACTAAATGTATTGACCTAGTCTGGGATATCTGGACGTGTCTAACCCTAACCCTTGTAAGGCCTAATATTGAAATCAAACGTAAGACTGTTTACGGCCCATTGGGGACTCTGGTTGTAATGTGAGCATCAGTTCTGTCCAGCTTTATCCTAATGTGCTCTTACTATTGGTGAGCTTAAACAGAGCAACTGTGAATGGAAGGAGCTGAAAGTCCCTTTTCTATGCACAATCGTTTTTTTTTAATTAAAAAAAGGTCATTGCTTTTTTTTAATGAGTGTTCAACTACACACATATAGCTGTCAAAACATTATCCTGACGCCACTCTAAGAACATCTTATTTGGCTGTAAAAAAAGCACTTGTTCCCAACAAGCTGTTACGCTAATCCATACACTGCATCATCACTCCATATATGGTAGTGCACCTTGCCAAACTGGCCTTCAAAAAGAGGAAATGTCAGAATAACTGTTTTTAAAACTAACAAGGTTAAAAGCGCTTTAATTTGGGCAATGCTAGCCGTTTCCCCCTGCTTCCAGTCTTTATGCTAAGCTAGGCTAGCCTGTCTGTTCAGCAAACACAGATATTTTAAAGCTATACTATGCAACTGGGGTTGATTTTCCAGCGAGGCGCCCCCCAGAGGGCGAAAGTAAAAGTGCACTGTCGTAAAGATGCTCAGCTGTTCTCTGGTTTGTCCGTCAAGCCAGGCGCGGTTGTTTTGAGCTTAGCAGACAGGCGAACGCAACGAATAGAAAAGTCGAAAACACGGCAGTACAAACAATGACTAACACAGTGAAAGTAAGAACATGCACAGAGAGAGAGAGAGAGAAACCATTCCTATGCAGTGTTTCCCCTAGGAGTTTGCTTAGCGGACGACCGGCGGAGCGGGGGAGACAAGCTTTGCGCGCATATCGAGTTAGTTTTTTTTTTTTTTTTGGAATGTTTGCGAGGCGGTAGCGTGAGGGAAACCCTACAATGTTACTTACAGTCGCATCAGCAGAAACGCGAGGTCCGCGTCAGCCTTGCAGCCTTCTCTTTCTTTTAGCTCTCGCCATTCGGAAAAAGCTTTCCCGATGTTCACCGTGTACGACTCCTCTCTCTGTCCAGAGCCCTTTTCCTCTTTCTTGTCTGCTCCAACATGGGCTTTCTCTGTTTTATCGCCGGTTCCGCCATGATAACTGCACAGATATTGCCACTGCGCTAGCAACAAGCAAGCCTTTCACTGGGGGCGTGTAGCAGTTCTCGCCGTAAAGCAAGACCGACTCTCGCGATGCACACGAGATTCTGAGCCTGTGGGCGCGGGCCGAGGCCTCCTGCAATTGCAAGTGCGGTATTTCCCCCACAGACCACCAAGGTGACCGAGAAAACCTTTGTTCAACCTGAAATGACTCATTTAATCATCCAAAACGATATGGAACATATTAATTAACTGAAAAATGTTGCATGGTATGCCTTTAAAACGAAAGAGCAAAGAGATGGCAAGAAAAAGAAGCTTCCTGCTGAAGGACCATGTTGTTGCATTACGTTCACGGTTAAAGCAGCAAACAGGACTCAGCTGGTGAGAACAGATTTCAGAGCCGTTGCTACAGGAAGCTTATTGTTCAGGAAAGTGTTCAAACACAGAAATAAGCTGCTGCTGTTTTCTAACTGACCGCAGCAGCCAGTAAACAGTCACAAACTACAATAAAACATTTGCTCCACTTATGTATGGTCTACTGAGTGTTCGCAATCCTTTCCGCCGACTCCTCGCTCAGTATTTGAAGCTTTTCTCTTGTTACCACCTGCTTGGAGCTGCTTGATGCTGAGCAACAGTAGGTGAAGTGCCAGTGAACCTCCTCCATTATTAATCATTCCCGCCTCCTCTCCATTCAGACCGATCCGCGAGGCTCGGTGTCTAGCGACAGCCGGGCTTTCATCTCCAAATGGCTCAGTAGATGCTCGCAGAGCCGAGCATCTCCAGCCGCTGCAGCATAATTTACCAGAGACCTCTTTCAAGCTGCAGCTTTTAAAGACATCATTCTCTGAAAAACACATGGATTACCCAACCATACACATTTCTCTAAATGAGATAAAACCGCTTAGACTGAAACAAAAGCTGCAACTTTTGGTGCTAACGTGATGTGTTGGTTGCAAAATTTCTGGTGTAGCCTTTTTTTCTGCTAGAACATCCCAACCTGGTAGATGTAACAATATTTCATATTTTTTTTCCTTTTTAAAAGCCATTATTACACAGGAAAGTATCTGAAAACATTCAGGCTTACTTATGGTGATAAAATCTGATTTTATTGTCTGTTAGCCAAGTCTCATGAGGCTGAATTAAAATGAACAAAGTTAGGCAAAAAAAAAGATTACTTCCAGTTTTTCATAATGTTTTCTATATACAGGCAAGTCTTCCAGGCAATTCTGTAATTTGCTAAATATTTTATTTATACATATGCAAGTCAGGAAATTGATTCATTTAAGATGTTTTCTTTTATCACTGTCTTCCATGACAATTTACTGACATATGGGCCAAAAACTCGAAAAGCACAACTACAGCCTCTTGCTCTCTTTCATATTCCTGCTGCAAGCAGCTGTTAGCTGTAGCTAACTGGTTTTAATTCATTAGGTCAGTTCTATGTTTATGGTACTTGAGAAAAGCTCTTTCAGGAGACATTGTAGAAGCAAATCCATAGAGGGCTAAATCAAACTGTCCCAGATTGTTAAAGCTTTCTTCACAATCTTCCAACAGGTCAAATGTAGCTGTTGTGTTCAACTAGCTAACTATCCGTAGCTCTGATGGTTAGCTTTGGTTGTCAAAAGCTCCGTTTTTTGTAAAGGAGACATTTATTGAAGTCGGGTAGATGAATGAATAAAACATAAAACCAGAACTTCACAGGGCCATAATTACAAAGCCTTGTTAAACATGTTCTGATAGTCAAATTCCATATATGTCTGTTAGCTTTAACAAGCTAACTAGCTTAAGCTCAGGTAGTTCCCTCTGTTTTTAGTAAAGGAAAAAAAAATTAAGAGACATCAAGAGAGATGAGTTAATCGGTGAAGTCATTAATAAAAATCTAAGTATCTACTGCCTTTACAAAGTCTTGTAAGAATGTTCCAGGACTGGCACTAAGGCGCAGGTTCAGGTTAACTTTAATTATACCAGGGTCTGGCTGAATGCCCAATTCTGGTTGGCTGCAGGTTGTTTGTTAAAAAGTGTTATAGGACACTTAAAAAAAGTCCCGGTCAAATTGATCTATATTATTGTGCTGGCTCAAACATTAGCTCAAACGTTAGCTCAAACGTTAGCTGATAATGGCAAGACAGTTGAGTCTGGTTACCTTGGCATCACGTCACAACGACAGATATTAAATAGTTCTCTCTTCCAAAAAACATACGATTCAAACGGTGAAAAAAACAAGTATTAATAATTGATGTAATATTTATTTTTTCCGTAATTGACCATGGTATAACAGGGATAATGCCCTTCGAGGTCTCCATACTAGTCGTAGCTCATATAGTTAGCTCTGTGTTTGTAGTAAACAGATTTCCAGTTGACGTCAATAGAGAGGAGTAGATCAATTAATAAAGAGTAAAATCTTACTGAACTTTACACACAGCTGTTAGTTTTCACATGCTAACTAGCTGCTCTTATATTGGTAGCTGTGTTTAAGGTAGAGGAAACATCAACAAGGTCAACCCATCTGTGAATTATTGGTCAACGTTGTGTCACTAAAGCTCTTCCACAAACCAGATCAAGCAGCCATCTTTTTCTCTGTCATCTCTTATAGTTTTATTTTTCTGTCAGGAGCTAAATAGCCAGAGACCAACATGGGCATCACTTATTCATCAGATTTCAGGGTAACCATCTCTTTCTTCAGGTTAACCAGGTTTCTGAGCACAAAGGTCAACATAGACTAGAGATCGGGAAGAATAAAAGGGAGAAAAGGAGATGACACTGACTGATGGTCTTCATGTTGGTTATAATTTATTGATGATCCTTCATAATGTGAAAACAATGAAGTTTTTTTCTTTCTGTTACTTCCTTTGTGTGCATTTCTTAACACTACAATAACTAACTCTACACTAGTGACCAGCATCTGTACTAAAACACTAAACACACATCTAACCTTTTTTGTATGATTGCTTTTGTTATTATTATTATTATTATTATATTTTAATACATTTTTTCAATCTCTTTTTGTTATCATTTGCCAGACAAAAAGGCGGGAAACGTGTGAAGCCAAACAAAGAGGATTAAAACTGCCCGGGATTCGCTGAGCAAGGAGCTCTGAGCCCAACCCCCAACTCCTCTTCCTCCTCTCTCCCTTCATCCCTCCTCCTTCCTCCCGAATAATCGGAATAATCACATTTAAACAGATCACCACGGTGAGAAAGAGACAGTCGGAGCGAATGAGAGGGATGCAATTCATGTAGATGAGAAGTAAAAATAAATACTTACTCAGAAAGCAATAATTCACCCCCATCCCGCCCCCCTCATCCAATCATCCCTTCATCCGCCCATCTCCTTCCTTCCGATTCATGCAGACAAAACATGTGCATCCAGTGTTTTTTTTAAGTTTTTCTTTGCTTGTCTGTGAGATTTTATATTGTCTATGAGAGAAAAGAAAATGCAGAAATGTAAAAAATGCAAATTGAGACATTCCTCCCCTTTAGCTTCCCCCTGAATCTCCTGTCGAGCTACTTAACCTCTGCTCACCGTCGACGTCAGATTGGTGGGTTTAAATGTAAAGGAAAAAAAACACAAAAGAAGAAGAAAAAAGACTTAGTTTTATATTGACGGCCATTTTGTTAGTAGTCCCCCTCCCTCAGCCCCAGTCTTCCCGTCCGTCCCAGTAGATATTTGCCAGCAGGACCATGTGCCCCAGGACTGCCACCCCCACCAACACTGCAACGTCTTCAGCTCTGTGTGTTTCATGTTTTTAGACTGTTATATTGTGTACGAGGAATAAAAAAGAAAAGAAAAACAGCAGCGATTACTAAAGTCAAGATGTTTCTTTTTCCTGTTTTGGTTTTTGATTCTTTGTTTTTTAAAAAACATCTTCTCACTGTTACTGCAGTCTGACAATATGCTGTAATTATTAAAAAGAAACAATAATAACATTAATCATATTAATGATAATGATGATGATGTTTTGTTGGTCCAAGTTTTCACATGTCTGCTAGCAAATTGTCAAGAAAAGATAGAACAATAAAGACTAAAATCTAACAACTAAACTGCAAGTCACTGTGGCTTTCTTTCTATTTCTGTCTGAACGGTGGGGGGGGGGGGGGCTGAAATCCGATTGGTCGGCTATTAATCTGCGTATTGATAATCTCATCCGTTTACGTAATGGGCGGAGTAATGCGAGATTTCTTTGTATTAAAGAAGATCTGTGTGTATTATGGGGTGTAGGTAGTTGGACGGGTCGTCCATATGCCATCTGAAGCGGCTTCACCACCCCCCCCCCCCCCCCCCCCGGACCTCCTATTCACACCTTTATCACCCTGTACCTTCAGGTCTTCTTTATGTCTTCTCAACTTTCCTGTTGCTGTTTTTCACCCTTTGTATGAAAAACCCTGGATGTGGATTAGTTTAGCCCTTTTTATAGAAATGAAAGAATGATAAATGAGCCTTCAGTCCTCTAAAGGATTTAAGGCCAAAAAGGTTCAGCAGATTTATTTTAGACAAACATGAGGAACAATCCTTTAATCCGGCGCTGCTCACGAATACATGATGTCTGATTATAATATGATCAACAATCTGCCCCGTGGATTATGACGGATTTATGACAGTTCAGAGATTCATCTACAACTTCCACTCAAGTGTTATTGAAACTGTAGCTCTTATATTTAGTTTCATTGTTTAAGCCTGTTTTTCTGTTATATCTTTCTTTGTACGGCACTTTAGTCAGCTGTTATCAGAATCAGACATACTTTAATAATCCCATTTATAATAAAGTGCTTTAGAAATAAAATAGTATGGTATGTAAACCAGTGGATTTCTGTTGGCTGTAACAACTTTGCCTTTAAGGACTTATTTTAAAGAAGGTTTGTATGGTTAATAAAACTTAAATATATTTCCAGTCATCTTGTCCAGGGTAACAGGATATCTTGTTTTAAATGATCCTCGTCTTTAAAGGCTTGTGTTAGCACCGCTGGTAAAGGATCATCTTTTACTGCTTCAGCATAATCTCACAATGAAAGCTGTAGAAAATCAAAATATTAATTTAGTACATTTATCCAAAAGATCTCATGTTAAGAAATCATTATTTTTACCAATTTCAGCTATTGGCACATTTAATATTTCCTGCAAAATAGATGTTACTGAAGCCCTTTTTAAAATGCTTCAGGAATATCTATTTTAGCCAACATCTCAATGCTTTTACTTTTCCAACTTGATCAGTGGGTTTGGCGTCTGGCCTTGATACAAAGACACTCTTCAAAACAGGAATGAGCAGAGAACATACCATAAAGACGAGGCAGATGCGTGTTGATTAGGTCTGCACCACATGCCTAATTCATCATGGCAGTATGGCTCAACATAATCTGCATGTTACAAACTGTCTGCACAGCAATACATGTCAGCTCATTATTTCTGTACCATGCATTCAGTATTCAATAGTTCAATATTAGTTTTCAGTATTCAATATGTTGCAGTCTATGCAACATATTTGGAGATACATGTTGTTTAATGCAGCACAGAAGGTTTTAAGACTGTAAAGAGGCGGTGAAGTCATTAAGAAACTAAACAGAGTCGAACACTTTTCATGGACGTGCATCCACACGGAAAAACGCAGCACAACTGAAAAGGCTGCAGTACGTATGCCAGGTCCATTGGTGGCGCTGTGACGCAGCCAAACATGTAGCAAACACCAGGCATGTGCAGACAACGTAAAGCGGGCTCGTTAGAAGGGAAGAGTCCGAGGACGCTGCTAGCTATAGCCGGGCCAACACAGCTTGTTTGGGCAGGCTCAGACCCTCCGATCCAAAACTTACCGGACCAATCACAGCGCAGCAGTTCACAATGCAATTACCCATAATGCAGCAGGGCATTTCTGTAACCATAACAGACAAGATGGAGGCTGCAGCGGAGCAGTGTTTATATGATGCTATTCATTATGTCCTGAATGAGCTGGATAAATCTTTAAACATCAACAACTGGCTGCTCTAAGAGCTAAAACAGAGCGTTGCTTGCCTCACGTCAGTAGATGTCTGATTGGTTCTAACCTGTTTCTGTTGGTCATGTTGGTCCCGCCTTTAAAATCAGCTCCACCTGCTGCTTTCCAGACTGGTACGCCATGTTTAAGTCAGTCTGGCTGGCCAGGCTAGCTACTAACAGCCGGACGCCATCTTTGTTTGGGAGTGACGTGCCTGCAGGTTACAGAGCGAGGCGAAGCTACATCGTCATGGTTCTCATGTACACATGGAAAGGTGAGATGGTCAACATCTCAATACAGGAACGGCAGATGAAAAGTATTTCCCATCCGCCCATCACAAACACAAACAGGTGGAGTCTGCTGAGCTCTACCGGCAGGTTCAACTGAAGGGACGCTGGTCTCCTCTGATGCTCACCTTCTGCTGCGCCTCCCACATGGTTTGGGACAAGCTGCAGGACTTCATCTGGTTTCTTCTTCTCGCTCTTCCATAGCGGCTGGATCTGTGGAGTCCACAGTTAGCAGTTGTCCTGTGGACAGATTCTCCCACCTGAGCTGCGGATCTCTGCAGATGCTCCAGAGTAACCATGGCTCTCATGGCTGCTTCTCTGATCAACGCTCTGCTTGTTGGCAGGTAACTTCTGAAGAGTATTAGCTGTACCAGATTTCATCAAGAGGTGAAAAGGCAGGCCACACTTTTCAGATTGTGTTATATCTGATGGGGGGAGTGGTGGCCTAGTGGTTAGAGCACAGAGCTTCGGTCCCAGAGGTTCTGAGTTCAACTCCCACAAGCTGCCATTCTGGGTCCCTGAGCAAGACCCTTAACCCCAGATTGCTCCCCAAGCTGCCACACATGGCAGCCCACTGCTCCCCAAGGGTGATGGGTTAAGATGCAGAAGTGAATTTCTCCATTGTGAGATCAACAAAGTTCTATTATTATTATATGCAAAATGAAAACATTTATTGCAATTTTACTTCCATTTCACAGTTAAACAGCACTTAAAGTTGGCCAATCCAATACAATCAAAAGTTACAGTTATGCAAAATATGTTTTTGCTCTTTGTGTCATTTTCACATCAGTTTTGCTATCAGACACAAAGTTTACTGATCAGGATTTCAGTGATTGTTTCTCCAGGTAACGACATGGCGCGTTGCTCTTTGAGATCCTCAGCCTACTTCGTGTTGTCAGACAGGTCCTGTTTACCAACAGTGCTACCCACTGCAGCCCTTACTTAAAACATTAAATTCTAATTTGAAGACATTTTTATATTTATTCAGGTTATCTTTGCCAGCTATTCACATTAGAAACATCCACCGTGTTTGTATGACTCCGCCTCATCCTCCTGAGTCCTGGAGTCCCAGCAGGAGCCTGCTAGGCGTGAGCTCCAGCCCGGTGGAGTGGCCCCGGCCGGAGGACCCAGGTCATGTTTCAGGGCTACAGCTGGGCCTCACTGAGGAGGAGAATAGCTGCTCCCATCAGGTTCTGGTTCTCCAGCTTTATCATCAGCAGACATTCCAGTTCAGACCTTTCTCTAGAAGTTCTGATGGAATCAACCAGCCTGGAGCTCCAGCTGTGTTTCCACAGCAGGATGGAGCCGGTCGCTGCTGGTCTGAACGCTGAGGCTCTCCAGCAGTTACAGCCGCAGACGTCTAATTCCTGACCGCCAGTGGAAATCTGCAGCATACTGTCTTCCTGTCGGGCCAAATCTCTGGGATTATGTTATTACAGCCGTAATGCTGCTCAACACTCAAACTGATGCTCTGTTGCGTAAAGAAGCGTTAATGGATGAGGAGGGTGATTATGGAGCTGCTGCTGCTGGAGGCTTCTGGGTGGAGCCGCAGGTGGAGGACATGTTGGTTTGGATCAGACGGGTTCAGGTGGACGACTGAAGAAAGGCGTTGCAGACATGTGTGGACTCTAAAGCCAGCGTTCAGTCAGGCGGCCATGTTTGCTCTCCTCCATCAGGTTGAAGATCGAAGAACGCTCACCAGCCACTTTATTAGGTACACTTTGCTACTACTGGGTTCAACGCCACAGAGCCGCCCTAATCCCATGACATAGATCCCACGAGGTGTCAGAAGCATTCCTCCAACTTGTTCAATTAAATTAAATTTTATTTCTATAGCTCCAGTTCACCACATATCACCTCAAGGTTCTTTCCAAAGTCAGACTCCATCAGATCCTCCAGGTTGGTCAGAAAGTTTCCTCTCTAAGGAAACCCAGCAGGTTGCATCAAGTCTCTCCAAGCAGCATTCACTCCTCCTGAAAGAGCGTAGAGCCACAGTGGACAGTCGTCTGCATTGTTGATGGCTTTGCAGCAATCCCTCATACTGAGCATGCATGAAGCGACAGTGGAGAGGAAAACTCCCCTTTAACAGGGAGGAGAACCTCCAGCAGAACCAGAACCAGGCTCAGTGTGAACGCTCATCTGCCTCGACCCACTGGGGCTTAGAGAAGACAGAGCAGAGACACAGAAAGCTCAGAAGCTCACATTGATCCAGGAGTACTTTCTATGTTAGATGGTAATAGAGGATGATCTGCCTCCCCTGATGATGTCACAGCTAACAGAACGTCAGACCAGGTGTACCTTCTATGGAGAGAAACATGACAGAGAACAAAAAGTTAAAAGCTGAAATAACAACAAACAATGCAGATTGGAGAGCAGTAGGAGAACTCAGCAGAGTGAGAGAAATAGACCCTGATGTCCTCCAGCAGCCTAAGCCTATAGCAGCATAACTATAGAGGTAGCTCAGGGTAACATGAGCCACTCTGACTATAAGCTTTGTCAAAAAGGAAAGTTTTAAGATTAGTCTTAAAAGTAGACGGGGTGTCTGCCTCACGGACCAAAACTGGGAGTTGGTTCCACAGGAGAGGAGCCTGATAGCTAAAGGATCTGCCTCCCATTCTACTTTTAGAGACTCTAGGAACCACCAGCAGACCTGCAGTCTGAGAGCGAAGTGCTCTGTTAGGAACATACGGGGTAATCAGAGCTCTGATATATGATGGAGCTTGATTATTAAGGGCTTTATACGTTAGAAGAAGAATTTTAAATTCTATTCTTGATTTAACAGGAAGCCAATGAAGGGAAGCTAAAATTGGAGAAATATGATCCCTCTTGTTGATTTTCATCAGAACTCTTGCTGCAGCATTTTGGATCAGCTGAAGACTTTGAACTGCATTTTGTGGACTTCCTGATAGTAAAGAATTACAATAGTCCAGCCTTGAAGTAACAAATGCATGGACTAGTTTTTCAGCATCACTCCTGGACAGAATTGTCGTGGATTTTAAGTGTTTGGCCCACATGCAGATGGAGGCAGAAACTATTTTAAGATGTTTATTAAAGGCTCAGATAACAAAGAAACACACGGCGTGTAGAACAGGCGAGGTCTGAACGTCAGTGCTGGATCGACTGTGGGGAAAAATGGAGGTCGAGTTACTGAGGATCGAACCGGGTGAAAATACCAGAAGCTGCGCCGCTTACCGTTTAGTCGGGGAGAGTAAGTGACGAGGGAACTCTGTGATGGTAACAGGTGTCTGAGTGACTGGAGGGCTGACAGATGTAAGGCTGGCGAGGGACCTTGGTCAAAAATAACACCAAGGTTTTTTACTTTATTACCAGAGGCCAAGTTAATGTCATCCAGATTAAGTGATTGATTAAGAAGTTTATTTTTTTGAGGACTCTGGCCCAAAGATTACAACTTCGGTCTTGTCAGAATTTAAGTGCAGGAAATTTAAAGTCATCCAGCTTTTGATGTCATCAAGACATGACTGCAGTCAAAGTAACTGATTGGATTCATCAGGATTTATGGATAAATATAGCTGAGTGTCATCAGCATAACAGTGGAAATTAATCCCATGCTGTCTGATAATTTTGCCAACCGGAAGCATATATATAGTAAATAGAATTGGTCCAAGGACTGAACCCTGTGGTACTCCACAGGTGACCCTAGAGTTTGAAGAAGATTTATTATTAACATGAACAAACTGGAATCTGTCCGACAGATAAGATTTAAACCAGCCTAATGCTTTCCCCTTAATCCCTACAGTATGTTCAAGTCTTTGTAGGAGAATATTGTGATCAACTGTATCAAATGCAGCACTGAGATCTAACAGGACAAGTACAGACACAAGTCCATTATCTGAGGCCATGAGAATATCATTAGTGACCTTCACCAGAGCCGTTTCAGTGCTATGATGAGCTCTGAAGCCTGACTGAAACTCCTCAAGTAGGTCATTACTTTGTAAATGTTCACAAAGTTTATTAGCAACTACTTTGTCAAGAATTTTAGATAAGAAAAGAAGATTAGATATAGGTCTGTAGTTTACTAGCTCATTTTGATCAAGAGAAGGTTTCTTAATTAAAGGTTTAATAACAGCTACTTTAAAAGCCTGTGGTACATATCCATTTACTAAGGATAGATTAATCATGTCTAAAATAGGACCACTGATCAAAGGGAATACCTCCTTAAACAACTTGGTTGGGATTGGGTCTAACATACAGGTAGAAGGTTTAGATGAAGCTAAAATTTTAGATAGCTCAGAAAGCTCTACTGCTTCTAAACAGTTCAACATGAATGATGAGAATCTTCAGCTCCAGTTCATCCCAAAGCTCCTCTGCTGGACTGAGATCTTGACTGGATGCTACTGGAGGTCAGTGGTCGCCTGATGTTCCAGAACCCGTCTGAGATGGTCTGAGCTGTTTCATGGCACATCATCCTGCTGGGAGGAACCATCAGAAGTTGGTCATCAAGGGCTGGCCAGCATCAACACTCAGGCTGCTGGGTTTGAGCGACGCTCCGTATACTTTACGCATCTTTGCAGACCCAGATCATGTGGAGAAGCAGGTGGAGGCCTGTCTGAGGTGCCGTTTGCCTCATTTTACCTTCTAAAGGTTTCACCTTTTAAACACGCAGCGCTTTATAAACGAAGGAAGCTAAAAGCAGGAAATCAATCCAAATCTTTTATTAAAAGCAGTTGTAAAAAGACACGATTTTAGCTGCTCTCTACAAAATGTACAACTGGTACTGATGGTTCTGATCCGAAGCGTGCCAAGAACATATCCCCCTCAGCAGAACCACATCCATGCTTTCATGACGTTTCCACCTGATTCTGACTCAACAACCTGAATGTTGCAGCTGAAACAGACTGGCACGTCTTCTGGTCCGGTTCTGGTCCAGTTCTGGTGAATCTGTGACTTTCAGCCTCGGTTTCCTTGGCGAACAGGAGCGGTACCTGGTGTGTTCTCCTGCTGCTGCAGCCCGTCTGCTTCTAGGTTCTGCATGGTGTGGATTCAGTGATGATGTTCTGCAGACTTTATTCAGAACCGGTGGTTATTGGACCTGCCGTTACCTTTTACCCTCTGGAACCGGTCGGCCCGTTCCCCTCCGACACCGACACATTTTCCTCCACACAGCTGCTGCTCTCTGGACATTCTCTCCTCTTCAGACCGTTCTCTGTGAAGGACACGGACTGTCCAACTGGCCCGACCCAAACCCACAGAGACTATGTCCGGCTGGACGATGGTGGACACCAGAACCAGCAGACGAGCTGCAGGCCGGTACCAGAGCAAGCTGGGCTTCAAGAACACCTCAGTAGAACCGCAGGGTGGGCTCCACTTGCCACGCCACATTGGTGCAGGACCCAAGACCCGGTTCTGGGTGCAGCTACTGGACAGAACCCAGAACCACGGTTGAGTAGGAAGCTGTACTGGTTGCTCTGAAACAACACTGGATCCATCTACCATCAGAACCGAGGACATTCTGGGTCTTCAGTTCATCAAAAACATTAAACGGTTCAGTTTCCTCCTCATTAAGAGCTAAAATCAAACTTTGCAAAAAGCATCTTGAGCTGCTAAAAGGGATGGAAGGAAGGGACCTGGTGGCCCGGTTAGCCTCAAGAACCTACGGCGATGAACCGATGGTCTGCAGGAAGTTTCATCAGGAATCAGGCAAAGATGAAAAGCTTTATTGGTTGGAACTGCAAAACGACGACAAACCTCATAAAACGAAATTATTACTTCCTCTGTGCCATTCGTCCCTTTGGCTTTTACAGGCTGAAAAACATCAGAACCCACACAGACTAACAACGTGTCGTAAACAAAACATCCAGCAGGGCGGCGCTGCTGCACAACACAAGCATGAAAACGGTAAATCTGATTAGTCCAAATATACTGAGTGTGACGAGAGGAGAGCCATGATTATAAATGGTAACGAGTGATAAAAACGAAAGTGAAGGATGTTTGTGCGCCGCTGTGGCTCATCCAGCTGCCAGGGTTTGTATGATGAAGGCTTACAAAGCTCATAAGTCCTGGGAGCGACTTCTGCCTCTAAAAACTCTCCATCCCTCAGTTCATCTTTTCTCTTTCATGTACTTTTAGCGGGAAGAAACCATCCCTCCATCCTCCTGCTGCTTCAGTCCATCTTGGACATCTCGAACTTGGTCGTCTGAGTTTCCTGAAACAAAGAACGGCAGAAGAAGACGGTTCAGTTCTGCTCCAGAGCTTCTCCAGCATGAGATGTGGAGAGAAACGCTTTAAATTTCCACATTCCCAGAACTTCAGGAGGAGGAGTGGCAACCATCTTTCAGTCTGATTTATTAATTAGTCCCAGGCCAATTAATAATTACAGTTCTTTTGAACATTTAACCCTCAGTTTCCCTCATCCAAACTGCAAAGCAATAAAACCTCTTCTGTTTGTTGTTTTGTATCGTCCACCAGGCCCTTACTCTCAGTTTTTGGATCAACTGTCAGACTTCTTATCTGATTTGGTGTTAAATACTGATAAGGTTATTATAGTGGGTGATTTTAACATTCATGTTGACACAGAATGTGATAACCTTAGTGTAGCCTTTAAAACTATCCTAGATTCAATTGGTTTTGCTCAAAATGTGCATAAGCCAACGCACTCTTGGCTCCATACTTTAGACCTTGTGCTGACATATGGCATTGATTGTGAAGAATTAAGAGTATTTCCTCACAACCCTGTCCTATCTGATCATTTTTTAATAACATTTGAGTTTAATCTGAGTTCTCCACCCCCAAAAGAGGGTTCCATTATAGTAGATCTTTATCGGACAATGCTGTATCAAACTTTAAAGAGTCTGTTGTCTATAAAACCCTCTTTTGCAGACAGGAGAGAACAGAGTCGGTTCTGTAGGACTCGGTACTTTTGGACCGAGCTGGCCATGGAGAACTATGATTTGTTGATGAATCTGTGTCGATTTGGACAAATATTTTGGATCATTATCCGGCTGAAAGGCCCATTTTGTGGCAGAGGCCTGAAGAATAGATTTAAACCAGGTCCACAGCACCACAGATCCTCCACCGTACTCAACGGTGGGCAGCTACAGCAGACCCAGCCGGAGGATTATTCCTGAAGAGCTCCTCGGGTCTGAGCCGCTGAAAGTGAAGCTTTCACTCCACGGCTTCACGTTTGTGATGGTAGGACAGAACCGAGATCTTTCCTGCACAGCTGCTTTGCCTGAATGGTATGTTCGCTTGTTTTGCCCATTATTAAGAGTGATTAAAAGAAATGTGATGTCTGTTAAAGGGAACAGAGTTCAGCCGCCCTGAAGCTTTAAAATCAGAAAGGGTTCAAATACTTCCTCGGGTTTATAAAACATCTCCAGCAGGAATGAGCAGGTTTGAAGCTCTGAGGTCAGACTCAACCCTGAGGCGGACTTATTTTCACTTCATCCTGATCATCTAAAGAGCTTCTACAACTTTAAAAAGGTTGATGAAGATCAGAAAGAGGAAGAGGAGCTGAATGTCAGCGAGGCTGTCAGATAAATCCAGGTTAAAAGGATTTATTCAGACCAACAACAAGCAGAGAGACGGCGCTGCAGCCTGATGGAGATCAACTACGTCCTCTGAGACGTTCTACCGTTTAGAACCTCCATCATCACCGAGAAGAGGCGTGAAGCAGCTTACAGCACCTGCTGCCTGACCCGCTCTGCTGTCCACCTAACGTCTGCCTCCTCACCGCCGCTGATGTCACGGCGGCGGACGCGTCTCTGACCGACAAACACTCCAGAACCAGGAGCCAGAACCCAGCGGTCCGGTCTGAGCAGGATTCAGTCACCCGTGGTTCTGATTCTCGCCTTCGGTCCGATTGATAACGGCTGCAGCAACGCGCTCTCCTCGCCATGACAACAAGGAGGATAAACAACAGCGTGACGTCACCATGGCGACGGGCCATGCCTGGTGGAGGTCTGCCTCCCTCTGCTGGTCACAGTCAGCAGGTTCTGCTGCTCTCTATCTGGACCGGTTTGGGTAACCAGAGTTCTGAGAGGTCAGAGATTCAACCGACTCAACCGGACATTTGTCTCAGAGCAAAACGGGGAAATGGAAGAAAAAAAAACTACAAATAAACCAGAAAGTGTGGCGGGTCTTTATATTCTGCCCCCCTGAGTCTGCAGAACCTCCCCGGCTGGCTGCAGGTCCGGCTGCAGGTCCGGCTGCAGGTCCGGCTGCAGGTCCGGCTGCAGGTCCTGCTGCAGGTCTTCTGGTCTCCAGCAGATCTGAACGTCTGCAGATGAAACTTTTCTCCGCTCTTCTCTCTAAAACATCTCTACCTCAGTCAGACTGGATGGAGAACATCAGTTTTCTAATCTTGTCACAGATTCTCAGCTGGATTCAGGTCTGGACTTTGACTAGGCCGTTCTCACCCATGGATCTGATCTAAACCATCCCATAATATCTCAGGCTGCAGGTTCAGGCTGGTTCTCCTGCTGGAAGGAGAACCTCCACCTCAGCCTCAGGTCTCCAGCAGCTTCTAACAGGTTCTCCTCCAGGACGGTCCTGGTTCAGCGCCTACACTGCGCTCAGGACAAGGTGTCGTTCCACGGTGGCGGGGATGTCCTACCGAGCGCCACCAGAACTGGGACACCCGTCCATCTTCTAGGACGTCTTGAAGGCCCAGCATCTCCACCCCTCTGCTGCTCTGGTTCTGACAGAACCAGACTAGTGGGCTTCCTCCTAAGAAGCTGAAGGCTAGCTTTGATATTAACTGAACTCATTTGTTACGTCAAACATAACCCTGAGCTGTGGATCTGTGCAGCTCCTCCAGAGTTCCCATGGACCCCTCTGCTGATTAGTCCAGTTTAGCTGAACCGTTTCCACGATCCAAACAACGGAAGCATTAAGAACAGAGCTGGCTTTATCTGGATTATTAAAAATAAAGGGATTTTATCTAAAAATGATGCAGCCTTTCTAATGAAAGCGGTCAACCACAAAGCAAAGCAACATCCTTCCTTTCCTCTTCTGTTTATACAAATATATGCTAACGGGTCCGTTTCATCGCCGCCGCGGCTTTTACAAACTCAGATCAGGATTTATTTCAGGGTTTCAGAGTAAAGAGGGCTGAGAACATAAATGTAGGCCACACTTTTCAGATTTTCCTGTCAAGCATTTTGTACGAAGCGTTTGTAAAGGTTGGTCTGGGAATAACGCAGGAAAGCTTCGACCAGGAGGCAAAAGCTTCTGATGATGACCCAGATCAAGAATCCTTTTTCAGGCTGCAAACATCAACTTTTATGTCTCTGGAACAAGAAATGGAAGAAAGTTGGAACTTATGGTGGATTTCTGAAATTCTTCTCACCTCATCCGAGTCCAGCAGGGGCGGCAGAGCTCTGCGGGGAACAGGAGACTTTACCTCAGCTGTCGGCTCCATTTTCATCCATTCATTTACAGAAAGGAAACTTACATGTCTGCCATAGACGACGGGATGTTCTCCTCCACCCACTTCAGATCCTCGTCCTGTCGCGGCACATTTACAGAACAATCAGTCGCTGCTGGACCCAGACTGGGAGCGGCACGTTTACCGCTGCTGCAACTCAACGAGCTTTTCCAGAAAACTCACCACTTTGCTGGGTCTGGCCGTCCCGTTGGTCTCGTTCTTCGCCCCCCTCATCTTCATCCCCTCTGGAGGAAACAGAACAGACTGAGAACGAGCGTGAGGAGACTGGAGCAGCTTCAGTGTTTCTACCCCCCCCCCCCCCCCCCCCTGTGTTTTGCTCTGGACCAACACCAGGCTAGGAGGAGTCATTCTCCCCCAGGCCGGACCACCGCTTCCATGCTGATGACATTCTGCTCTACGCTTCCTTTAAGCCAGATGTCCTGCGTGATAAACTGACAGCTGCTGGCAGATAAACGCTGATTACAGACTAACGTTCTCCCCCGAGAACCAAAGACCTGAAACCAGCCAACCTCTTGGAGTTTTGGCCTCGTCTGTCAGAGCGAAGCTCAGAAAGCTCGCCATCATTTCCAGGTGACTGCGGGCCGTTCGTCTCCTGGATTATTGAGTTAGAGACGATTATTCATGCTTTCATCTCATCTCGTCTCGATCATTGTAAGAATAAGAAGATCTCCTGGCTGAGTTCTGTTTATAGAAATGAATTTATCATCCATGGAGCCGTTTGTTTTCCAGGACGAACCGGGCAGGAAATCACCAGCAGGTTTTATTTTGTCTCTCTTCCTGACTACCATGGTCAGGCGTATGTGGGACTCTTAAATCAGCTGATTAGTGTTTGCAAACATTAAGATAACATTTTCCTTTCTGCTCTGCATTGTGAGCTGCTTGTTTGGAACCAGCTGTTTTCACGCCGTTTAAAGCTAAACTGACCTCATCCCAAACTCCTCCACCAAACCCTGGCTCGTAAACATAAATAACTAAATAACATAAATAATAAATGTCACCGCTTCATTCACTGGTTTCAGTCACATAACCTGAAGGTTGTGAGTCCATATTTATTTGTGATTGTTTTCAGTTTTATCACCGGTTCCTTTTTCACAGAGTTTATTAGTTTTGTTCGTTTCACTCAGTAGTTTAGCTAAAATGTTTGGTGACTTAATAATTAGACGTCAAACACTGATTGGCTGTTATCTGCAGTCAGAGCACCACCTTATCACAGGTGCTGCTCTGACTGGGTCATTCTTATTAGAATGACTTAATAATCCCCTTTGGCTCTTATAGCCAAACCTATTGTTGCACAACAGCGATGGACCAAAGCTAAAGACATCCTGCAGCTTCACTGAGGAGCCATGAGAGCCGGCAGGAAGGAGGAAAATCAACAAGATATTTGCACATTTGCACATATGCCATCAGACTGTTGAACTGCTGAAGCCACAAAATGGACTCTGTACCACATTTGTATATTTGCATCATTGCATCCTTATCTAACATTACAAATGCTGCCAAACTCTCAGTTTCTAAAATGCATTCTTGCACAGATGCCCTTTGCACAATCATTTCTGCACATACAGTCGGTTTTTTAATAATACTCACCTGTACACTGTGATCGCACACTGTCTATTTCTCCTGCATTGTTTACCTTGTTTACATTTAAACTGTTTACTATAAATCACTGCTGCACCTTATCCTGTAATTTACTGCAATTTGCTGTAATTTTTCAAGCTGTATGCAAACGAAATTTTGTTCTGTACGCACTCTGTGCATACAAAGTGACAAATAAAGAAGTCTAAGTCTAAGAGCAACAGATGAAGGTGTCTGACCAAACGCCTCGTTCACCATGGGCTCCTTCTCCTCGTCTTCTTCACTGTCTGCGTCCACCAGCGGGCTGAAGGCGTACCTGACGCACAGAAACGGGTTCAGTTCACAACCACAGACCGACAGGCTGACTATGAAACCCCCAAAGCGGCGCCTACATCTGGTTATTGGCCGACGGTCGCCACAGAAACATGATGACCAACAGAATGATGGAAAACAGGAAGCGCCAGAAAGCGTCCTGTATCCACAGTTCCCTCCAGTCCTGAAACGACAACAAAAACCAGATGAAGTGGCGACGAAGCCGGACGTCTCCAGGCCGTGACGTCTGCCGTCAGAGACGCAGAGCTGGGCAGGGACTTACAGAGCGACACTTGGACATGGTGAAGTTCTTGGCGGTCCAAATGATGAAGATGACAGAAGCTGAAAGCAGCAGAGAGGAGTTTTTAAAAGGCGATAACAGGATCAGGGAGGACATGGTGGCGGGGAGACGCTGACGCACCGATGACAGCGAAGATGAGCGTGTTGCTAAAGTGTCTGAAGAGAGAAAGCTTCACCACGTTCCTCCTCAGCTTCAGCAGCTTCATTGTCTGAGCCAAACTCACAAAGATGTGGGAAGGAACGGTCAAGGAACATCAGTGAAGACTTTAGCGTCAGAGCAGAGAACAACCTGGAGATATTTTAGAGACTGAACTGTTTCCATTTAGCCCTGCTAGCACTTTAGCTCATGCAGCTAAACCTAGATTACAGGCTCCAGAACCCATCAGATAAACCTCACATCAGAACACCAACAAGCTGAGGCTCCTAAAAGCCACAATAAAGCTGGAAAATCAGAGGAAAGAGGCAGGAACGGTTTCTGTGGCTCTACAGGTAAAAAAGGTCGGTGCAGTAGCGGATATCCACCAGCAGAGGGTAGAGTCGAGCACAGCCAGAGGAATAGCAGCCAGAAGAACAACATCGTCTTCAGCCTGAAGAAAGGGACGAGGAAGAAGAGGAGCGAGTAAGTTTGGCAATTAAAGCACAAGAAGAAGAAAAGAGGAGGCAGAAATGAAACGAGGGAGAAACGAGACGGATGAGAGAAAATAAAGAGAGAAAGAGAAGTGTGTTAAATCAGCAGCCGGCGATTAGTTCTCAGAGATTTACTGTGACAGCTCAGATGGGATTTCCACTTTTTCTTCTTCTTCTGTTCTCAAATTAAACATCTGACAAAGTTCAACAGATGTGACTGAACCACACCGCCCCCCGGTGGTCACAGCTTCCATCAGACTAACATGAAACGCCCCCCCACAGAGAAGCACGGTGATGGCAGCACCATGCTGTGGGGACACGCTCACCGGCAGGGAAAGACTGGCCACAGCTGAAGGAGCAAAGAAGGAATTCTGGAGGAAGAGCTGCTGGACTTATTAGCAGGCTGGGAAAGTGTTGGAGCGGTCAGACTTTTCTGTTAAAACACGTTTTCAGGGGACTTTAAAGGATATCCACCAGACAACACAGGAGTCAGTCAAGGCCAGCACAACATCACACACAATCAGACTCCTTTCGTCGTTCCCTCGATCCTGCAGGGACACACAGGTTAGACACCAGAGACCAACTGGAACCGAGTCGCGGGTTTTCAGGACTCACGGTGTTGACTCGCAGGACTCCCTCGATGATGGAGAAGAGCAGGTAGAGAAGCCCCACCCCCACCACTCTGTGCAGCAAGGCGCCGAGTCGGGGCCTGAAACCCAAACACAGTGACGGCGCGATTAGCACCGACCCTGCAGCACAGGTACTAAACACCTGGAGTCGGCCGGAGGGGTTAAAGGGCAGGACATCATCTTAGAACCAGACGACACCTACAAATCTGGAAAACATGAATAAAACCTTCCACAGCCAATCAGCAACTTTAAAGTTTTGAGTCATGTCTGCTTACACAGGAAGTCACTACCATATATGGATGAGGATGTAGCATCTGTGTAGAAGCCTGTGACTCTACGGCGGGATACAAAACACAGATTACCTTCCTAATTAAAAAGACCTAACAAGGAAACCTTGAACCGGTCTTTGGCCACTTCCTGGAGACACGGGAAAAGTACAGAGTGGGACTTCTTGCTGCAAAGATCTTCTATACAGGCGATGTGGACGTAAACAGGGGAACTCTAACTGTTAACTTTCTCTCTGCCTGAAACACTTCCTACCCCAGGATTATGAAGTAGCAGGTAGTCAACAGCCAGACCACCGAGGAGGCCACAGCTGAGTTAAAAGCTGGTTTTAAGGAGGTTTATCACTTTTTATTCACAACCACTCTCTCCAAACCACCGTTTACCCTCAAATTGAGGGTAAACGGTGGTCACAGAGGTCACTGAGGGACGATGGAGCTGAACAGGATGTGAAAGACAATTTCTAGCTAACATTCTGACGGCTCCATCGCTGTAGTGCAGTTCAAACCCCTCAAGTAAAACAGGGACTGATTATGTTGAGAAAAATGAGTCTTTCACATCGACTGCATGGATGACAGTGTTTCCCCCACCAGGTTTTACTCGTCCCCCCCCCAGGCTAAGCATTGGCTGTTTACTTTAAATGCATCGATGTTTGAAAGCGACATAAAACGGTCATTAAAGTTCCCGGCTAACGCGCTAGCTGTTATTAGCTCGACGCAGACTACGTCCCGCTGCCCCTCCATCGAGCCGCATGACTGCCACGGCTGGACATGGCGTTACGCAGCGCTGCGTTAGCCTGGCAGCCAGACTGAATTACAGGGAGTAAGTCAGTCTCTCAGCGGCAGAATTACCCATAATGCAACAGCGCTTTTCTGCTACCACAACAGTCACGATACATGCGGACATTTTTGTTACTTGGTGCCTTGGAAGATTAAGAAAGTACGTGTGAGTAAAACATGTATCCTCTGAGAATTTAGACATTGGAGAGTTTGCTTGATGGCTGACATGTTTTACGGACTACAAATTGAAAAAAATGGAGCGTATTGCTTGGAGTTTTTACGTCACATTCGTAGTTATCTGATTGGTTCTAACCTGACGACGCTGACCCAGTTCGTCCTGCCTTTGAAATCGGACACCAGCTCCTCACCAGACTGATGCACTGTGAATATGGCGTAAGTCAGTCTGGCTGGCCAGGCTAGCCCCGTTGCCCCCCGCCAACACTGTTCTTGAATTTCTTCTGCTAATCTTTTCACTCAATTTAAGACAGAAATAGAATCTGCAACACAACTAAAAAGGCTGTAAATGATGATGATTAGTGGACTTTAATTATTTACACTCCACCTAAACGATCCTTTTCCAGACCTAGAGGTGCACAAAGCGTTTTTGTGTCGTTTATTGTGATGTACACTGTCTCCAGCTCAAAGGTTGCTGGTAATCATAGCAATAGCAGCTGTTCTTCTTTTACTCACTTGACGATCCCATATCCCAGACTGGCGATGATGACCAGAACCCTGGCCAACGTCCTCTTCACCGCTGAAAGCACCTCAGCAAACACCACCGCCCCCTGGACTGCAGGAGGACACATCGCAGCTCAGTATGTTTATCCTCCCAATCAGCTGCTGGAATAAAGACCCGCTCTGCTCGCCTACCCGACACGCCCTCGTATCTGATGCTCTGGAACTCGCCGTAGTACACGGCTTTCTCCAACATCCCAAGGAAGATGACGCCCCCGATCCAGAACTGGATCCTGAGCAGATCCCTCCAGTAGCGAGCGGACAGAGCCAACCAGAGCACGGCCAGCAGCACATACACGATGCACATCACCATGTAGAACTGGAGAGAGAAGCAGAGACAGTGCTGCGGGACGAGAAATGAGCGCTAAACGGGTCACCGTCCCCAGGCTGGAGCTTCTCCAGATCAGTCCTGCTTCCTCTGGGGTCTGCTGATCTGGGGTCTGCTGATCTGGGGTCTGCTGATCTGGGGTCTGCTAATCTGGGGTCTGCTGATCTGGGGTCTGCTGATCTGGGGTCTGCTGATCTGGGGTCTGCTGATCTGGGGTCTGCTGATCTGGGGTCTGCTGATCTGGGGTCTGCTGAATCATTTCTGTCTTGGTGTGAACAGATCATGTTGCAGCAGCTGTTTTACTGCAGCTATCTGAATAAATACTGATTCTAGTGGCAAGTTCTCTTATTTTTCCCATTTTGAAGAATGGCTAGGAGGAATAGTCACATTTAGACCCGTCAGATTTAAATTACACAACCTACTAAAATATCAGTTTATACCTGTTACATTCAGCTGATGCCAGTTACTGAGGCACCTGGGATTTTGTAAAAAAATAAAATAAAAAAATAACTAAATAAAAATCTATTACAACAAAAGATAATCAAATCATCTTAAATTGGGATGTTATTTTCTTCCACTTTCTGACTCTGGGTCTTCAGTCTGAGCTTCAGCTGCTGTCATAAAACAGTAAAATATTTTAAAGACTTTTTCCACATATTAAACAGGAACCAGGTCTGGGTGATATAAAAATAAAATCTCACATTTTATTTGACCAAATCTGATTAACAATTTTTTCCTCCTTTTCGTTTCATAGAAAGGAATTAAAGAAATTCTTTTAAAAACTTCGTCTGGGAGTCGACCTGAACTCAAAGAGAAACTAAAAATAAGTTGTGAAACATGCTGGTAAAACAAGATGGCCGCCCTGCTGTTGTAAACAATGAAGATATAACAAAAAGTTTGCTGCTAATCATATTACACAACGAGCTGAGAACAGGCTTCATTTCACTGGTGGAACTTCAAATTAACTAAAAAAGTAAATGAATAAATTAAAAAAGTTTCCCCTTTCCAATATTTTGACAACATATTTTCCTAAACACATATTCAGCATCGCTGCTGTTGTCTTCATGGAAGCCCAAAGAATGCATTGGCAAAATAAAATCCTGATTAGATTAAATGAAGTAAATCTAATTAAGGGATTAAATGGAGTTATCCTGCCAGGAAGCGGTATTTTGCTGCGTGACGCTGCAGGGCAGGAATGGAGCGCTTCTTACCACCATCAGAGGCCATTCAGTGGCGGAGATGAAGCCGTGAGGACCCTTCATGCTGATCTGAACTGCAACACAAACAGACAAACTGCTCATCCAGTCGTCACACAAACTGGCAAACCACGTTCTGGTCTGGAGGCAACGGGCGCCAGAGAAAGACCGTAACACCAAATTCACGCCAGAACCCGATTTTCTGAGCAGAACCGGGTTTTTTTTTCATGTTTGAGGTAAAAAATCGTTGTGGGAACGTTTATGGTGCGTCTGCTCAGGGTTTCATGTTTCTGTCATCATACCGGTTCCTCTAGGGATGGGGAACTTTCACATTTGAACCGGTACCAGAACTCAACGGTACCTACTCTCAGTACTTTTGTTTATTTTTGTAGTAATAAATGTTAGTTTATTAATAAAATCTCTATATTTTTCAATCTAACATATTTATTTCTCAATATATAAACTTGTTTGGGTCTAGAAATGAACCTTATTAAATAATTTATGAATTTTACAACAGCACATATAAGTTTTACTATAACAGCTGTTATCAGAGGCACAGAGTGAAGGAGGTCAATAAGGGACTGAAGCTCTGTGTGAATAAAATTCAGGGATTTATGTTCAGTTTCTAAAAACTAAAAACCTTATATTTTGTCCAGGTTTGTAACTCAAGGCGAGATGCGTTTACAACGAGGGACCAGAGGCTCTGCTCCCTTTGCTCTACAGACGAGGCTGCAGACCGTCCGTCTGCTGTGGGACGGCTTGGAGAAGATGTGGAGAAGCTCACAGCAGAAACCGCCGCGCTGAGACAGTAACTCCACAACTATTGTTACTTTCACAGGAAGTCACCGATAACAGAAGAAAGCTGCTAGATTTTTCACTTGTTGCTTTGGAAAAAGGTCGCTGGACGGGTCTGAAAAGGCGCCAAATATAGCGAGAAATTCACCAAACTGGCAGCAGTGACCAGGTAAATATACCTGCCGCTGGCCTTGAACGCTAATATCACAGCAGCGCGTTCTGAAAAGCGGAGCCACACTCCATCAGCCATGCTGGCTGACTGCTGACGTCATCACAGTCCTGTGCTGCAACGTTGCGTTCATGTTCGGCATGGAAAATCCCCCACTCTCCCCTCCCTCAGTGTCACAGTGATGCGTTTAGGTACCGAAACACGGATCCGTTTGATTTTACGTGACTCGGTACCCGGTGTTACCGACGGTATAAAAGTACTATACTATAAAAGCAACAAAGTCGGTACCATCCCTAGTTTCCTCCAGCTGGGTCACATCTGAGACCGGGGGGTGTGGGGGGGCGGGGGGGGGGGTGTGTTCCTGTACCATGAGCAAGAGTATGTTGTGCTCATTTTATAGTAAAGTGAGGACTTGGATGTAAAGTGAGGACCTTTTTTGGTCCTGGTTATTTTTTTCTGGGCTAGTAGTTAGATCTAGGACTAAGGTGTCAGTTTAGGGTCCGGTCCTCACTCTGTATTTAAAACAAGGATGTGTGTGTACTGACGCTGCAGGCTCCAGGGCGTGGTCCCGCCTGATTGGTCCTCCACCCTCAGGATGAGCATGTAGGGCCCGTCCTCCCAGGACTTGGCCACCAAGTCGAAGTCAGAGCGCGGGGCGACCTGAGGGACAGACCAGGGTTACCTTCCAGACGCCTTCAGCACCGCGCAGCTGCCAGGACCCACATACTGACCTGACTGGAGGCACCGGCAGCCTGAGGAGCAGAGAAGAAGGAGGTCTGAGCACCACAGAGCATCAGTTACACCAGTACAGGTAACGCCAGAACAGGTAACGCCAGAACAGGTAACACCTGTACAGGGGACGCCAGTACAGGGGACGCCAGTACAGGGGACGCCAGTACAGGTGACGCCAGAACAGGTAACACCAGAACAGGTAACACCAGAACAGGTAACACCTGTACAGGGGACGCCAATACAGGTGACGCCAGTACAGGGGACGCCAGTACAGGTGACGCTAGAACAGGTAACGTCAGTACAGGTAACGCCAAAACAGGTAACACCTGTACAGGTAACGCCAGTACAGGTAACGCCAGTACAGGTAACGCCAGTACAGGTAACGCCAGTACAGGTAACGCCAGAACAGGTGACGCCAGAACAGGTGACGCCAGTACAGGTGACGCCAGTACAGGTGACGCCAGTACAGGTGACGCCAGAACAGGTGACGCCAGAACAGGTGACGCCAGTACAGGTGACGCCAGTACAGGTGACGCCAGAACAGGGGACGCCAGTACAGGTAACGCCAGAACAGGGGACGCCAGAACAGGGGACGCCAGTACAGGTAACGCCAGTACAGGTAACGCCAGAACAGGTAACGCCAGAACAGGTAACGCCAGAACAGGTAACGCCAGAACAGGTGACACCTGTACAGGGGACGCCAGTACAGGGGACGCCAGTACAGGGGACACCAGTACAGGTAACGCCAGTACAGGTAACGCCAGTACAGGTGACGCCAGAACAGGTAACGCCAGTACAGGTGACGCCAGAACAGGTAACGCCAGTACAGGTGACGCCAGAACAGGTAACGCCAGAACAGGTAACGCCAGAACAGGTAACGCCAGAACAGGTAACGCCAGTACAGGGGACGCCAGTACAGGGGACGCCAGTACAGGGGACACCAGTACAGGTAACGCCAGAACAGGTAACGCCAGTACAGGTAACACCAGAACAGGTAACGCCAGTACAGGTGACGCCAGTACAGGTGACGCCAGTACAGGTGACGGCAGTACAGGGGACGCCAGTACAGGTAACGCCAGTACAGGTAACGCCAGTACAGGTAACGCCAGTACAGGTGACGGCAGTACAGGGGACGCCAGTACAGGTGACGCCAGAAAAGGTAACGCTAGTACAGGGGACGCCAGTACAGGTAACGCCAGAACAGGTAACGCCAGTACAGGTAACGCCAGAACAGGTAACACCAGTACAGGTAACGCCAGAAAAGGTAACGCCAGTACAGGTAATGCCAGAACAGGTAACGCCAGAACAGGTAACGCCAGAACAGGTAACGCCAGAACAGGTAACGCCAGAACAGGTAACGCCAGTACAGGTAACGCCAGTACAGGGGACGCCAGTACAGGTGACGCCAGTTCTGGCGGTTTTTTTCCATGGAATAAAAAATACTGAAAATAAAATATGGAATAAAAAAATATAAAAATAGATTTAAGGTCCTCCTACAGCAGGTCTTGGCGATATAACGGTCAAAAGACTGATCTATTTCTCTTTCCTTGCCATCCAGATCTATCCAGGACTTGCAGCATTCAATACATCTCTGCCAACTGGCACCAGAAAATGCTACTATCTGGCTTTCTTCGTCGGTAAACAGATGCATACAACATCTCACGGCGGCGGCCATGATGAACTGGTTGAACCCGTACAGCTGACAATACAGCGATCTGATTGGCTGAGCAGCAAAACTCGAATCACGTGACCTCTTGGACGGGAGCGCTAAAGTTTACACTTTTAATCGGCTGTAACTTATTAATGTGTAAGTGAAAACGTGGGAACATTGGTGTTTTGAGATCACTGCTATGTGTAGCAACAGATCCAAGTGCAAGAAAGTTGCCCCCTGACAGTTCATACGAAAAGTCATCGTACAGATTCTGGCCCACGGCCTACCAGGAGGTTCTGGACCACAGGTCCAAACCTGCAGTGTTCTGATCTTTGTTCTCATTCTGACCCGGTTCTCCACACAACTTCTCCAAGAGGAACGGCTACCAGCATCTTGGTGAACGTTTTGTCCAGGGCGGAGTTCTTGGACCAGAACTGGGAGGAGGTCCACTTCTTTGGACCCATCCGGGTCCGGACCCGTCTTTGGACGGGCAGCGTGAAACGTCTGGTCCTGACCGCTCGAGCAAAACCCATTTACTCATCAGTCAGCTGAGTTCTCGCCTCCTCTCCTGTGCCTTTGGGTTTATCTCGGATCAGAACCTGGGTGTGAAATGTACTGAGACCCACCGGCCCGGGGCACCTCCAGGTCACAGCTCCGGGTTTTGAGACCATCGTTTCAAAGCTCACAGCAGAACTAGGTTCTGGACCCGCCGAGTTAACTTCAGCAGCTCTCCAGCAGGCACCAGAAAACTTTGGATCACACCTGACTGGCATCTGGCCCGTTTATAGTTTCTTTCACACCAACAGAACCTCACTTCCACCTGGAGGAAGAATCCCTGATCATGGTGCTGCCACCACCATGCTTCACTGGTGACACGTGGTTCTGTTTGGGTTCCTTGGACCTGAAATGATCCCAGGACTTTAACATCCCAGTAGATAAAGGACCTCCTGACTGACACCATTCTGTGGAACCCCTGAAGGATCCGGATGCGTACATTTCAGAACAATCCTTCCAGAACAGCAGAACTTTATGTCAGCTAGGCCAGACCCGCTGCAGCTGATGCTGGACGGGTACCCAGGAGTACCGGACCGGACCTCCGTACCTTTGGTTCTGGCATTTCTGCGCCTCTCCTCTTCCTCCTGGACGGGTTTTCTGTGGCCGCCTGAAAGACAAACACCAAACTCAGATAAACACGGCAAGGATGTTCAGAACCAGAACTGAACCCTTTAACCCAGAATCAATGCAAACACGGCGACAACGACCTGCTGTGGGGCATTTAAACTGTAACGATGCGTTCACTGACTGTTAGTTAACCTCCCTACTGATGACCTCGTTAGTCTGGTCCAGCAGGTTGGTCCAGTTTGTGTCTCCAAGGTTAAACTATGAAAAGCATCCAGAAGCTGCACTAAAGGCCTCGAGGCGTCTAACTCCGTCTCTGAGTCAACACTGAAACAGCCAAGAGGTGCACGCTAACTCTGGAGGAGCTGCAGAGATCCACAGCCCAGGTGGGGGAATCTGTTTCCAGATTGCTAAACAACCCGCAGGAGACATGAGGAAGACGGTTCTCTGATCAGGAGACCAGAACCTTTTTATCAAAGCGGCATAAAGACACCGTCCCCACAGTGAAGCACGGTGGAGGCAGCATCATGCTGAGGGAAGCAGGTCAGAGCTGATGAAGGATGAACCAGGACCATCCTGGAGGAGAACCTGTTAGAGGCTGCAGGAGACCTGAGGCTGAGGTTCTCCTTCCAGCAGGAGAACCGCCCTGAACCTGCAGCCTGAGGTATTATGGGATGGATCAGACCAGAGCAGGTCATTAGAACGGCCTAGTCAAAGTCTAGACCTGAATCCATCTGAGAATCTGTGGCAAGACTAGAAAACTGTTGTTCTCCATCCAGTCTGACAGAGCTGGAGATGTTTTGACGGATGGAGAAAAGAGATTGCTGTTGACTTCAGGAAAAATCTGCCCCCGCCCCCCCTTTCTGCGTCGGATGAGAAGAGTGCGGAACGAGTACAGAGGTCTGAACGGCTCACCTGCTGCTGCTGGTTCTGGTTCGGGTTCTTCAGGGGCTTCGGCGGGTCGAGCGGATCTAAATGGAACTGAGACACAAAACGAGCAGCTTTAGTTCCCCTTCATCACAGCCTGTCTGTGGTCAGCGTGGCGCTCCTCACAATATGCGGCTTCTTCTTCTCGCAGTCGATCGGTGTGTAGGTGTGCCCGACGTAGGAACCGGTTCCTTCGTGTGCGATCACCTCCTCCGAGTTGAAGTAGTTCTCAACATTCAGCTGGAGGCACGAGATGTTGAGACCACCCAAAGACGGAGGCAAACGGGACAGAAGAGTTGTTTAAAGACACGATAAACAACTGAATCATTGTTGGAAACATGGAAATAGAGAACAACTAGTGTGACTGGATCAGTGGATCAAAGACTGAATGAGTCGTTCGTGTGCAGGTCTGTGTCTGGAGGGAGCTGCAGACTCTTACGTTCCTGTCGTAGACCTCGTTGTAGCAGTGGGAGTTCCTCAGGTACCAGGACACCACCAGCCTGGCGGACGTGCAGTTCTGGGACAGAACTGAGACAGAAACCAGTGAGTCCTGGCGCCGGTCCAAAGTGTCCGTCGTCAGCAGAGCTGTCCCAGACGGGACGAGACCTACCTCTGAGGTGGACGGTGCTGCCGTTGAACAGACTCTTCCTGTAGGTGAAGAACTGAGGCTTGTTCTCGCCTTCCTGGAAGACAGAACCAAACAGAACCACAACATTCGGCGTCACTGACGGCTCCACCCAGGCGGGTCAGCACCGCCGTAAGGCCCGCTAAACCAAACGCTGGGAGTCCAGGGCAGCACGCCCTGCTTTTCACATAGAAACGACCCAGTTCTGGTCCCTCTGCAGCGGATCAGAACCGCTTTGGTCTAAATCCCCGTTAGTTAACCCACCCTATTCTGAGGAACCCTCTGAGAGGAACGTCTGAGAGGAACTGTCTCTTTAAATCTGCACAGAGGAGCAGGAATGATGCTCTGGGTTTAAAGAACCTGGACCACGGTGTCCTCTGTGGACCAGAACCTTCTAACGCGAGTCCGTCTGTGCAACAACAGAACCACGACCCAAGAGGAGAAGAACGTCTAGAACTCAATCTGACTGAACCGCAGTGGTGGGAGGGAGATGCTGAAGGAAGTTCTGAAGGAGGTTCTACGGGGTTCTGAAGGAGGTTCTACGGGGTTCTACAGGAGGTTCTAGGAGCTGCACGTTTCCTGCGAGCCAGTCAGACCCGCTGTGACCTGATGAAGCCGTAGGGTGTCAGATGTTCTGACCCAGATGAGCTCCGTGGATCTCCGGAACCACCTAGACCCGCTAACGGGGTTCTCCCGCCTCCTTCCTCATCAGTGGCTTCTAGCTAGCAGCTCAGCAGGAAACTCACGCTCTGGATGTTCTCCGTCCATTTCCCCGGTTCCGACGTGGCCCGAACCGGTCCAGTTACACCCGCCAGGAGCACCAGCAGCACCGCGGAGGAACACAGTCCAGAACCGGTCCGTCCCGAACCCACAGAGCCCGCCATCAGAACCAGCAGGAAGACGGAACCAACCGCCGTGAACAGACAACTCACAACAAGCTGTACACTTCCGGGTTCGGAGTGATGACGACACATGCTGAAGAGGGAGGCGTTCAGGGACTGTGGGACGTTTTAAAAGGAACTGAACATCATGAGCTGGTTGGTTTTCTGAATCGCGCAGAAACACATCGCGTAGACAGCTCTACGAGCCTCTCTCACTGATCTCTATTTATTGTCTAGATTGGTAGAACTGTGAAGCTGTGAAGCCACCAGCCGCCATATTGGTACTCCCTATTTTCCTCCAGTAACTAGGGAACATGTGCGCTATAGCATCGAAAAACGATGATTTTCTCATGTTCACAGGAGGCTTAAGACTTTGAAAATGTCAATTGCCATATACTTTTATGTTATGTACTAAAACTATCAAGTACTGAGAAAGTCATGTGCTGAAATATTTTGCATGTTATTTATATATACACCAGAATCAGAATCAGACATACTTTAATAATCCCAGAGGGAAATTACTTTTGTTACACGCTCCAGATATACAAACATTTTTATATATATATTTACAACATTCCACACAAAATAATATAAATATATACATATATACAAGTCAAAATAAATAAATATATGTATTTATATATATATATATATATGCATATGCATAACTATAGATCCAAATAAAGTGATTGTGACTTGTGCAAGAACAGTGCAGAATGAATAATGTCAGTTACAGAGGGGGGTGTTTAAATCAGATCAGAATCAGACATACTTTAATAATCCCAGAGTGAAATTGCTGTTTCAATACAATCGCAATAACATAAACAAACAAACATCACAAACATTTCAGGGGGAGACGATTTACTGAGGCCTTGCTGCCAAGGAACCGCCTTACACGGTGCCCACATGGCGCTGCCATGACTCTGTGAAAAGATAGAGGCCGCAAAAAAAAGGGGAGGTGGGAGGGAAAAAAACATACCTCATACTTTATCCTATAACAGGATACAGTTTGAGATATCAAAAACCTCTTGTACAAAAAGCACAAATAAGACGAGACACATAAAGCAGAAGGTAAACATTAGAGACTAGTCGCGTGTAAGTTCATCAGTTTATATGAGCATCAGTTATGTGTGTCTGTTTGGGTGAAAGTGTTTATATTTCCGTGAACGCTCTCCAGAGGCCTTTGTCCTTGATGTTATCAGCCGGCCAACAGTTCAGAGATGCATCCGCCGGTGGGGTGGCAGGGTGGAGTTCTGAGCTCGTTCCTCATAACAATCCAGGAGTAGAGATAGGGAGGCAGACCAAATACTTTATTTGTTATGATACAGCTGCTCTGAATTTCCTGACAGCTTTAAGTCTTTTGCTGGCTCCAAATGGTGAAATCAAATATTCCAAACTGTTGGGCTTTTCCGCACATCACTTCCAGATTTTATCCCAAATTCCACTTGAGTTCAAATCACTGAAGCCAGTCTGCATTCCAGCACATCCAGCTTTTCAGCTCTGCTCCATTCACCTTCCAGGTCTGTCCGTTCACAGCCTTAGTGATCGCGTCATGCAGCCGGCAGCCTGATCAAGGCCAGATGGCTACCGACATCCGCTGTATTTGCTGATACATCAAAAATCCACCAGATACCAATAAAGTAGAAATCAAAGTATCCTGAATCCAAACATGCAACGTTTCAAACGTCCAGGAATGACAAAGTGGAAAGACACACCGTTTTCCATCCAGGAATGTAGGGTGTATCCACAAAATGAGTCAATCAGGACCGGACGGGTCCCCCTTTGGTTGCCTACCCGTCGAAAAAATTGATCAATAGCATTGAGAGACCAGCTTACCAGATCCATGTTTTTCAGAGTTCGGTTTATATGAAGAAAGTGCTCAGAAAGACAAGACATAGCAGCAGAAGCAGGAGAGGGGGAGGGGGGGGGGTGAAAGCTGGAGAGGAGAGGAAAACACGACCGACCTCGAAGAGAGACAGAAGAGAACGCCTCCCTCAGCATCACTGAGGGAGGCGTTGTAGAGATTGATGACCACAGGCAGGAATGATTTCCTGTGACGCTCAGTGGTGCATCTGTAATAGTAAAATCGTCTTTATTGTCACTGAAACATACATTACAATGAAATTTGTTCTCTGCTTTTAACCCATCCCCTTGGGGAGCAGTGGGCTGCCATGTTTGGCGCCTGGGGAGCAATCTGGGGTTAAGGGTCTTGCTCAGGGACCCAGAGTGCCGGTAATGGGGATTGAACCGGGTACTTGCAACCTTCTGTGAGCGCAAGCGCACTTACATAATATAAAGTATATTTATACTTCTGGACTAGCCTCTCAAAGGTCTTCATGATGTGGGACGTCAGTGCCACCGGTCTGTAGTCCTGGGGGCCGCCAGGACGCGGCGTCTTTGGCACAGGAACGAGGCAGGACGTCTTCCACAGCACAGGGACTCTCTGGAGGTGCAGGCTCAGGCTGAAGACTAGGCTAAGTACTCCACACAGCTGGTAGGCACAAGCTTTGAGCACCCTGGGGAATACACCATCAGGACCTGCAGCTTTGCCGGAGTGGAGTCTGGTCAGCTGTCTTCTCACCAGGTCAGGAGTGAAGGACACTGTAGAGGTAACAGTAGGGGGAGGGGGAGGTCCTCAGGTTGTGGAGGACCTGATGTGAAGCAGGGGGGAGGGGTGGAGTCGGTGGATGTGGATTGAGGTGGTGAGGAGCAGACAGGGGGTCTGTAAGGAGGAGGAGTGGGGGGAGGTGGAGTGGTCGTTGTAGGGAAGCCAGCAGCAGAGAGTTGTGGGGGATGGACCGCAGTATCAAACCTATTAAAAAATAGGTTCAGGTCATTGGCCCGGTCCACGCGACCTTCCAACCCCATGCCAGTGGACTTCTGGAACCCTGTGATGGCTCTCATTTCTCTCCACACATCCCTCATGTTGTTGGTAAGGACAAATACAGGTCTCCTCCTGTATTTGTCCTTAGCCTCCTTGATTTTACGTTTGAGTACCCCCTGCACTCTCCTCACCTCCTCACGGTTGCCATCTCTGAACGCCCTCTTCTTCTCATTCAGAATGGCCTTTATGTCCTTGGTGATCCACGATTTATTGTTGCCGTAACAGGTGACAGTCCGAGCTGGAACATAGCACTCCACACAGAAGTTGATGTAGTCCGTGATGCACTCTGTGAGCCCATCGATGTCCTCCCCGTGGGGCTCACAGAGCACAGAGTGCAGGCCAGTGTGTGTATACACACACACACATATATAATATATATATATATATATATATATATATATATATATATATATATATATATATATATATATATATATATATATATATATATATATATATATAACGGGTCTTCTAAAAAAAGGCAGTGGACCGTACCGAGACAAGCTAGACGCTGCCTCAAAGGTTCAATATCTCCAGCTGGAATGGATCCATACGAGCATAACTGGACCAAGGATTTACATGACCTGCTTTCTCTCTCATCAGTGGAGTCAGTTTTCTTACAGGTGAAGAATTCAGAAATGTCTGTAACATGGTGGGTCCAGGATCTCCAAGTGTTTCGTCTTAATACACAGCGTCTGAGGACCTGCACACGCCGTTGGTTTTACTCCTTTGTTCATCAGGTTGGCAAAATCCTCCGCTCTGCTAAAACGTTTAACCCAGGCTCCAGTAACTCTTTTTTCTCTTTACATTTATCTGGGGTTGTACGTGGTTTAACGTCCTCTGTAACAGAAACTGATCTGGGTTTGCATGCTGTATTTTTCTTTGGTATCTCGTTTGCAGAGTTATCTGTTTGCTCACAGTCTTTGGTTGTTTGTGCCTTATTTTCATTGTTAACTGTGACTTTTGCTGTGTCATTACACAAGAACTGTAGCAAAGCAGAAGTGGTCAGACATTGCAAATGTAAATATGTTCTAATTAAACTAGTCAGATTATTGTTTCAGGTATAACTCTAGGTTGTCTGACCAGACTATGGAATCTGGGCCCTTTGAGTTTGTGGTGCTGCAGCAGGAACAGCGTCGTCAGTAACTGGTGAGTCCAACGCGGGAGTGGCAGTCTCTGTAGGAGCAGGTGAGGCAGGATGCAGGGGAGTCTCTGTGTTTGTTTTCTTTCTGCTTGGCTCCACTTTCTACTTCCAGGTTCTTCATCTGGTCCTCATCCTCCTCAGCTCTTTGTGGCTCAGTCGCTGTGTCGATGTCCAGAGCTTTCATGTCGCGCTTGCAGACATGAAAGCTGCCTTGGGGTCTTTTGCTGTGGCGAGTTCTCCATGATGTCCTTTGGGATTCGATCCTCCTCCATGCGCCGTACGTGGCCGATCCAGCGCAGTCTGCGTTGCTTGTGCAGCGTGTGCATGGTGGGAGGCCGGCCCTATCAAGGACCTCTGTGTTGGGCATCTTGTCTCTCCAGCTGACGCCGAGGATGCAGCGAGGACATCACATAAGTTGTTACCTAATGCTTTCAATGAGGAAGACAGACCGTGGTGGGACTGCCCAGCTTGGGGGGGCGGTAGCGGTCCAAGAGATGCCAAGATCTCTCCCTCCAACATCGGAAGCGACCCCTGCCGCCAAACTCTACGGCAGTCAAGCACTGCGGCTTATAACCGGTAGACTGCTGCTTCCCCTGTTGGTTCAACGCTGCAAAGCGACACTCCCTCTCCAGGACACAAGCCGGGGCGGGGTTATCACGGACCAGCTGTTTCCCAAGCAGCAGGACCCCGTCTCCACGCCGCTGGTTGATCCAAAGGAACATCAGGACCGGTACAGTTTGGGACCAGTAGCAGGAGTTGCCAGGACGGGACTGCATGCGGTCACAAACTGCTCATGGGACTCCAGCTCCAGATTTTTCCTTCAGGATTACTCCTTGAGCCTTTCCTATAAAAAGAGGTATCGCCACAAGGCAGAGGAGGTGTCATGCAGAGTTTTCCTTCTCTGCAAGTGGCAGGAAGCACAGGGTTACATGGTAGCTGTGGCAGGTGAAACCCTGACATCTACAAAACTACTGGACTAAAATATAACCAACAGGTCGTCTTATCCACTGTCTCTATCAGTGAAGACTCCTCTCACCCAGATGCACCACAGAGCGCCACAGGAAATCATTCCTGCCTGTGGTCATCAATCTCTACAACGCCTCCCTCAGTGATCCAGACACCCCCCCCCCCCCTCTGTAACTGACATTTATTCATTCTCTGCACTGTTCTTGCACAAGTCACCATCACTTTACTTGGATTTATAGTTATACATATATATACAT
>CM073124.1:1421216-1433716 GCA_037039145.1 Fundulus diaphanus
CTTTGTCTGAATCACTCTGGGGTCAATCTTCTGAAAACGCTCAGGGACAAGAATGAAAATATGTGAAAAAGTAGACAAAATATCAAAACCTTTTGTTAGAGCTATGTTATTAGATATTAATTTCAACAAACATGCAATTTTACGGATGAATAATGTTTACTTAATTAATTAAACAAACAATTAATGTGACCAGTAGAGGGCAGTAAATATAACCTTTTCCTGCGGTACTAAATATAACCACTAGGGGGCAGTATATACTGGTCCAAATTAGGGCTCAAAGGCAGGTGTTTGATAATAAAGGAAGGTTGGTTCACACAGATCCGCAGTCCTGCAGGTAGTGGGAGTGGAACAGGTCCATCAGCTCTGAGCAGGACACACCTGGCGTGTTTTAATGCTTTCAGGGAAGTTTATCACAGAACTTAATGGGTTCCAACCCACCCTGAGCCGAACTGAAATAACTCTGAACCACTTGTTGACATCTAACATTTAAAGAATGGCCAGAAAGGAAAACCTGAAGTATGAGGGCAAACATCTTAATACCTCTAACGTCTCAGAAACAGTTCCCTGCTGTTATAATTTAAAATGTGCAGATCAGTAGAGAAAAATATTTTAATTATAAATTAATCTGAAGAAAACAGATTTATTATAAAGGAATGTGGTGTTTAAACATTAACAAGAAATTACCTTTTTAAATGTTCTTTTTTTACTTTATTTCGATTTCTTTTTCAAAGCTGTCACCCTCCACATAGTATCTCACAGCTCCGTGGCTCTCATCACAGAAAGCGAACAAAAAGGGGAAAATGAAACATATTTTAAAGATACTGTTGGATGCACAAATGCACAAAGTGACATAACAGTTATCAGCTCAACCAAATAAACTTTATTACATTGAAGTTTAGGTTTTTATTAATACATAAAACATCTTCATCAACGTCACAAACGGTCCAATCATGATTTAAAAGGCAGACGCATGAAAGCAACGGCTGGATTTTCCTGTCGGACCTGAACACATCATGTTTGTCCTGTGTTGTTGGTAACATGCGGGTGTTGGTCCGGCGTGTGGGCGGGGTTACTGGTGACGTCACTGGGAGGAGCTCCTGTCTGTGGTTTTGTGAACTGTCTCTGGGAGCGCCTTCAGTCTGGTTCTACTCTGCAGGTCCAGTTCTGTCCGTCCTGGTCCTGGTTTCTGGTTCCTGATCTCCTCCTCAACAGAAGCCCGATCCTGCTGTAAGTACCAGAAGCTGCTGCTGTCCTGTGTTGAAGCTGTAGCCGCAGCTCTGAGCTGTCCCACCCATGGTGGAAACCTACAGAAAACGATCTCTGAAACTGGCAGCTGGGAGTGTTTGCTTCAGAGTAAACGGGAGAAATATGTGAAAAGTTGCTTTTTATGTGGAGTTCATGACAGACAGGAGCTTCAGTTAGAGTTAAGGGAGAAACATTTGCTCCAAGTTCCAGTTCTCAGCGCTTTAATACTGACTGAGCTGAGAAATACTCTGTTTTATTAAGATAACAGTGTATAAGCAGCCGTAACTACATCACAGTCAGCCAGATGTTTTAAAGCGGTCTTTATCAGGAGTTCAGTGACTTTTTCTCTCATTTTCAGACCATTTGTTTCTTTACGTCATTCAGGCATTAAACTTCTAAACTTAAGGGACGAGCCGCTGCTGTCTCAACGCATTCAGCTAAAACATTTCCACCCCTAGAAAAACACCCGGCGGTTATTCCTCCCCGTCGGACATGAAATCTGACTGAACGCTCCTGGGTTAGAGTTCGCTCAGTTCTCTTTGCTAAATGTCAGAATAACAAAGGAGATGATTGTTCAGATTCAGAGGTTTACATTCTCTAAGAGTACTGTGCCTTTAAGCGGTTTGGGTCAGGCCAAGTGATGACGTCGTGGCTTTTTAAGCCTCAGGTTGGTTCGTTCACAACACGAGTTAAAGGGAGGAACGCTTTAAAAACTGGAAAAACAAAAGAGACCTGCCAAGACACCAGGAAGACCTCCACCCGTCTGCCTCGTCTTCAGGTCCAACCTCCACAAGGTTCTACGTTCCTCCCCAGCGGTGCGGGGGGGGAGTGGGCAGCCATCAGTCCCTTCAGGAAGGAGACCTCTGAGGCCGATGTTTTGCTGCGAACCGCGTGAATCAACCTCCGAACCAAAGGCAGAGATGCTGGTAGAGCGTCATGGTCCCAGTAAAACGAGTCCAACCTGGGCTGAAAGGCCACTCAGAGAGAAGAGGCCGTCTGTCCAGAAGCAGCACATTAGTTTGCAGATATCCTCAGGGACAGAGCGGACATTTTGGAGACTCGTCCTGTGGTCTGATGAAGCTAAAACGGAGGAATTTGGACATGAATCAAGGAGCTTTTTTGTCACTATGTGTTTGCTTGATGACATTTTTGGTGCGGCAGACACCGGCTCAGGATGCACATAATTACACGTAACACAGAGACAACAAGACGTGATCTGTCTGTGTGTTTTTTAGCTTTTAGTTTTAAACAGCTGATTGTGCTGGCTAACAGCGACAACAACCATCACCTGCACACCTGAGTTCAGCATGAAGTACGGGGGAGGCAGCATCATGCTGCGGGCTGGTTTTGACACTCCACAGAATAGATGGCAGATCAACCATGAAGTTAAAGCTTGGGGACACAAATGCTCGATTTCTTGAAATCAACTTTAAAGGCATACTATGCAACATTTTCCAGTTAATTAATGTGTTCCATACCGTTTTGGATGATTAAATGAGTCATTTCAGGTCGAACAAAGGTTTTCTTGGCCACCCTGGGGGTCTGTGGGGGAAATACCGCACTTGCAATGCAAGAGCCCTCGGCTCGCGCACACAGAAGTCTCGCTTTACAGCGAGAACTCCATGTGTTTTTGCCCTGCCATTCACTATATGCACGCGCGAAAGCAACAACAAAGAACCGCGTGTTAACGTCAAATAAACATGCAAGCATATCGAGTTTTATTATTATTATTATTATTTTTTTTTTCTTTTATGTTGGCGAGACGCTACCGCGGCGAGGTGGCGGCCGCGGCTTGGCGAGGCGGCGGCGGTAGCGTCTCGCCAACATAAAAAAAAAAAAAAAAAAAAAAAAATAATAATAATAATAATAAAACTGGCGCGGCGGCAGCCGCGGCTTGGCGAGGCGGCGGCTTGGCGAGGCGGCGGCTTGGCGAGGCGGCGGCTTGGCGAGGAGGCGGCCGCGGCTTGGCGAGGCGGCGGCTTGGCGAGGCGGCGGCTTGGCTAGGCGGCGGCGGTAGCGTCTCGCCAACATAAAAAAAAAAAAAAAAAAAAAAAAAATAATAATAATAATAATAATAAAGCTGGCGCGGCGGCCGCCGCCGCGGCTTGGCGAGGCGGCGGCTTGGCGAGGCGGCCGCCGCGGCCGCCTCGCCAAGATAGCGCTGCGGGAAGCTTGATGTTCATACCTTCACTGTGTTAGTCATTGTTTGTACTGCCGTTTTTTCCACTTTTCGTTGCGTTCGCCTGTCTGCTAAGCTCAAAACAACCGCGCCTGTCTTGACGGAGAAACCAGAACAGCTGAGCATCTTTACGACAGTGCACTTTTACTTTCGCCCTCTGGGGGGAGCCTCGCTGGAAAATCAACCCCGGTTGCATAGTATACCTTTAAAGAATCTGCAGATCCAGTAGAACCATTCAGAATAATTCAGCCGTGTTTTATGTGTTGTTGTTGTTCCGGTGCTCGTCTAACTCTAAGGTGGTCCTGAAGTTCTGCTCAGGTTTGATCCAGATTCTCTAAAAACAGCGACGCTGCCCTTTGGTGCCCTGAAGCGTACACCAGCTTCCCCATCATTAGCTGCTAACAGTTAGCAACCTAATGGTTCTGGGCTCTCATTTATGAAACTGCGAGTAGGATCCATACTAAACGTCTGCTTACTCCCAAAAACCAAAACTGGTGTCGGCCAAAAGAAACTCAGATTTATTAAACCATTCGGATGCTATTCTCCTTTCTAGATCCAGCTGCACCTGAACGTCTGGTACCAGGTTGCTGCTTAGGTTCTGTCATCTACATGAATGTTAATGTGGATTTAAATGAGTTGTTGTTATTTCATGGGTACCGATGGCAACCACGAAGAAAAGAGCAAAGAAACAGTGAAAAATGTCCCTGAAAGGTGTTTATTAAAGGTGTAAATCAGAGCTAAAAGCTCAGATGTTGTCCAGAACTTGTTCAAAAGTGACCCTGGTTGCTGTTTTAAACGTCAGACAACATTTAAACGTTGCTCCGTGTTGAAATCCCTCTTGTCTCGGAGGAGGCAGCGTAGCAAGAGGGAGGAGGCTTTCAGGAAGCTTATTAGAGAGAGATGATCAAAGATGGGTTCGTTTAATCACAGCTACGGCATTTCCTGTTTCCGCAGATCTTCTTCAACATGTTTCTGACCAAGAGTTTAATCGGAGGCATCCTGAATGTTGTGAGGTGAGCACAAAGACCACAGGCTAACGGTTTCCATTGGTTTTCATTGTTTATGCTAAGCTAGGCTAAGAGTCTCCATTGGTTTTCATTGTTTATGCTAAGCTAGGCTAACAGTTTCCATTGGTTTTCATTGTTTATGCTAAGCTAGGCTAACTGTTTCCATTGGTTTCCATTGTTTATGCTAAGCTAGGCTAACTGTTTCCATTGGATTTCATTGTTTATGCTAAGCTAGGCTAATGGTTTCCATTGGTTTTCATTGTTTATGCTAAGCTAGGCTAACTGTTTCCATTGGTTTTCATTGTTTATGCTAAGCTAGGAGAATGGTTTGGATCAGTGACGTGCGGTAGGGTTCATAGCTGGTGAGGCACTGACATCATCAGAGTCAGATTTACAATTATATACACTCTACAGAGTAGACTCATTGAACCAAATAAATTCACCAAGAGACATGGAAAAAATATTGATTCTTTGATGAGAAAAACAAAAATCAATAATTTGTCATTTGATTGGTAACAGTTTATGAGTTATGATGGATTTCTGCATTTGTAACCACTTCAAAGACTATAACCCACATTACGCACATTTCATTACAAAAACAAATATGAATAATTATCGCTGTCTTACCTCTGCTTATCAATGAAGTCCATGTGGCACTAATTCTGCACAAAAATATCATCATTTTCCGGTAAAAGTTCTCTTTATCTTCTTCAGTTTTAAAACTCTCTTAGTCTCAGTGGAGCTCACTGCCAGGGAGGAAAGCCTTCCTTCATCAGTCCTGTTCCAGCTGTATGTTTAGAGTCTTTTTAGTGCTTTACTTGTTTAGCAAAACTCGCTAATAAAACATCCATAACTCGCTGTCACTTTACAGTTTTGGGATCAGGAGCGGTGCCCCTTGAGCGCCCCCTGCCTAGAGGCCAAGGAACTGCCGGCCTCACCTACAACCAGTTCTTTGGCTTTTATGATCGGCGGCAGCACGAAAACATGTTATCTGCACACAGTTTGATGACCAAAACACAATTCGTAATCCACATATATTAAATTATGGAAAATCAGTTCATAATTGTTTGAACTGAATTGAATTTATGATCTAGAGACAGGAAGATGCATCACAGAATGGAAGCCAGCGCAGTTAACATGGGATTGCGCAATCACAGGGGAGGCCAAGCTCGCTGCGGCCTCACCGGCTTCGCTATGAAGCGCCACCAAGGATTTACATGAAAAATGGTGACAATTCTGCGATTTTGAAGAAAATATGATCAAAATTTATGAAATTAGATGAAAATTGTAACTCTTTATTACAAATTACTGAATGAATCACTATTTATATTATGTTATCATCATTATATATTTTCTTTCTTTCCATGATGACAGGTGAGGCCTGGCCTCACTTGCCTCCCCTGACTGCACGTCACTGGTTTGGATTGGTTTTCATTGTTTATGCTAAACTAGGCTAACAGTTTCCACTGGTTTTCACTGTTTATGCTAAGCTAGGCTAACAGTTTCCACTGGTTTTCATTGTTTATGCTAAGCTAGGCTAACGGGTTCCCTGTTCTTCCCTCCAACAGCAACATCGACCCGTCTAAGTTCAAGCCCTCAGCCCCTGTAAGTACCAGCAGGAGGACCCCTGTGTGTAGTGTTAGGCCTCATTTAGCTACAATTTTATCTTTAAACCCTTCAAGACCACCTTTTCCTTTTCCATCATCTTATCTGAAGTACAGATGTTAATCATTTCGGGTCCATTTCAGGGGCGGAGGTTCCTGTTTAGTGAAATGAAAGTAATGTAACTCGGTGGACTGGTTTTGGTTCATATCTGAAATGTGTTCCCTGTAAAAACCAAATAAATGAATAATGTGGCTGAAAGGGTCGGCCTGAGAGGAACAGGCCCGTCTCTGTCTGCGCTGACAGAAGCTTCTCTCTTCCCTCAGCCTCCGCCTCCCAGACCGCAGAACTACGCCGAGGCTCACGAGAGCGATGAGGAGAAGCAGTTCCGGAGAGTCTTCCAGCAGCTGGCTGGAGATGTGAGTCTGAAAAGATGGCACCGTTTCATTAAATCATCTTTTAGCGCCAGTTTATCGTCTGAAGGAGCGCCAAATAATCTCATCAGGCGTTTACTCGTCTGAAGCCGTTTTGCTGATCTGCAGCTCTGACCCGGAGACCCTGGTCCGGAGTTTGTTCTGTGGTTCTGTCTGAACGGGCTGCTGGTTAACGGCGAATGAACCAGCGTTTAATAAAATGTCCGACTGCTCTACCGCCTCCAGTTACTTCACTGAATGAAGAACCAGCTGGTTTCCCCAGAAGCTGAAGAACAAAGTTTCAGTTTGAAAAAAGTTAAAATAACCAGAACAACAAAGTTTGTCAATCAGCTGATTCTGTTCAGTTAGAACCGGTCCACAGAACAGAACCGGTCCACAGAACAGAACCGGTCCAAACTGCATCGACCAACCAGGTCTGCAGAGAGGACCATCAGGCTGACCTTCCCTCCATCCAGAACCTGAACAGGTCCAGGACCAGGAGAAGGTCCGCTAACATCTCTGCAGAGCCTCACATCCTGGACACCACCTGGTTAGACTTTCACCTCCAGGTGGCGCTGCAGAGCACTGTTTGCTGAGACCAGCCATGGAGACAGGTTCTACCCCCAGGTTCTGGTTCTGATAGACCTGATCAGCCAGAGGAACCAGCCTCCACAGAGGTTCTGCCCCCAGGCTGTGAGGATCCAGTAACAGGCTTGTTTCCACCAGTCCATACTTGTCCTTTAAAGGTCTTCAGTGAATTAAAATTCCTTGTTTGTGTCACAAACTTGCAGAGCAAAGCTGATTCTGGTCTCCTCTGGTTCTAAAGGGTCCGAGGTACCACTGGGGTTCTGGTCTGACCCGAGGCTCAAAGCTCTGACTGCTGTGGGATGCAGCTTGCTTTGCAGGGTTCTGGGGTTCTTGCTCCACCCTGCAGCAGGTTGGTCCGGTTCTCCTCCAGCTGAGACGTTTTCCTCCAGGTTCTCTTCCCCTCACCACACCCGTCTGCCTGCCTGCAGACTCCACACCTCTCCGTGTCCGGTATGTTCATTCCATCGGACCGGTTCTGCTGAGTCTCAGGGACGCTCAGTGACTCACTTCTGTGTCTGAGCAGTGTGGAAAGAGTTTGGCTGCAGGGCGTCGCTCTCTGCATTCCTGCCGTCGCTGGGCGGGGCGCGCCTCGCTGTCAGGGATTCAGCGGGGTGTGGGCTCCAGGTGGACCGGTCCGCTCACTGGATCCACTCTGAACCAGCGGCAGGTGGGCGGAGTCACAGCCCTCTGTGCTGCATTCAGGGACATCTGGGAAAGGAGGATTTGGAAACAACATTTCTGACATTTCTTGGCAGTGAGAGAGAAACCCAGAGAAGCGTGAGTCAGTGACTGCTGATCAAGGAGGAACTCTCTCTGACCCGGTTTCACCCCTGTTAAAATTAGAAATGATTGCAGAAGTCACAGAACCGGGTTTGGACCGGCTGTTGCTGGCAACAGGGAGAAATCTCAGAGGGCTTTTATGGGTTTTCTTCCAGCAGTGAGTCAGAAAATCAAAGAGGAGAAAGAGGAAACGGCTTCAGTCGGACCAGCTGTGACTCACTTTGTTTACTGAGCCTCTGCTATAAAGTCCCACTTTGGTTCTGCTCCAGGAAGCTCTGAACCAGAACCAGACTGTTTACACTTTGGACCATCCAGACCAACCCATGACATCTGAGACGCTTTCCCGAAACCTGCTCCTGCTCCACAGACCCTGTAGGATTCACACCCTCACAGCATCGTCTTTGTTTTCCACCGGGTTGTAACGTCCGGCTGCAGGTCCGGCTGCAGGTCTTCTGGTCTCCAGCAGCTCTGAACGTCTGCAGATGAAACCTTTCTCCGCTCTTCTCTCTAAAACATCTCTACCTCAGTCAGACTGGATGGAGAACATCTGAGAACATCAGTTTTCTAATCGTGTCACAGATTCTCAGCTGGATTCAGGTCTGGACTTTGACTAGGCCGTTCTAACCCATGGATCTGATCCAAACCATCCCATAATATCTCAGGCTGCAGGTTCAGGCTGGTTCTCCTGCTGGAAGGAGAACCTCCAACAGGTTCTCCTCCAGGATGGTCCTGGTTCAGCTCCATCCATCTTCCAGCAGCTCTGACCTGCTTCCCCCAGCATGATGCTGCCACCACCGTGTTTCACTGTGGGGATGATGCGTTCATGGGGACGTTTTTCATGAAGGTCAAAGGTTCAGTGCAGGTCCAGAGCAACTTCTTCGTCTCCTTCATGGTCTGGATGATTTGAGATCAGAGGAACGCGTTACACAGCAGCTTCAGGGTGTTTCAGAGAATCTGCCTGGGCTGCAGGGTTGGCGGACAGAAGCCTCCTCTGAACAGTGTGTTGTGTGTTTGAACAGGACATGGAGGTGAGCCCCAAAGAGCTGATGGACATCCTCAACAAAGTCATTTCCAGACGTGAGAAGAACACTTTGTCTTTTCCTGCAGCTTTAGTTGCCTTCAGGGCAAACGTTCTTCTGTTTGTGCGTTTATCTTCTGGGTTCCTTGTTTGTCCTCAGATGGAAGCCTGAAGACCGACGGCTTCAGCATCGAGTCCTGCAGGAGCATGGTTGCTGTCATGGACGTATCCTTTCAGAATGAAGTCAGCTGCAGCAGCTGGTGCTAGAGATGGTTAGAACCCAAACCTGCTGACTTTCAGTCCGCAGCGTTCCCTCCGGGACTTCCTGCCTTTGTTCCTGAGTTTGACCTTTGACCCGACTGCATGCAGAGCGACAGCACAGGAAAGCTGGGCTTCCACGAGTTCAAATACCTCTGGAACAACATCAAGAGGTGGCAGGTAGGCCTGCAGCGCTGCGACGGTCCGTCTCAGTTTGGTCGGGTTGTTGGAGCTGATTTATCGTTCCGTGTCGTCTGCAGAGCGTCTACTTGTCCCACGACATGGACCGCTCAGGTACCATCTCCTCCGGCGAGCTGCCACGCGCCTTTAATGCTGCAGGTGAGAAAGCCGGCTCGCCCCGTGGCTTCAAATGATCGGGAAAGTCTGGAATGCTTCTTGAACCCGGCAATGTTTGCAGGTTTTCCTCTGAATGACCAGCTCTTCAAACTGATCATCCGCCGCTACAGCGACGAGAATGGAGACATGGACTTTGACAACTTCATTGGCTGCCTGGTGCGGCTGGACGCCATGTGTCGTAAGTCCCTTCCATGCTTTTGTTCCCAGCAGAAGCTCTGATTGTGGATTAAGGTCAGCAAAAAATGGCATTTGAAGGAAAACTCCTGTTTTGTTGATTGCTTTTTTCCCCAAAGCTGTAAAATAATTTTAAACCAAATGTTTGTGTTTCTGCTCCTTGCATCACTGTAAAAATGCCTTTTTGTTCTAACATGAAACCTGCTGGAAATGTTACATAAAATGAATTCTGATCAGTTCTGCAGCCTTTAAGGCTCCGAAGGAACCAAAATGTTTGCTAAATCTTACCTTCATGACTACTTTAAAGCGGCTGGGGGAAAATGGTTTGCATTTTGTGAACCTGTGCAAACCTGCGTCTCCCTGCAGCCGTAATTTCTGCTGATCCGTGTATTGATGTGTTCCTCAGGAGCGTTTAAGACTCTGGATTCAGACAACAGCGGCACCATCGACCTGGACATCAAGGAGGTATTGCTTTGGCTTCATTCTGATGTTTCATTGTGTCAGTCCTGATGCTCGGAGTTCAGTCTTAGGGCCCAGGCTAGGGGCCAATAGGGGCCATTTCCTCCCCTTCTGCTTCACTGTCAGACACAAAAACTTCAATCATAAATCTGGCAGTTTTCTTATCTTGTTGTGTATTTTGATGAGCAATCATGTAAGAAATTACATATAGTTCACATTATTTTCTAGGGAAGTTGTCATTTTTGCATAAACTGCTGTTTTGATTGGAGTTTTGGCTTTCTGAGCCCTGACCAAACCAAGACGGTTCTGAGGGACCACCCACCGAACCATAGTATTTCCACATTGCTTATGAGTGGATTATAGAATATTATTTCAAGTCACTGGCTGTCAAAACCTTCTCAAATCAGGAGATCAACACATAAACTGTCTTGTAGAACATGGCTTAACTAAATAATAAATAGATAAACAGCAGAAAGTTCTGCACGGGTCAAAAACAGGCAGTCCCCAGACTCAGGTTTGAAGCAATGTTGGAAACAGAAATGCTTCACAATATTAGGAAAACCAGACATTGCTGTTATTGATCAATATTTCAAGAAGAGCGTCAACTGACGCTCTTCTTGAAGCCACATTTGCCTCATTAATCTCTTTTCCACCTGAGCGTTGTAGATCCAGCCGTCAGAACCCTAAACATAAAGCTGCATATCGTCTGCATACAGTTTAGTCTAACTGTCTTCATGTTCAGTTTTGAGGCTGCCTGTGAGGCAGCCCTGAGGGCCAATAAGCCCTGAGGGCCTGTCAGAATATCAGGTTATTGTGTCTGAACACTCACCGCGTCTCTCTGTCTCACAGTGGCTTCAGCTGACGATGTACTCATGAAGCAATGAAGGGAAAACTTCTGCCTTCACCCCGTTTCTCTCTCCATGCTCCTGTAAACGGGACCAACAGAACAAGAAGAAAGTTTCCACTGGGACCAAAGAACTTCTCTGTGGCACTAAAATCTGTTTGATATGAACGATCTTCCCCTCTTTCGGCCTGAAATTGATTGACTCTGAATGTTGTGAATCTTAAAGTGACCCAACTGGAATTAAACTTGTTTTCTTTCATGTGAGTTTGTTTTTTACGCCTCACACAGTCCAGCAAACATTAGCAATAAATCTGAAGTCTCTGTGCCTCCGATGGCAGGAAAGCAGCTCCTGTCAGTTTAGTCACATAAAAGCAAAGAAAGGAGAACGAGGAACATCTCAGTGGTTCCTCTTATTAAATAAAAATTTGATAGTCATAACAGGGAAAGTTGAGTTTGCACCATTTTAAAAATCCTAAAGATTTCCACCAAGACGGTTCTGAAGAGCTGTCATGAAGGAAATGAATAATTTTAACAAAATATCTGCTTTCACAGCTGCACCTATCATGAAAATATAAGTTGAGTCTTTAAAGCTGTTCAGATTTCCAGCCCAATGTTTGAGAAAATCTGTGGACTGAACCGTTCCTGCAGAACACCCAGGAACCCTGCAAGGTATCTGGAGGAGAAACCTCAACTGGACAGCAGTGACGTCTGATGGTTCTGCATAAAGAGCCATGAGGACAGAACCACATGGACCAGAGATTAATATGGAGAACATATTTACCTTCACAAACCTTACCGTGCTTAAGGTCACCTGCAGGTCTCCTCCAGAGACGACCGGAGGAAGAGGAGGGTACAGCTGCAGGACTGATGCGCTCCTGAGAGAAGATGCAGAGGATTTGGTGACCAGAAATGGAACAGAGATGATCCGGTACCGTTGGACACCTGCAGATTAGGATTATGTTCATTGATCAATGTGCCTTTGGAGAGACCCAATCTGATCCTCCTTTAACTTCCTTTTATCACCTCTGGGTGAAGCCTCATTCCTATCAGAAACAAGTTTATAATGTGAATGAATCTAAACTGAAATCTGCTAGGGGTGTGATAACTTGTGGCCCTCACGTGTCAGTGGGAGGGGGACATTAATCAGCAGAGTGGTGGTACTTTCCCACGGCTCAGTGAGCAGAGAAACCGTCCAGCTTCATGTCCAATATGGCAGCAGCTGGCTTTGAGGTTCTGGAGATCCAACATGGCAGCAAAGTCCTTCAACACAGAACAACCTGCAACCTTTGGAGCAGCTGAGCTGAAATGAACCATTGCTTTGCTTCTTAAGATGGTTTGAACAGATTTTTACCCGAACACAGATGCTCTGTGTGAGTTGAGTTTATAGCGTTATAAAACCCAGACGGTCTAAAATTAACAGGAAGACTCCCAGAACCTCCTGAACCGAGCCCAAAAAGAAGAACTGATCCACTTTGTTAAAGTTTTCAAATGTGGCGGTCCTGCAGTCGAGCATTTCTGTTTCATTGGACTTTCAGAAATTAGTGCTTTTCAGAAATGAAAAGCTAAAACATCAAAC
>CM073124.1:1438716-1566216 GCA_037039145.1 Fundulus diaphanus
TGGCAACTATGAAGTACAGCGGTGGCTCCATCATGCTGTGGAGGTGTTTTGCTGTAGGACAGACGGGTGAACTTTAAACTGTCCAAGGAGAGGACAACTTAAGAACATTAAAAACTAAGAGGCCTAAAACAAAGGGAGAAAGTCTGTTGAAGATCAATGGATGAATCACATCAGCTCTCCTGCCGGACCCACTGGTGGAATCTGTTTTTCAGGGATCTGAACTTTGCAGAGTGTTTTGAGTCCCATAGACATCTCCTGAATCATTTCAAAGGTGCAGCTCAGATCAGAATCAGAATCAGAAATACTTTAATAATAATCCCAGAGGGAAATTGCTGTTTCAGTACAATCGCCATAACATAACAAACATCACAAACATTTTAGGGGAGACGATTTACTGAGGCCTTGCTGCCAGGAACCGCCTTACACGGTGCCCACCGGGCGCTGCCTTTGAATCTGTGGAAAAGATAGATTTTCAACAAAGGGATGTGGGAGGAAAAAAAACATACCTCATACTTTATCCTATTACAGAATACAGTTTGAGATATCAAAAACCTCTAGCACAAAAAAGCACAAATAAGACGAGACACATAAAGCAGAAGGTAAACATTAGACATCAGTCGCGTGTAAGTTCATCAGTTTATATGAGCATCAGTTTTGTGTGTCTGTTTGGGTGAAAGTGTTTATATTTCAGTGAACGCTCTCCAGAGGCCTTTGTCCTTGATGTTATCAGCCGGCCAACAGTTCAGAAAACATCGCAGGTGTCAGCGGGGGGGGTAGCAGGGTGGAGTTCTGAGCTCGTTCCTCATAACAATCCAGGAGTAGAGATAGGGAGGCAGACCAAATACTTTATTTGTTATGATACAGCTGCTCTGAATTTCCTGTCAGCTTTAAGTCTTTTGCTGGCTCCAAATGGTGAAATCAAATATTCCAAACTGTTGGGCTTTTCCGCGCTTCACTTCCAGATTTTATCCCAAATTCCCCTTGAGTTCAAACCACCGAAGCCAGTCTGTGTTTCGGGTCTGCTCTGATCGTTTAGGTATTGAAGGTTTAAAGTGTAGATATGCCCGAAGGTCATATGTAGGGTTAGGGATCCTGGAAGGATGATGGCTTCTTCCACAACAAGAGGATTGGTGACATTTTCAGCAGGCGAAGCGCCGTCATCCATCTCCACAGTGAAGATGACCACAGCAAGGTTCTTTGTCTGCTGCCCCTCAACATCGGTGTCTTTCTCTCAGTCCCTGGACTCCACCCAATGGCAGCCCACTGCTCCCTGCAGGGATGGGGCAAACGCAGAGGACACGTTTCACTGCAATGACAAATTAGGATTATTATTATCATTATTAGAAGAGGGAATTGAGATTCATCTGACAGAACACATGAAAACAGATAAACCACGCTATATCCAAAAATGACTGGTTCAGTGTTAATCTAAGATTGATAAAAATGAGCTCATCTTTTTTTTTAGTGTATCTTGGTTTTATTTCACACTGTAGTCATAATTGTTATTATTGGTTTAGCCTTTATTCTTAAAATAGCTGCTAGTAAAACACAGATTTACGTAGACTCAAGAAAAATGTTTCTCCTTCATCATTCGTCTTCTTTCCTTCAGGAGTCGATCTTCTCTATCTTGTCTCACAGCAGCTGCCTTCATGTCCTCTTTACCTCCATCCATAAACCTCTCTGGTCCTCCTTCCAGCCTCAGCATCCTTCCCTCCTCTGTCCGTCTCAGTCTGGCCTCTCTGGCTTCATCTCCAGAACATCTACCCTGAGCCGTCCCTCTGATGGACTCCTTCCTGATCCTCTCCATCCTCGTCTCTCCCAGAGAACCTCAGCATCTTCATCTCTGCCTCCTGTCTCTTCCTCAGCTCCTCCGTCTCTAAACCAGACAGCATCTCTGGTCTCACCACCATCTTCTACCTTTCCTTTCGTTCTCACTGAGACTCTTTTATCACACAACTCTCCTGACCTTTTCCTCCACCCGTTCCAACCACAGATCACAATGTCATCAGCAAACATCATAGTCCATGGAGATTCCTGTCTGAGGTCATGGGTCAACCTGTCCATCACCACAGCGAACAGGAAGGAGCTCAGGGCCCACCCTTGATGCAGTCCCACCTTAAACTTCTCCGTCACGCCTACAGCACACCTCACCACCGTCTTACAGCTCTCTTACATGTCCTGCAGCGCTCTACTCCAGACTTTCTGATACAGAACAACAGCTCCTCTCTCAGCACTCTATTTTCTCTAGATCTACAGAAACACAAGGCAGCTCTTTCTGACCTTCCATGTTCTTCTCCATCAACATCCTCAAAGCAAAATCTGCATCTGTAGAACCTTTTCTTGGTACAACACCATCCTGCTGCTCACAGATACTCAGTTTAGCTTCTGCTACTCTTTCCCATAACTACATTGATCACTGACCTGCTGAACATCCTTCCCAGCTCGGCCTCTCTGCCTCTCCTACCTGTAGGAATCTTTCTCTCCCTCCTTACTGTCCAACCTGTCATATAAGTCACTGTCTGCTCTTTGACCCTAGCTAACTACCTACTAATACTGTCTTTTAATTTTACCAATGATTCAGAAGACCTTTCTGCCCCAGCAGAATCTAATAGCATAATTCATTACATTTAATTGATCTACCTCCATCTCCACCTCCTGCCTTCGCCTCAGGGAGAGAGTCAGCTCCTTGTTTTGTCTTCAGAGCTGGATGTTCTTTCGCCTCAACTAAAGCTAGCCATTCCTCTTCCAAAGAGCCGTTCCTACAGTTACCTGGACGATCAGGGAGGAGTTGATTTCCCCTCATGTTGCTCTCTTCATGGAAGGACCTGCATCTTCATCTGCAGAGCCTTTGCTTTTCCAGTTAAACGCTGATCTCATTACAGCCTGCCTGATGTAATTTGGACCTGTAATTACCAAGTTTGTATTTAATGCTCATTATCCATCTATCCTACCCTGCCTGGTTCTCAAAAGCAGGGATGCCTAACGACGAGAACAGAAGCTAAGGATTTGAGCCGGTCTCTGCTAAAAACTGCCTGAGAAATCTCTTATAAATTGTCCATCTTCATGTCTGTCGTTATGTTGATACCTTTTTTGTCCTTTAATGAAATATATTTGGCTTTTATTTATACAGGGTGTTCCATTGAGGTCCAAAACCTATTTTACAAGAGAGAGATTATTTGATACGACGAAAAAAAAATACAAAGACAGGAACAGTACAACTAATTCAAATATTACATTTTAGCTAAATAAGCTGATGAAATATGACCTAAAAACAAGAGCAAGTTTCAAAGAAGGATTTCCCTGTTTTTGCTAAAATACGTACATTACCGATCCATTGTGGTGAGGAGAGAGCTGAGCCAAAAGGTGAAGCTCTCCATTTACCGGTCGATCTACGTTCCTACCCTCATCTATGGTCATGAGCTTTGGGTCGTGACCGAAAGAACGAGATCCTGGATACAAGCGGCTGAAATGAGTTTTCTCCGTAGTGTGTCTGGGCTCTCCCTTAGAGATAGGGTGAGGAGCTCAGTCATCCGGGGAGGACTCAGAGTAGAGCCGCTGCTCCTCCACGTCCAGAGGAGCCAGTTGAGGTGGCTCGGGCATCTGGTCAGGATGCCTCCTGGACGCCTCCCTGGTGAGGTGTTCCAGGCACGTCCCACCGGGAGGAGACCCAGGGGAAGACCCAGGACACGCTGGAGGGACTATGTCTCTCTGCTGGGAACGCCTTGGGATTCCTCCGGAGGAGCTGGCCCAAGTGGCCGGGGAGAGGGACGTCTGGGCCTCCCTACTGAAGCTGCTACCCCCACGACCCGACCCCGGATAAGAGGAAGAAGACGGACGGACGGACGTTATCCCAGAGGAATCAACGTCGATAGTCTCAGATCCTGCTGTAGACTGGTCCAGGTTGATGGTCCAGAGTAACAACATGCTTTTTTTTCCAACTTCTGACCGTACTAACAGAGCGCTGAAAGAGAAAAAGTCCTGAGAGCAAAGACCGTGGCTGGACTGTCTGACATGTAGGAGGTCAAAAATGGCGGGAACAGTCCAAGGACGGCTTTATGGACCAAAACCTACCAAAGCATGAGTCTGTGGACTGATAATGACGCCCAGATGACCTGAGAATGTAAAGTCCAGAGATGAGGAAGAGATTTATACCCTGTTATGAACCTTAATGCTCCATGATGGACAGCATCCAACATCTGCAGACAGGTGGTAGATGCATTCATAGAAACATCATCACAGTAATGTAACGGAGGCAGGGAGGTCATTAAGACAAGATGCTTCCTGCACGGAAAGAAAAGCCAGATCTATTTCTGAAGAACAAACCCCTAGTTTGATCTTTAATGTCTTTACAAAATGTTCAATATGTGGATTAAATGAAAGCTCGGTGTCAGTTTCTGGGCCAAGCTACCTGTAAGTCTCCACAAACTGTACTGGTGGACCTGTCGTGGTTTTAAGGGAAGGGAGAGTTGGTGGAGCTTTGTTTTTGTTAGCAAACAGCATGACCTTTGACCCATCAGCATTTAGGACTAGTCTCAGATGAAGCAAGGCAGATGAATAAAGTTAAAAGCAGACTGCTGACACCTGAGTAGTTGCAGTAAAGCACAGAGTCATCAGCATAAAACTGGATCCTAGCATCAGTAACATTAATATCACGTCTATCCATGAAAGGTCAATTGATCTGAATATAAAGTTGATCAAAACCTTGAGGACAGACTGTAGACTGTAAAATATCTGGTTTTAACTATTTATGGTTGTTTTACTTTTCCATGAAATCTCCTGTTTTCTGCATTTAGTTTGCATTTAAGTGAAAAGTAAAACTTTTATTGCAAACAATTAATTTGCAATCTACATGCAAATACATGTATCTGCCAGGGCAGCGGCACGTTTTCTATGTTAAAACCAGACCGTGATGATCACCGGCAGAAATGTACTGTTTTTTATGTTCTCCCCCTGTAGAGCAAAGATCTTGGGATCAGAACTGTGGTGATGTTAGACGAACAAGGAGGTAAATCATTTTTATTTATCACAATACTTCCGCTTTGATGTAAATGCTAAATTTATACTTTCTTGATGTTTGGGGGCATGTTTTCCCATCAGAAGCAGTGGAATATTTGCTCAGTTTCTTTAACTGTTTGATTGAAACAGATTTTCTACCTTATGGGGATTTGCTTCTTTGAAGCGGCCATGTTGGATCTTTGCTCCATCACTCATCCAAAAACTGATTAAACAGCTCAGCTCATTATAACTCAGAATCAACCACACTATCATTAATCTGAGATCCTGTAAAGTACAACCAAGTGTGATTAAATTAGATTTGAACATCTGGGCTGAAGTCGGTGTCAGGTATTATTATTTCAGGTCATTGGTATTATGTCATAAATGCAGGCGTTAACCGTCCTCCGCATCAGCGAAGTCCATTAATTTCTGATAATGGACACCTCGAAGGGCATTATCCCGCTTATACCATGGTCACTGACCAAATAAATACATGTAAAATGAATTATTAATACTTTAGTGCTTCTTTCACCGTTACAAGAAGCGGCTGAGAGAACTAGCTAATATCTCGCCTTGCGACGCGTTGCCAAGGTAAGCGTTACGAGCTGACGTCTGAGCCAGCGTAATAATTTAGATCAGGTTGTTTGACCAGAACTTTTTAGAGGTTTTCTAAAACACTTTTTAACAGACACCCAGCAGCCAATCAGGATCGAAGATTCACCCAGACCGTGGTATAAATGATTCATATATGATGTATATATAATATCGGTAATTATCTGTTATCAGCCATTACAATAAAAGTAATATAGGCCCAAATTTGCATCCCCAATTGTTAATGTTGGTCCTGTTTTACTTACCGGACCGATACCAATGTTAATACCAATACATGGGCCATCCCTGGACTAAAACTACAGAGCTGAGTGACAATTACAGTCCCATGTGGAAATGTTGATTGTGTTGATGGTTTCTAGCATAGCTCACCACCGTCAGCGCATGAATGTGTGCGTGAATGGCTGAATGACTGAATGTAAAGTGCTTTAGGGTCCTCGGACTTGTTAAAGTGCTATGCAGGGGCAGACCCTTTACCATTTACCGTTTATCACACTTTCTCTACCAACTGTAGAGCTCTAAATCAGTGCTGTTCAACCCTGGTCCTCGGGACTCACTGTCCTGCAGGTTGTAGGTGTTTCCACACACTGTCTTCAATAAAGTGGTGATGAAGAGGCCTCTGCAGGCCCTGATGGCTGCTGAGGAAGTGATGCTGTCATTTGATCAGGTGTGCTGCAGCAGAGACACATCTAAAACATGAAGGACAGTGGGTCCAGAGGACCAGAATGGAAACCCACTGCTGTAAATTATTAAAGGATCAGATCTTTACAGTGTTGCATTAGGAGATATTTTACTTTAACATTGTTAATATTTTTGGACAGTTTGGCTCATAATAATGAAACATGTTCAACACTTGCAAGGAAAGACTATGAACCCATTTTGACACAACCCCCACCCTCCACCTTCAGAGATCACCAACCTGGTGAGGCTTAATGCCCAACAGGCTGTCCATATGTTTCTAATTTATATAAATACTCAGCTGACACGTGTAAGTGATCTGCTTCCATCTGGATCCCTAATTGGTGAAAATGTAGTTCAATTTGGGAAACAACTGTATGGATCCCAGATTTTTGCCATAGCTTTCCTGCACCCAAACCGGAGTCATTAAGTAACCCACTGACTCCGGTCACCCGACTTGGATGGATGAATGGATGGATGGATGGATGGATGGATGGATGGATGGATGGATGGATGGATGGATGGATGGATGGATGATGGATGATGGATGGATGATGGATGGATAATGGATGGATGGATGGATGGATGGATGGATGGATGGATGATGGATGGATGGATGGATGGATGGATGATGGATGGATGATGGATGGATGGATGATGGATGGATGATGGATGGATGATGGATGATGGATGGATGGATGGATGGATGGATGGATGGACAGATGGATGGATAGATGGATGGATGAATGGATGGATGGATAGATGGATGGATGGATGGATGGACGGATGGATGGATGGACAGATGGATGGATGGACAGATGGATGGATGGACAGATGGATGGATAGATGGACAGATGGATAGATGGATGGACAGATGGATGGATGGATGGACAGATGGATGGATGGATGGATGGATGGATGGATGGATGATGGATGATGGATGGATGGATGGATGATGGATGATGGATGGATGGATGGATGGATGGATGGATGGATGGATGGATGGATGGATGGATGGATGGATGATGGATGGATGGATGGATGGATGGATGGATGGACAGATGGATGGATAGATGGATGGATGAATGGATGGATGGATAGATGGACAGATGGATGGATGGACGGATGGATGGATGGACAGATGGATGGATGGACAGATGGATGGATGGATGGATGGATAGATGGACAGATGGATAGATGGATGGACAGATGGATGGATGGATGGACAGATGGATGGATGGATGGATGGATGGATGAATGGATGGATGGAGGGACTGACAAGCAGCCCATTGTCAGCTCTCGCCTTCATGACCCGAGCACTGATCCTACAGAACATGTGTGAACTCAACCAATGAGATGTACAGCTGGGTTGCTGGTTGAACTCCATACCCACCACCTCCCCTTGAACTTGCTGTTCCCCTCAGAGCAGCTGGAGCGGATTGAGGAAGGCATGGACTCCATCAACAGGGACATGAGGGAGGCAGAGAAGAACCTGACAGACATGTCTCAGTGCTGCGGCCTGTGCATCTGGCCGCTCAGGAAGTACGACCCTGGCTTCTGCTGCGCTGGCAGCCAGTGAGCACCTGAGTGAAGGTCACCCCCCCCCCCCCAATCAAACAAATTGGTGTCAAACGTTGTTGATATTTTTAAATGAGACCAGTACAGGGTCCTTTTGACCTTTAAACTCTTGTTACTAACTTTTAAACAAGGAAAGCACAAATTAAACGTTTGACACCAGTTTAGTTTGGTGTGAAGAAGGTGCTGGTCCACCTTCACCCAGGCCCGGTGCCCGGTGCCTGGTTCCATTAGAGATGGAGGTTTTTGAACTATTTTGCAGCATTTGTTGGATCTGCAGTGATAAAAGCTGATGAAACTGGGCACTGAGACCAGACTGCAAATACAGCTCCTAGTGCCGCCTTCTGCTTTTGGTCCAAACTGCGTCTATTTATCAGTTCTTAGAGCATTAGAGCTGTTTAAGTTGCTACTGGCTGTTTTGTTTCTGTTAACGGTCGCATCTGCTTTTCAACTCGGCTCGGTTTGTCCGTTTGTTTTTGTGTTTTTTGCTTCCTCGTCGTCCTCCTCCTCATCTTCCTCCTCAGAGCAATTGGAGCGAATAGAGGAGGGCTTGGATCAGATCAACTCTGACATGAAGGAGGCGGAGAAAAACCTGACTGACCTGGGGAAGTGCTGCGGCCTGTGCAGCTGTGAGAAGTAGGTGGAGGTGTCCGCCCTGCCTCAGCTAACCGGGGAGGAGGTTCATTGGGTGCTTTTGTTGCTCGCTCGCTTTGCTCCTAGAGAAATAAGCCTCATCTCTTTCTGTTTTCCTCCTAAGCAGCTGCATTTCCCTCTGTCTCAGTGGTCTGTGTCAGTTGTTCTCCAGGACCTTTGAACGTCCTTCAAGACTTTGCAGAGGACTTCTCAGATGCAATGCAAGATCTAACATTTGATATTTAGACTCTGGTCCAAGCAACTTGTCACAAAGACACATTGTTACAATTTCTTATCCGAATGAATAAAAATACCAACCGTTTAACACACAGAAAATCGGGTTTTGGCTCCAACAAGGTGATCCTCAGAGAGTTGTTAGCTGAAAACCTGGCATGCAGAATCTGAAATGCTTCAAGCGCTGACTAATCTACTTAAACTGAATAAACACAGGACCTCATGCTGGGTCCTGAGCAAGAAGCAGACAAAGAAACAATATCAGAACCGTTTGAAGCTACAGGGGGACGAGTCCAAATGTAAAAGCCCTGCCTAGTTTTCCTTCATCCTGCTCACTTAACCAGGGGATTTTAAACCAGTGCTCTGAAACTCAAGCGTCCAGGGCTGGGATCATGCAACCTGTAGAAGATCTTTCCCTTGCCCTAACCACCTGAATCAGTGTCCCGCAGAACAGCGGCCCCGCAGCACTGAGACCTCTATTTAAACATTAGTCTCTGCCTCTGCTGGAAGGAACTAGTCTCAGGTTTTTATTGGTGTTGTGTCCAGTGATTCGTCGCTTCAGAGTGTCGAGTAATCCAGGCAGACTTTTATCGATACAGTGGTTTGTTATATCTCTGTCTGCCGGTAGGGACTATTTTATCCAAACAGCAAACGTTGAGAAGCTGTTTGCTGATGGTGCTTGATAGAAAATACAGTTTATGAAGAGGAACGCTGTTTTGACCGGCTAAAATTTAATAACTCGATCCAACACCGGAGTGAGCAATTTAACAGCAGATTAAACGATTTTACGGCTCCACTTGTTAAATAAATTATAAAAAAACTTCAGTGTACATTTCTTATAAGCATGCAGTTAAGTAATGTGTCATTAATACACAATATAATACACATATATTTCTTCAGTTTTAGCTTGTAAATGAGATTCTTTTAAACTACAAGAGGCTTTACCTGGTTAAATAAAGGTTGTCATCATATGGACAACTGCAAAGTAATGGAAGCGGATTGACATCCCAGCTCCCCTTTCAGTTCAGTTATTGTTTCATAAGACAGACTGAGATCTTTTGTTCTAGTCTTGAAAGCGAGGAAGCTGTGGGGGGAAGAGAGGAGAGACACAGAACAATCAGCCTGGCAGAAACTTTATTCTGCCCACTCTGACTTTTAAATTCAGCTGCATCCAGTAATAACAGGGAAAGGTTGATAAATATAGTAGATGAACGCTCTGTGTCTAAATGAGCGGCACCATATCACTTTATTCACATTAATGTGGCCAAAACAGCACTTTATTCAGGGTATTTGGGTTTTAGCAGATTACAGTAATACATCATATTGCTTTAAAAACTATGACGATATATTCACTCCTCCTGAAAGAGCGTAGAGCCACAGGGACAATCATCATTGTTGATGGCTTTGCAGCAATCCTGTCCATCCCTGGACTTCTGCAGGATTTCACTTTGTCCAGATAGTTTTCTTGGACTTCTTTGCTGTTCCTCCTTGGTAGGAAACATCGTCACTGCAGCCGAGTTTCCCTGATTGGTCTAAAGTCTGAAGGAACTTTTATGTTTATCTGCTGGAGCTTTTTGTCTTTGCCTGCTTTAGTCGTCGTTTCAAGCACATGAGTCTTGATGTCATCATTGGGAACAAATCTGGTCAGAAATGTAAAGCGGCCTAGTCACGTATCGTAACCATTAAAGGAACAGCTCAGCGGGGTCACAGGCCGACCTGATACAGGGTCAGGACTACCAAACCTTTTCCTTTTCACACCTCCTCTGGGTGTTGCTGACTCACTTGGCTCCATATCTTCTCCTTGTTTACTCATTGGGCGCATGTGAAACATTGTACTTCTGGTCACATGGACTTGTTGTAGTAAATATACCCAAAGTGCTTTGTTTACTAACAAAAAGACCAAAATCAAAGTGTAAAACACAGAAATAAAATATAAAAAGCCAACAGGGCCCGATAATTAAACCATAAAACCTTTGTTTTCCAGAGTGAGCGACTAGCGGAGAAATCCAGAAAGTCACAGACTGGACTCCTTTAATAAATAGACAACCAGGGTCCAAACAAAGACTCTAATAGACCTTCAGAAAGTCTGGAGAACGGCTGATCGGGACCACCTGTAGAAAATACACGGACATCTTGCAAGGAGGATATGAAGGAATTGAGGATGCTCTGTACTGACATTAACAGGCTGTACACAATAGGAGGACATTTATGAGCTCAGTTTCTCCCCCTTAGACTGAAAGCCTTTGAGGAGAGTGGGGCGTACAAGGCGGTGTGGGGTGGAGCCTCCAATCAGGACGGGGTGGTGTCCAGTCAGCCTCCGACGTCGCGGGTTGTTGACCAGCGAGAGCAAATGATGATGAGTGGAGGATACATTCGCAGGTACACAGAAAGGCTAATGAGGCAGCTGCCTGGTGTGTGTTGGCTTTTATCCCAACAACCTGGCAGGTAATCCAAGCTGTCATGTAGCCCGCAGGCAGCTGCTCAAACACTGGACGTCATGGTAAACACACACTAAACTACTGCCTCCTTTGTTTCAGGGTGACCAACGATGCCCGGGAGGACGAGATGGAGGAGAACCTGGATCATGTGGGAAGCATCATGGGGAATCTGAAAAGTATGGCTCTGGACATCGGCAATGAGCTCGAGTCACAGAAAGATCTGATCGGCCGCATTGATGAAAAGGTATGAAGGTCCTGTCCGTCGCTCTGTCAGGATGAAGCGGAGGACTTTATCTAAACTCACCAATGTTCAAACCGTCTTATTAAATATAACAGCTCATTTTAGGAAAGCATAGTTACCACTAAGAGAGCTTCCATCAGCTGGAGAACAGCAGAAGACACACCATACTCCATGCAAATAATTATCTCAGCTCCCTCACCTTCCACATGTCAAAGTGCACAAGGCATCCAACCCCAGGTTGTCTGCTGATCTGTGCATCGTTGCATGAAGGTGTTTGCATGTGCAGCTGTGTGGATCTGGCTCTAGTCTGAACTGCTTTGACAGGAAGTGCAATAGAACATTCATTCAGTTTACTATTTAGAGAAATACCCAAAAGACCAGTAGCTGGACCTGCAGCCAAAGGTGGTGCCACAAAGTATGGACCCAGAGGAGTGAATACAGATGCATGCGACACAAACATGTTACAAACCAAATATCATTTGTCTTCCACTTCACAATTTTTCTCTACTTTCTCTTTGTCTTTCCCACCAAATCCAAATGATAATAGTTATTCTGTGAGAAGTGCATTCTCTGCAGGTTAAACTGTGCAGCACGAGCATGGTCAGGGCAGAGCACCAGCTTCCCCTTAATTAGTCTGGAAACAAACCAGCTAAACTCCGGCCTCAATGTCAAAATCACATCAGCTTCATGACACACATGCTAAAAATGTATAGATAATGCAAACATTTAGCAGGTTGTAGACATTTTGCCCACTCCTTTTTATCCACATTAGCTGCCTTGACCTCTTTGATTGGTTGTTGCAATGAAGCGAACTGAGTCCTGTTTCTGTTCTCTCGCCTCTGTTTCTCTGCTCAGGCCAACCTCAACGTTTCCCGCATCGAAGCCGCCAACCAGAAAGCTAACAATCTCATGAAGCGATAGGAGGATCGGATGTCATGGTTTAGTCTCCTTTACGATCTTATTCTGTAGTGAAGAACTTCTGACGGCGTTATCTCTTCCTTTATAAATTACTATAGTTTAGTTCTGTGACCCCTAGATCCCTCCAGTTGACTCTACCTTTGGATTATAGTGCTTGAATTAGACTTCGGGGCTTTGATCCCTTCACGGTTCCTCCCATGAGGCGTCTCCAGGTCACAGGAAGGATCCCTGCAGGGAAAGTGAGTCCCTGCTGCAGCAGCACATTCACCATCAGCAGACAGCACAACAACATCATAGAGGCGTATACGTTCAGAGCTAAACGTGGAGCTTCATCATTTGGCTTTGTTGGATGTGGAGTGAATCTTTTTCCTTTTGGACACCACACAAGCAAGAATGACTCTTGAAGTCCTCAGCAACCAGTTCAGTTCCCAGTTTGGGCAACATTGGTCCACCCTCCCCCACAAAAGCTCTCTAGGCTCATGTTCCTGCGTAGATGGAAACACGTGTGCCATGGCGCCCTCTTCAGGCATAGGCGGGTATTGCGCACAGGAGGTAAACACGCATTTGTCTTCAGGGAAAGATCTCTGGGGACACCAAGCGGTCAGACATGGAACTGCTCCTTCCCGGACACCATCTTCTCTTCTCCACATGCTACTTCTGAAATGGAGGTGATGCAATGAGGCGGTGCACGTTAATGGTCTCTATTTAAAACCAAACGATTAGGGTCCTGCTAAAGAAAAAGTTAGAAAGAAAAAAAAAACATTAGCATTACTTTTAAATAATAAATATGCTTGATTTGGATGAGAAACTTCATTTTTTTCATGATTATATAAGTTTTTATTTATATATATTTTTTGATTGATTGCATATGTAGGAAAAATTAAAAGATGGTTTATCATTTATTTAGAACCAGGACATTGTTAAGTTGTTGATAAAATGTCTAATAGTCTACGTACCGTAGAAAAACACAAAACTTAATGTATTCAATATATAAATATAAATCTAAGCCCTGAAAATGAACTTTGACCTCTGTCCTGCTGCCCACATCATCTAGTGTGTTGTTCACAGTAACAGTGGTCTGTATGTGTAAAAAATGTGTAATGTTTCCCTAAGAATAGTGGTACTGTCATCTATAAATGACGTCATTTAAACTTTATACTCAGACTTCTCATAAAGAGCGCTAATTGTGATGTTCTGTAACTATAATAAAACCAACGTGAAACATGAAAGTTCTTCAGACTGGCCGGTTTGTGTTTGTTTTGTGTCGACATGGAGCGGTTGGTGCAGACGGTTTCCAGGCCAGCAGGGGGCGCGCTGCTGGGCCGAAATGTTGCGCGTTCAGGGAAGGAAAAAAAGAATTTCCACGGACTGCGGAGTCTGCGCAATTCTCGTCACTCCGAACTTTCGGGAGAACCGCAGAGGAAGAAGAAAGGAGGAGGAGGAGGAGGAGAACAGCGCCATTTTATTTATCGGTAATTATTTTCAACTCTTTCTGCTTCACGTTAACGCAGCGAGTTGCCGTTATTTAACGAAAACAAGCAGGCAGAGTTCCGTTTGAGCGACATAACGGGCGACAGCAGGGAAAACAACCGGCGACGTTCCGTCCTCCATGTCTGCCACCGAGAGGCGCGATTAAACCTCCGAGCGACGCAGAAAAACGCGCCCGAGTTTTACCGAACCGCTCCAGATAAACCCGAAGGTCCTCACCGACACCCCCCGGTTCGTTCCCCGCGCTAAACGGCTCGGAACCGGCGCAGAGCACCGGGGTGTCTGCAGACACCAGCCCGGCGGAACCATCACGGCGGAGAGGCTCAACAAAGACGCGGCAGCGGGGCCGCTGATTGGCTGACGCGGGACACGTGACCGCACGTAGCGTTGCTGTTAAATCAGATAAATTAGCGAAGCGCGCGGAGCTGCGAGCGCCTTCACGGCGGCCTGCAGGTGCGGCGGCGGCTGCTGCTCCACCAGGTGTTGCTGCTCCACCAGGTGCTGCTGCTCTGATTGAACAGAGTTTAACGCGTTGGTGGGAACATCAGGCACCAGGCTGAACTTCTGGAGGCGTTTAGTTCATCTACGTCACGGGTTGGGAACTCATTCATCACCAAAATGGACACATTTCTACACCTGTGCCATGAAACCTTCAGCAAAACATTATTTTGTAAATATTGTAGCTTTATCAGTGATTATAATAATTAATTAAAGCATCTTTCATACAGCTAAGTGTAAATTATTCTCTTCTGCTTTACAACTTAACCCTAAATTAGCTTTTTTATTGGTATTACTGACACAGTGTAATTCTGGTGAATGGTGTCATCGTGTTTTTGCCACCGTCACGCCTGAATTTCTCCACTGTGGGACAATTAAGGGATTTCTTCTTCTAAAAACACTGAATGGACATAAAATCCCAAGAACCACACAGGCTGCGGATGATCCAAGTAAACCAATAAAAAAAAATAAAAAAAAACTAGTTCACGAGGATCTAAAAATGTAAAATCTATTTAGGAAACACTGTAAATAACTTCAAATGTTAAAGCCCCAGTGTGGAAGGTTTTCACCCATCTAGTGGGGCGCTAAATGAACTACAAACGACCTCGCCGTTAACGAGTAAGAACTACTACAGAAGCCTCGGAGGGTCATAAATGTGACAATAGTTCTGTTTACCCGCACGATCGGATTAAAATGTATTCAGATTAAATAATCAGATTGTACCGTTTATATGGGCAGACAAATCACTTAATCTGATCATAATGTGTTTATATTCATCTGCCTTTATTCAGAATAGAACCACTAAGACATCGAACTTCTGTCTTTGCTAAACAACAAAAATAGCAAAGAAAACAGTTTTATACGAGTTAATTTGTCCTCTGAGCGCCCAGGCTGGACTGGCACCAGCTTCTAGTTACGGTTGAAACGTTACAGAGGAAGCAACAATTTTTAGCTCTTTTATTTTTCAAACAGAACGGTTGTATCATGACCACAGGCAGGTTGGCTTCCCGACGTATTTCCGCCACCAACGTGGAAATGCGTCACGTTTACGTCGGGCGCGCTCGGGTCAGTTTGCCACATTCTGAGTAACTTGAGCCCGACAAGCGTTTATATTTACGTTGATCGGATTATCAATCGGCATAAACCACCCGTCTCATTCAGAAAACAATTTTATTCCGATTGAGCTAAATCCGATCATCATATTCCGACTGGCTTATTTACATGACACGTTTTATTCCGATTACTTTAGTCGGTGTAAACGTAGCTAATGTCAACATGTCCTCCGTGTATTAACTACTGCTACTCGCTAGGGTCATCGTGTGAAACGGTTTTCGCCAAAGACCATAGTTTTTTGGGCTTTTTTAAAAAATGGGTCCTGGTCGTCTGATCAAATAACGCGCTGGACTAAAGTCAGGCGTGAATATTCGTAATCGTGACGTAAACGATGCACAGGCCCTGGAATACGAACACGCAATAGATCCAGACATGCAGGAGTAAAAGCATACGGCTGCAAAAAGAAACCAAAGGAAGAAAGTAAAGCTCAGGAATGGCTTATAGTCTGCTATCGCTAATGTTCTGGCGGCACCAGGAGGTTATTAAGTAGCGCGTGTCATTCATGTGTAGGCGTGGGCCGGTTAGCGGTCTCACGTTTACCGCAATATGAAAAAGTCAGTTTTAAAACCACTGAAAATACGCTATCTGCATTTTTCAGTCACCGCTGCCTTTAATTGGTGTAACCGAGCTTTATGGGTGTGTTACCAGCACCACATGGGGGGGGGGGGTGACCGGACTCAGAGCTGGGCTTTTGGGTTGCTGCATAGCTGAGAGGGACTCTTTAATATTTACGACATTTCCGTACAAAACACCGTCACTTACTGCCTAGCCTACGGAAATCCTGGAGGGACATTTAACCAGCGTGTCTGGTAGAACACATTTAATATAGCAATGTTGATATTATTGATGTTCCAACAATAAGTAACCCTAAAAGTCATAATTTATGGCACGTTTGTTAAAGAATAGTGATAGAGGGGGAAATGGCCTCTAGAAATAAACAGCACTGTGTTCCAGGCTTCCAGGAGTGTTGCCAGGTCTGCTGATTATCAGCAACTTTGTTTTTGTTTTTTTCATTTCTACTGTTTACAAGATAGACAGCAGTGCAGCTACTATTTTTGCTAGAGGAATATGAGTTAGTGAATCTAACTTTTTATGGCTTATGCACACCTTCAGACTAGGGCTTGGCAATATATCGAGTATACTCGATGTATCTCAAGTTTCCCTCCGCGCGATGGTTAAAATGACTTTATCGTGACCACCGCGTGTGAATTTTCATGGCAAGATTGCGCCGCTGTATTTAATTCACTGTCCCCCCCCCCCCCCCCACACACACACACACACACACACTGAAGGGAACTTTAATTAAACCAGCCGTAAAACTGTTGAAACTGGCGTCTTCTTTTGCTAAATCCCATATGACAGAAAAAAACGTTTGTTTAAAATTTCCCAGCACCTAAAGAGCAACGGAAATACAGGTAAAAGCCAGTAAATTAGAATATTTAGAAAAACTTGATTTATTTCAGTAATTGCATTCAAAAAGTGTAACTTGTACATTATATTTATTCATTGCACACAGACTGATGCATTCAAATGTTTATTTCATTTAATTTTGATGATTTGAAGTGTCAACAAATGAAAATCCAAAATTCCGTGTGTCACAAAATTAGAATATTACTTAAGGCTAATACAAAAAAGGGATTTTTTAGAAATGTTGGCCAACTGAAAAGTATGAAAATGAAAAATATGAGCATGTACAATACTCAATACTTGGTTGGAGCTCCTTTTGCCTCAATTACTGCATTAATGCGGCGTGGCATGGAGTCGATGAGTTTCTGGCACTGCTCAGGTGTTATGAGAGCCCAGGTTGCTCTGATAGTGGCCTTCAACTCTTCTGCGTTGTTGGGTCTGGCATTCTGCATCTTCCTTTTCACAATACCCCACAGATTTTCTATGGGGCTAAGGTCAGGGGAGTTGGCTGGCCAATTTACAACAGAAATACCATGGTCCGTAAACCAGGCACGGGTAGATTTTGCGCTGTGTGCAGGCGCCAAGTCCTGTTGGAACCTGAAATCTCCATCTCCATAGAGCAGGTCAGCAGCAGGAAGCATGAAGTGCTCTAAAACTTGCTGGTAGACGGCTGCGTTGACCCTGGATCTCAGGAAACAGAGTGGACCGACACCAGCAGATGACATGGCACCCCAAACCATCACTGATGGTGGAAACTTTACACTAGACTTCAGGCAACGTGGATCCTGTGCCTCTCCTGTCTTCCTCCAGACTCTGGGACCTCGATTTCCAAAGGAAATGCAAAATTTGCTTTGGTCAGAAAACATGACTTTGGACCACTCAGCAGCAGTCCAGCTCTTTTTTTCCTTAGCCCAGGTGAGACGCTTTTCGCGCTGTTTCTTGGTCAACAGTGGCTTGACACGAGGTATGCGGCAGTTGAAACCCATGTCTTTCAAGCGTCTCTTGGTGGTGGATCTTGAAGCACTGACTCCAGCAGCTGTCCACTCCTTGTGAATCTCCCCCACATTTTTGAATGGGTTTTTTTTCACAATCTTGACTAGGGCGCGGTGATCCCTATCGCTTGTACACTTTTTCTGACCACAGTTTTTCCTTCCCTTTGCCTCTCTATTAATGTGTTTGGACACAGAGCTCTGAGAACAGCCAGCCTCTTCAGCAATAACCTTTTGTGTCTTTCCCTCCTTGTGCAATGTGTCGATGGTCGCCTTTTGGACAGCTGTCAAATCTGAAGTCTTCCCCATGTTTGTGTAGGCTTCAGAACTGGACTGAGAGACCATTTAAAGCCCTTTGCAGGTGTTTTGAGTTAATCAGCTGGTTAGTTTGTGGCACCAGGTGTCTTCAAAATTTAACCCTTACACAATATTCTAATTTTGTGACACACGGAATTTTGGATTTTCATTTGTTGCCACTTCAAATCATCAAAATTAAAAGAAATAAACATTTGAATGCATCAGTCTGTGTGCAATGAATAAATATAATGTACAAGTTACACCTTTTGAATGCAATTACTGAAATAAATCAAGTTTAAATATTCTAATTCACTGGCTTTTACCTGTATTTTTGAGAAGCTCTGAATATGTAGCTGTGACTGGTCAGTTGATTTTATAGTCACAATACAAGCTTTTGTTTTTGGGATTGTCACATTTTTATTATACACATTTTTATGTCTTAAGCACAAAAGAGCAGCTTTTAATTCAGGTTTATTTTGTGTCAGATTTTTTCTTGGTGTTCCTTTTGGCCGCTGGGATGTTCTGTTTTTAAGGTCCAGTGTTGATCACTAAAGAGCTTTAATATGACAATATTGTAATTTGTGAAAAGCTTCTATGTGCAGCTGTGGTTAAAAAATGGCTAAAATAACAACTTTTAAATTCATTTTTATTTTGCAATACATTTTTCAAACCAAAAAAAATTGACACATTAATATGAGATATACCAATGCAACTTTAGGCACTATGTAGCTAAAAACATTTGTTATTTAAGGTTATTTGAACATATCACGATATATATCGTGATATAGCCCAAAGATATCGGGATATTAGATTTTGTTCATATCGCCCACCCCTACTTCAGACTGGCCATTTGTGCTGTTTCTGCTCGTAACGCTTTATATATATATATATATATATATATATATATATATATATATATATATATATATATAAGCTTTACATCAAAGATCACTTCTGAATCTAAAACATGATAAAAACTTCCACCATGATGCTTTACTTCCATAAAAAGATAACCGCTGTCCCGCCTGATAGCAGTTAAAGCAGTGGAGACTAGAGCTGCAACAACAAATTGATAAAAATCAACAATTAAAAGCGTTGGCAACGAATTTCATCATCGATTCGTTGTGTCGCGTGATTAATGCGTCACTCGCCATGTGGCGGAGAGGTTTACCTGCAGAGCGTCATAGATGCTGATTGGCTGCTCAGTGAGTTGAACGCAGCGAGGCGGCTTTTTCAAATACTGATTTATTTGTATTAGATTCTACTGACAACACTGAGAAAACGGCTCGAACTAAGTCCTCAAAAGATCAAGAACATGTTGCGCTTCACAAAAAAACAAAAGTAATGAGATCTGACGTGGGGGGAGAGCTCCACAGAGATACAGGAGCTGAAACAACATGGAGTCATTGATGAGGGTGAAGAGAGCTAAACAGCAGGTAAACTGTTTTTATATCTCTGACGTTTGTTCATTTTCAAAGTGAGGAGACATGAACAGCTCTTGGCTCGGCGCTGTGAGCGGATCCTGAGCGGCTGAAGTCGAGCTTCAGGTGTCGCCTGAACGTCGGTCTGCTAGCTCGTCTAACGCGCTGTTAGCTGGTTAATGACAGGAGTTTAAGTTTATGTGCGTAACTGTCCCTGATCGGGTTAAAAGGAAAGTATTCTGAATGCACCGTTTATTTGGGCTCAAAGTCAAATAATCTGATCATGATGTGCGAAACTCTGACATTAACAGGGTTGATGAATTTCCTAAAACAACGGCAGAAGTTTTGTACACGGAGGTGTAGCAACTTTTTGGGCGCTTTTTTCTCTTTCAGTCCAAATGTTCTATTTGGAAAACATAAATGGAAATAAAAGTTTTATTTTTGTCCAATTCATCGATTAATCGTAAACATAAAGACTGATTAATCCATTATTAAAATATTCATTATCCTGTCAGTTGTTAACTTTGTTATTCTAGATTAGGGCTGGACGATAATTCAATAACAATATATATCGATCGATAGACGTGTGGCGCGATAGGAAAAAATAGGGTCGATAATAGTTTGATAGAAACAGTTTTCCTTCCTTCCTTTCAGCCTATCATATTAGTTGATGCTACAGTCTCTACTTCCTCTCGACCAATCGTAATCGCGGACCCAGGCACGCCGTCACAAAGCCCCGCCCTCTCAAACCACAACACACAGCATGTGAATATGTCGCAGCAAGGAGCGGCGGAGGAAACGGTCCCAAAACGGGGTTTTACTAGTTCACCAGCCTGACAGAAATAAACCAGTGACTTGTAAAACTTGCAAGGAACCGGTAAAAACAAAGTCTGGTAACGTAACCAACTTGTTTCATCACGTAAGCCGCTCAGCCGCTCACCACCGCAGCAGCGCGAGCTGTTTCAGCCCCGCGCTGCTGCGGGTCTTCTTAGGAATCTGATGGAAGTTCTTCCAAAACAAAGCAGGTACAGCAGCTAAACTGGGCTCCCTTCTTTGTGATAAAATGACAAAGTGTCCAAGCGGCATAAGGACATCACGCATGTAGAAAAATGCTTCATAGTGATGGATATGCTGCTGTTGTCTACAGCTGAAAAACCTGGCTTCAAACAATTACCTGCCACTCTTGATCCGCGATATAAAGTTCTGGGCTGCAAGTTTTTCTCTAACAGCGCTCCCTAAATTGTGCAACTAGTGCAGGGAATCAGTGCAAAATGAGCTGCAGTCTGTGTCTTCCCACGCCATGACCTCTGACCTCAGCCCTGCGTCAGCCTCTTAATTGACTAGAAATAGAATGGACCCTGAGGAGCAACTAGTGTACCATTCCCACCTAAATAGGCTATTCTATTTATTTATTTGGTATATTTATTTTGGTCATTTTACTGGTCACTTTAGTTTATTCTTTGTCATTATTTAATAACATAACTCAGGTCTCTTAAGTTATTTTTCTTTAAAAAAATTCTGTTATGGTTAAAAAAGTTGGTTAAATAAAGATTTAATTGGAATTCTGTGTTTGTGTGCTTTATTAAAATTAAATCATTTAGCAATATCATAAAACGTCCAGGCAGAGCTGCACATAAAATATGGTTTTAAATATTTTCAATAATTATCGATCAATATGCATTTTTTTTTATCGATAAGCTTTTTTTCTATATCGTCCAGCCCTATTCTAGATTTCTAACATTTCATCGGTGGAAATTAATGGCGTCAGAGTGAAAGTTCAGCTTCCGTGATAATTAAAGTTAACCATGACAACCATTAATGACTGCATTTATATTTAATACGTTTGTTATTTAGGAAGAATTCAGTTATTTGTTTTATTTTTATTTATTTATTTATTTATTTATTTTTTTGGTTTTTTTTTGTTTAAAACAAATAACTGTTTTAAACATGCATTTAAAACAGTTATTTGTTTTAAATGCATGTTATTAACTGATGCGGGCCGCCTGCCTTTCCCATCCCTCCCTAATGGATCCCGTTGCTCTGGTTCTGCCTCAGGTTAGCAGCGAGTACAAACTGGACTCAGTGCCGAGGTTAGATGGGCTCTCCAGAACCGACGGCGATGAACGGGCCCGGCGCTGGCGAGGTCACGTGGGGTGAAGACGACGAAGAGTTTCTGCAGGCCGGCGTGAAGGAAGCGTGCAAATCCAAACCCAGGTTCTCCTACACCGAGGTCAAGATGCTGCTGGACGAGGTGAAGAAGAACCGGCACATCCTCCTCAGTGAGTCGACTCAGTGAATCACAGTTCTTATGCTTTGAAACGGTCATTTCTGTTCACACCTGATGGAAAACGGATCCCGTCTCCATTTGCTTGCATCACTTTTTAACTTTTAAACGGATCAGCACGTCCAGACTTTATCTGGTCTCTAACTTTCAGCCCCTTGCTGAACGTTTTTATGTCCCTACTAACTCTGACCCTTAAAATCTTCCTGAACCACAGAGATGGGCCGAAGTTCTGCTGATACAGACCAGATCATTCAGTAAAGACCCAGTTTTACAGCATCATGTGCTGCTTTCTTTAGTTTAATCTCTATAATCCGCCAGATGGGATTAACTGCTGAAAATAAACTCGCTGGTGTTTAACTGACGAAGGAACCAGGATCAGTGCCCCGGGCCGTCCTGGCGTCCTTTTAACGCTTTATACTCATAAAGTCTGCAGGTGAGTCCGTAGAGCCGCCTCCACTCCACCCACAGCTGCAGGTGTTTCAGGGCGGCTGAAAACTATTCACACCCCGGCAGGTTTAGTAATAGTAATTAGTAATTAGTAATATATTTAGGTTTAGATTTAAAGTGATTATTTAACAGATAAAAGGGAGAATCTTTGGGAGAAGACGAACCATTTAAAATTATTAACATAATCTGGCCTTTCTGCCTTCTGTCCTTCCTTCCTATCTTCTATCCTTCCTACCTACCTTGTGTCCTTCCTTCCTACCTTGTGTCCTTCCTACCTTGTGTCCTTTCTTCCTATGTTGTGTCCTTCCTTCCTACCTTCTGTCCTTCCTTCCTATCTTGTGTCCTTCCTACCTACCTTGTGTCCTCCCTTCTTACCTTGTGTCCTTCCTTCCTACCTTGTGTCCTTCATTCCTTCTTACCTTGTGTCCTTCCTTCCTTTCTACCCTGTGTCCTTCCTTCCTTCCTGCCTTGTACCCTACCTACCTTGTATCCTTCCTACCTGCCTTGTGTCCCTCCTACCTTGTGTTCTTCCCTCCTACCTTGTGTCCTTCCTACCTTGTGTTCTTCCCTCCTACCTTGTGTCCTTTGTACCTACCTTGTACCCTACCTACCTTGTGTCCTTCCTTCTTACCTTGTGTCCTTCCTTCCTACCTTGTGTCCTTCATTCCTTCTTACCTTGTGTCCTTCCTTCCTTTCTACCCTGTGTCCTTCCTTCCTTCCTACTTTGTGTCCTTCCTTCCTTCCTGCCTTGTACCCTACCTACCTTGTATCCTTTCTACCTGCCTTGTGTCCCTCCTACCTTGTGTTCTTCCCTCCTACCTTGTGTCCTTTGTACCTACCTTGTACCCTACCTGCCTTGTGTCCACTTACCTTGTGTCCTTCCCTCCTTCCTGCCTTGTACCCTACCTACCTTGTGTCCTTCCTTCCTTTCTACCCTGTGTCTTTCCTTCCTTCCTACTTTGTGTCCTTCCTTCCTTCCTTCCTGCCTTGTACCCTACCTACCTTGTATCCTTCCTACCTGCCTTGTGTTCTTCCCTCCTACCTTGTGTCCTTTGTACCTACCTTGTACCCTACCTACCTTGTGTCCTCTTACCTTGTGTCCTACCTACCTTGTGTCCTTCCCTCCTTCCACAGTCGGGTAGCTGTGATGATTTTGTTGTGAATTATATCATTTATATTTATATCTTTAAAAATGTTTCTGGAAGCTTTGAGGCCACGCTGTGTTCTGCAGAGCTTGTGAATCTGCGTGGAGCGGCTGGGTTCTGCAGAACCGCTGAGTGGACCTGGTGTTCTGGTGGCCCGGCGCTGGAATCTCACCACCAGCGTTTGTCTTCCAGAGAAGTTTAACCGCGGCGTGTCGGTGGACACCAAGAAGCAGAAGTGGGCGGAGATCACGGCTCAGATCAACGGTCTGGGGATGAACCAGAGAGAGGTCCGTCCGGCGCCGGCCCGTAGCCCAGTGAGCCCGGCTGATCTCAAACGGGTCAGAACATTTCTCGTGTGTTTGGGTGCAGATTCGTCAGATCATGAAGAAATGGGCCGACCTGAAATGTGACGGAAAGCGGCGGCTTCTGGCCCTGCGGGGCCCCAACGGCTCGGGCCTGAAGAAGAAGAGACTGGGCCCGGTGGAGAGGATGGTCCACCGCATCCTGCTGATGAGTCCCAAGAGAGGTGAGAGTCCGCTTCAGAACCGCCGTCCACAGAACCGAACAAATGTCACCGTTGGATAAGGAAAACCTAAACAGCAGTTTTCAAGTCATTTGATTCATTAAGGGAGACTGGATCAGAACCAAGCTGGACCTGTGACAGCTCTGGTCCCGCTCGTTAAGCATTAATTAACCATGATTTAATTAAGGAGTTAATTGGAGCCTCTCTGGCAGCTGAAGCGTCTCAGGAAGCAGCAGAACCAGGTCTCTGACGTCAGTGAGTCCAGAAAGGGTTCCAGGTCCATTTCTAAGGCTCTGGACCTCCACAGAACCACATCGGAACCGTGATCCTCACGTGGAACAGAGGAGAACCTCCCCAGGACGGGCTGACCCACCAGAATCACTCCAGGAGGTCCCAGAAGAACCCAGAACACCTGAAGCTCTGAGGTCAGAGGTCAGGGTTCAACTCGGAGGTTAGATTTAAGGCTCGGCGCTGGTTCTGCTGTGTTCTGGGTGTTCTGGATATCTGGATGATGCAACTTCTGGCTGCAGAAATGAAATCTGTCAGCTGTGATCAGTTAACTGGACTCTGATTGGGTTTAACAGATAAAGTAAAGTTTGCTCTCCTCCTAATACAGAATTTCAGTTTGGCAGCTTGAAAACTATCTAAAGTTGCTGATTTATAGTAACGGCTGGCTGTACGTCTGTATTTAAGCGTGGGGTTTATCGTAGATTTCTCCGCGGTTACCTCGTCATAACTCCACTGACTCGATGTCCGACTCGTTGCCTGGTTGCTGGCAGATGAGGCAGAAACGCTGAGCTTAGATCAGCCAGGGACGCGTCCCTGTGGGCGGAGCCATCTCCCTTCACCTGCTGACCCAGCAGCGCTCCTACAGGGCCTCCTCATCCACCTGCTGCCTCCTTCACACAGCGCCGTCCTCCTCCACCCACCTTCACGTCAGACCTCGGCTGATGCTCTGCAGCTGGATGGCCTTTTTCCCTTCATGGATGAAATCATTTGAAAACTGTATTTACTTTATCTTTAATATTAAATGCTCGACTTTGGGCTTTTTGAAGCCTTCCAAAGTCAGCTATAGGCATAAATATGATGGAATATTGCCTTTGGCGCTATGGAGGATACGTTTGTTATGAATATCGGTTGTTTTCTGGAGCTGCTTCCCTGCAACGCCGCCTCCCTCCACCTGGGGGCGCCCTGGAGCCGCTGCTGTTGCTGGGCAGACTAGGAGCTAAAAGAGCCACCGGGTCTCAGCTTGGAGACCAAGTAGTTTTCCACAGCACTGAGAGATTTAAACCCAGGAGGCGGTTAGTTTGGAACAAGTAAAACTTTCTGGTTTCAAACGTTTTTGTTGAGGAAATCTGAAATCCTGATCTCACGCCGGCCGCTCGGTTTCCTAGCGAGGCAGAGACGTCTGTGGCAGCCAGAACCGTCCGAGTCCTGGTGGTGTGTCTGTTCTGGGCCCAAACGGGCCACTAAACAGCTGTCCTGTCCGGGTTCTCAGATGGCGACAGCGATCAGGACATGAGTCCCGCTGAGGACTTTCCACGGTCTTTCCTCCAGAAAGGCCCCCGGCTGAACACGCCCCCCTGCTCTTACCTGAGCCGGAACCAGAACTCTGAGTCCAACCGGGACGCTTTCTCCTTCGACGCGTCGCCTCTGTCCTCGCCAGAGAAAGACGCCGGTAAGCCGAACCGATCCGATTACTTCAGACTGACCTTTTCATGTGTTTCTGCTCTAAAGCTGGAGGACCAGGACCTCCACGACCCAAACCAGGTTCTTCTAGGCCCACAATGGAACAAAAGTACTTTATTCAATTTCTATAGAATATCTATCTGCAGCCTTCATGGGATTATTATCCCCATTTGTTATTTTGCCCTTATTCTAGCCAGCTGTGTATTTCTGTAATTTTCCCCTTTCTCATATTTATTTTCCTAAAATAATTTCTTTACTGCTCACATTTATCATTTACATCAACAATCAAAACTGATTTTATTCCATTTTTATCACTATTATTTTTACTTCTAATGTCTGTAACACAGGTAAAAAGTGAAATAAAATGGAAAAGTAGAAAATCCATTAAACATTTTACTAAATATAAATTTTCAAAATGATGCTAATATATAATTAGCGACGTGTAAATGTGTAAATTCAGATGAATAAATGGGGCACAGACACTTATATGCAGCTTATATTGCGTTATAATTATTTTCTCATTGCTAATTTTGTGGCGCTGTGGTTGACGCAGAATTCCAACCAGCGGAGCTCCAGGTGTGCTCAGGTACGGCTCTTCTGCTTCCACCAATCAGCAGCCAGAGATCAGATCAGTACATGTCAGGTAAACCTGGTGGTTCTGCAGAATATTTTCACCTTTTGGGTTTGGCTAACTTTAGCTAGCCTGCTCTCTGCTTAGCTAGCTGCTAACCGTACCGCTAGCCAGCGTTAGCGTAGCTACAGGGTTTTAGTTCCCACGGCCTGGCTTCCAGGACGGACCCAGAGACGGCGCCGTAACAGCTGAGGGCGGAGCGGGAACGCTTCATGGAGTTCAGGCTGCAGCGGTTTCTGTTGGTCCTGGTTAGGACGGGTCCGATAGAATCCATGATCAGTTCATCCAGACACGTGTTCCTCGTGGCTGCAGCAGAACCACCTCAATAACAAGGAGTTGGTCACCCGGACGTTTACCGTTCCTGTGTCGGGTCAAGGAGCCGGGCCTGATGAGGTTCTGTGTCCGGTCCCATAAGACGGCCCGGCTCGGATGAGGTTCTGTCGATGGGTTCTGTCTGGTCCCGACGGTCTTGGGTCTGGTGGTTTTGGTGACGCGATGTTCTTGATGTTTCAGACGAGCGGATCGGTTCCTCCTCTGAGTTGGACCAGACTGATGAAGGTAAGAGGAGGAGGGAGGTTCTCTTCTTTGGTCTGAATGAAAAGCTTCACTGTAAACAAGTCTGTCTAAACCCAATTGGTTCTGCTCGCTCTGGACCCCAAACATGGCGCCTTTTACACCGGCCCGGCCCGGCCCGGCCCGGCTCCGCTCGTTGCGCCCCCCCGACCCTAGGGCCTTACAGGGTCTGTGGGAAACCAACCAGAGTAGAGCCGGGCCGAGCGGGGCCGAGCAGAACCGGTATGAACGGGTTCTACTGGGCCCGGCAGCAGGACTCGGGGTCGGACTGAAAGCTTCACGGTTCTCCTCCTTCTCTCCTCCAGCTCCCTACAGCCAGGAGCTTCTGCCCAGAGACTCCAGGCACCGCATCAAGCCTGTGCACACGTACTCTCGGACCCATCAGAACCAGAACCACACACAGAACTCCTCCCTCTTCCCTCGTGCAGCCTCCTCCTCCTCCAGCTTCCCTTTCGACGCCTCCTCCTCCTCCTCCGCAGCGCCTCACCCTTCCTCCAGAGGCTCCAGCTCGACTCCTTCGTTGCTCCTCGCTCCTTCCTCCTCCACATCAGCGCCGAGCACCCAAGCTCCTCCCCCCACAGCAAACTCCTCTTCCTCTATCCCTCCTGCTCCTCCCTCCTCTTCCTCCTCCCACCCGCCGCTCCTCCTCCCTCCCGGCTCGCCCCAGGTCCCGGTGGCCCAGCTGGCCTCCCACAGCCTGCAGCAGCAGCGGGCGGGCCGCGTGCTCCTGGCGTCGGTGTCCCAGTCCCTGGAGGTTCTGGCCCAGTCCGTGCAGCTCCTGGTGGAGAGCCAGCAGGAGTTCGTCCAGGAGTCTCTGCAGCTGCAGCGGGAGACGGTGGAGGTCCTCAGGGACTTCTCCAACACGGCGCTCCGTATGCTGAGGGACAAAACCAGCGGCGGCCAGCTGCTGTCCCGCCATCAGCCTCCACCTCCTCCGCCTGCGTACCACCACCACCCGACCTCGCGGTTCTGAGGAACCCAGAAAGCACCGCTCGGTCCAGCTGTGGTGGGTCCGGGCCGACGGACGCCGTCAGCCTCCTGAAGCGGGACGACGGTCCAAAGGCTCGCTGCTGACGCCCGTTTGTCCTCGTCTGTCAGCGGAAATCTGACGACGCACAGAACCGGATAACAGGTTCTGCTACGGTGTCTTCAGCTGTAAGATTAAACGGGTTCTGCTGGTTCTGGAACAGGACTTGGTTGTGATCCAGCAGTGATCATGTTTTTAGCTAAAATCGACTCGTCAGTGTTTTTTAACCGCTTTAACTTGTAGCCTGGGTCTCCGTTTTCTCCAGGGAGGAAGCTCAGAAGCATCAGCTGGAAGCAAAGGTTCAAGCTTAAATCTAATAAACATTAATTAATAAAAACTAATAAGCATTAAAATATGGCGCAGAGGAAGCTTTTAAATGCAGTGATTATGTTCCTGTCCAGAGAAAACCCGTTGTCTGTTCTTTCCAGCCTGGATTTAAAGTTTTCCTGCTTTTCCCATTTTGCCCTGAGCGCTGACTGCAGGCAGATCTGCTGCCAGTCGGGTCAGAACAACTAATCAGAGCTTTGGTGGTTCTGGTTCTGAAGAAAAAACACCTAAATGTGAATTTTCTCTCATTTCCAACAGAAACAAAGTGATCCAGACAATATGACCAAAAGTAGGAAATATTTTCTTTGTAGGCTGAAAATAAATCAGTTTATTTAAAATATAATTTAAACAAAACCTCCAGTTTTAATGTTGAACTTTGGAAAACCCCAAAAATGATTGAAATAAAAAAATGTGTTACATTGGAAAAAAGCCTGATTTTCTTTTTTATGCAATTATTTTATGCAACTGAGCATCATGTGCCTTCTTCATCTGAGCTGGGCTCACAGATCCAGCTGGTCCAGGAGTCGCCGTTAGCCAAAGCTAACAGCCGGCATGTGGACGAGTGGACAGAGGAAAACTTGGAGGATAAAAAGAAACTCCACCTACTTTTTCTGATGAAAACCTGCACAGCCATGATGTTCATAGTTTTATATTAATGAAGACGATTCTGTCAAAACAGAAAAATCTGCACTCAGATTTTAATGATTTTATTTTTCATGGTTCAGAATCACAGCTTGACACCAAGTTTGAATTATGTTGATTTAATCTCCCAAGTAAAAAGAACTTTCTGGGCGTTTTTAACTCCACTCCTTTTAATCTGTCACAGTAAACTGATCAGAACTATGAGAAGCCGACCTGCAGGTCAGATGATGGTGGCAGAAGGTCCAGTTTCACCCTGAAGAGCCTGAACACCAACCCCAACCTGAGGACCTCGCCATGTTCAGCATCGCCGAGTCTTTTAGGACAAACTCAGCAGGTTTCCACCTTCAGGCAGCGTTGCTTTAGATCAAATCTACCAAACACATTTCCAGCTTTTTGGCCTAAGTTTAACAAACAAAGTAAAGCAGCTTCTGCATTTGGAAGCGGAGAGGATGACCAGGTCTGCTAGAAGTCCTGACCTCAAACCCGCTTATTCCCTGATCCTTGATGGATCAGTTTGTGCCAGAGTGACCAGCGCAGCCACATGGGTGACTTGTGATAAATGCTGGATGGAATAAGCTCTCATCCCACATCACCGTGAGCCAGCTGAGGACCAGCATGAGGGGCTGAGGGGTTATGCCTGTGTACAGCTCTGAAACATGCTATTGAGCCTCTGCATTTTTATTCAATAGTCAACATGTCTTATCATAAAAATTAACAATCTAACAAATGAGTTAAACAGTTGGTGGCAGAATAAGCTGGCAGACACGGCACAGCCCGTGTGTTGCTTTGCTTACAAATGCATTTTTTTTTTACATCTGCAGAGTTTAAAAGTGAGAAACAGTCGTTACAGCAATGTTAGGGGCACAATAATGTTTTCCTTTAACTATTTATTCGGATGACTGATTAACTGCCAAGTCAGGGAGGGTAAGATATGTTTGACACAAAGAATTTTTTTTTTTTAACCTTTAACTGCATCAAAACAGCTGCTCGGTTCACTGAGGGTTGGCGTGATGGTCCAAATTTCCCCTGCCAATATGGTGGACATGTTAACGTCTAACGGATGTCCTGTGTGCGCGACTTCCGGGTCTTTGGATCCGCGGGCCTCCAACTGCCAGTGCGCAGACTCGTGTTTCTCCGGAAGAATGGCGGCAGCGGGCTCGTCGTCCTTCGTGTTTTGTTGGGTTTTTGTCCACGGAGCAGCAGCGGGAGAGTTAATAAAGCTGGAAGATAGAAAGAGCAGCAGTTGGTGAACTGTGGAAAGAAGAGAAACGGGTTGAAGCTCAGCTGGAACCGCTCAGGAACTGTTAAAGGAAAGTTTGGAGAGAGAAAAGCTAGCAGAGATGTGGAGACAGCAGGTCAAGCAGCGACTGGATGCAGCGGAGGAGCAGAGACACCAGATCCTGGATGCTGCTTTCAGCCCCGAAGATCTGCTGCACACATCAGGTTTGATGCTTCCATCCTCCATCATCTCAGCGAGATGCTGCATCAGCTTTATTCCCCGGAAGCTGCAGAGCTGCGGCTCTCCTGTGCTCCGTAGTCGGAGTTTATCCAACATGGCCGCCGCGCTGTAGTGAAAGTTGCCCTAAATGTGAGCCGCCAGAGTCTGCCAGCAGGGGGCGGTAGTGCGCATTTCTCTGCAGACACGCAGGAAGAAGCCAGAAGAACATCTACGTCTTTTTAATGCTTTCACTGGAATGGATTTACCGGTTTAGTTTGTTTTTAAAAGCAGTAATATATGGTTTAGTACCTTTGAATTTGCAGGTTAATTATATATACCTTTATCAGGCTTTTTTGTTTAGCTTAACAGTTTTCCTTAACACCAACAGTATATCCTCCCAGAATAAAAGAGCGATAGTAATCTCCACGGCTTCTCTAGACATTTCATCACATCGCCTCGACTAAAAATGTCTGATTTTGTGTCTGAAGCTGAAAACTATTTGACGAACCATCACACTGAACGCCTGTCATGTTAACCTCCTGTAATAAATTAGTCTTAATCATGCCAGGTGCCTTGTTGGAAGGGGAGGGGATTCAAAACAGTTTTTAAGAGTTCTGCCACAGTCTGGACTCATTAAGTATCAGGATTCCCCAGGTCACCATTCCTGATGGTCATTAACTAGCTAATAAATGCGGTATCTGATGCACGTTCAAGAGCTCTGCTGCCTTTCCATGTTGCTCTCAAACATCCGTGTTGTACGGTTAGCTTAGCACCTAACGCTGTTTAATTTCAGCGTAATTTTGACAACTGTGTAGCAGCCCGTTATGCTGAAATGTGCTGTTAAGAAACCACATTATTTGACTTTTTTTATTTATTTATACGTCAGTATCTCACTCTGGTTGTATACAAAGTGTTTATGAAAGATTATCACATCCTGCTGCTGTATTAGTTGTTATTTTGGTGTTTTATGCTTTGTTTTTGCTCAGTTTGTTAGTAAATAAAGCCTTTCATGTTTATTTACGATATTAAAAGAAGTACGTACTGAGCATGCTCAGCAGGCGATAAAACAAGGAAGCGGTTAACGTCTATTAGCATCTCCCAGTGAAACAATGAAGAAAGGTCCAAGATCCAGTGAAAGAAAACACAAATAAATAAATATGATTCCTGGAGGGAAAATTCTGAATGTCTGTGGGAATCCAGTCTGAACGTTGGTGTTCACTGAAGCGGACGCTAAACCTGCCGAGGCTCAGATGTGACGCAGAGTTCACTGATGTGAGTAAATGTTCTGATATGAGGCTCTTAAAGTTGCTGCAGATCGGTTTATTTAATTAATAACGTTGGTCTGCATCACGCTGAGCTGCTGCTTTACTGTGAGGCGTTGCAGAGGGTCAGGCTCAGCCCGCCATTATTTAATAGTGATTTATTAATTAAGAAAATCAGCATTATGGTAGTTCTGCGATACTGCCACTAGATGGCGCCACATCTGTTCATATCTACTAATCGCGCCTGGGAGCAAATTATTTTTTGGCTCATAAAGGACCATCAAAACATTATCAGGATGGAGGCTTGGTGTATATAACATTATTTTATCATGATCAAACGGCTTTTGGTCTTTTTCATAAGCATATAACGTGGCTATGTACCTTTAAGCCTTTTACGACTGTAACGTTAATTATTCGCCTAGACATATTTTCTTGTTTTAGCTATAAAAAAACAAAGTGCAGGAAATATTATTGGTGCTTTGGCTGTTAATCTTTGCATATCTAAATGTTTTTAACATTATATTACTAAATGTGTAATCGATGTTGAAGAAAATTTTTAAAATGGGAAGAATTGTTTGTTTTTATTGAAGCAGTAATTGAAAATGCATCAGGACCACCTCAGTAACACAATAAATTGGAACCTGGAATCCTAATACAGATTCACACAAAATGCGGCTACATTCACACTGCAGCTCTTGATCTTCAATTCCGATTACTAAAATATAGAAAATGACACACATCATAAATATTTTACAAACTAAAAGTTTACAGATTACAGGAAACATTGGCATGGTTTATTTGTCAAACAGCTTGTAGGTGCATTACCGCCACCTTCCAGCATGGAGTGTGGGCCCCAACTAAAGTCTAAAAAATAGTCGTGTCTTTTTAAAAACCTCAAAATCCCTTTACATGTAACTGCTTGAGAACGCCGCTGCCGTGCTGACTTCAAGATAAACGGGATTTTATTGTCTTTCAGATGTGGTGTGAATGTGTCTCTCTGTAGCTCATATCTTATGATATATAAGCACATGTTCTACCGTCTCATCCTCCCCACAACACTTCCCAGTTAATGTCTTCCTGACACCTTCAGTGTGTCCCAGTCTCAAACGTGATGTCTGTCTCTCTCTCTCCGGCTAAGCTACACCGCTGCCTCTGCTACATTTCCATGAATCAAATAATAGAAGCGTCACGTCGTCCCGGTCTTTTTGCCATGCTCTCTTCATATTTGTTTTAATAATGCTCTCAACTTCAGCTTTCCCATACTTGACTGTAAAATCTATTGTTTCTTCTCTTGCTCCGTGTTTTGCACACCCGTCTGCCAACTCCTTACCCTCTCCTCCAATATGGCCGCCACCCGTAGGAAAATCACTTGTTTTCATCCTCACTCTGTTCATCAGCTGTGCCAGCTCTACTATCATGTCCATCCTTGATTCTAAGTCGATGTTCTTCATACTTATTAATGCGCTACTAGAATCAGAAGCAAGTAAAACTATATGTGGCACATTTTCTACCACCCGGTATAATGGCAGCAATGTTTATTAACTTTAATACCAAGATCTGGAATAACATGACCAACCCCAGAGCTGGCTGCAGAAACAAATAAAGGGGGGGGGGGGTTTATGTCATTATTTCAGGGGGGCACAGTTTAAACCGTTGACTGGTGGGGGGGGGGGGGGCATTTTATGGGCAGGGAAGGGCTGAGTGAGTAGCAGCTGTTCATATGCAAGAGACTGGAGGACGACTCAGAGAGGTGGTGTGTGACGTCACACCATAGTACATCTAAAACGATACCGTTAGTTCTTCACAGAACTTTTTTTTTAGTTATTTCTGTATAAAACAATGAAATTTTGCTTATTGCTCCTTTTTAATATTTTATGGAGGATCGTTTTCTAAACTATTACAGGAGGCAATAAAGCGCCGTTCAAAGCTGTGTAGACAATAACACGTGAGTCAAAATATTTTAAAAGCAACTCAAGTGATGATGGAGATCAACCAAAATATAATTGATTAGTCGACAAATAGAAAAAAATAAAATAATCGTTAGATTAGTCGACTATAAAAATAATCGTTAGTTGCAGCCGTACATCAGATAATAATTTAAGGTGACGTCTTCAAAACATGACAAGAAGTCTTCAGTAATCCGTGGCCAAACAGGAAGTGACCACAACTTCCAACAGGAACTTGTGATTTCAGCCAAGCGTAACTCTCCACCGGAGCACATGTGACCCCGGTGGAGAGTTACGGTGAGGCCTGCTCATGGTACCCCTGGTGGAGACGTGCAGAACGGCAGGCGAGTCCTGTGGAGACGTGGAGCCAGCGATGCTGTTCTCTCCCGGCTGGAGTGGCGCTGAGCTGCAAGCGCCTGTTGTAATCATTTTCCCCTGAAAGCCCCAGGCTTTGTGTCACCCGGTAAACCAAAGCCGGGGGCGTTTGGGGTTCCCTGTTTCCATCAGCTAGGGGCCATTTATGTAAATCAACCCAATGACGTCGGGGACGTGGTGAAGAAAAACTGCAGTACCACTCCGGTCCAGCAGGCGGCAGCAGGAAGACAACACAGACAAATGCAGAGATCCTGCCACTGATCCAGACTCTGGAGAAGGGGGGGGGGGGTGTAATAGACGTGGAGGGGAGACTAGACTGATGTTTATGAGTAAACAACCTTTTGTAATAAATTAAGGTTATAAAATGAATAGGTTTGTAAACTGCTCATCTTCCTACTCCAATGGACAATGGACAATTTTTCTTGCTGCAGCATTCCATCCCCCCCCCCCCCAAGAAGCACTGGGTCAGGCGGGGGACCAAAGCCCGGGTAAAGTAAAGCCCCAGGAAGGTGAACTTAGTCGGGTGATTGTGTCTGGAAATGCCCTGGGCTTTTGATTGGTTGCCGTGTTTATAATTTTGCTCTTTGGCCACGCCCATTTTCAATCCCATTAAATATTTTATTTTATTATTTTGGGAATATTTTGGGTGACTTTTCATGTTTCGGCCTCCAAACAGGCGCTTCTTTTCGAAGGAGAAAAATAATTCAATTCAGTTCAATTTTATTTATATAGCGCCATGAAACATGTCATCTTGAGGCACTTTACAAAGTCAAATTCAATCAGATTATACAATAATAAACACTATGATTACAACAACAAGCCTTTGCTGCGTTTCGCTGCTCAGTAATAACTGAGCTAAAAACTGAATTCAGTGTTATGTAAAGGTCCAAAAACAAGAATGTCATCCAAATTCATTTTAGTTAATAAAAAGTAACTGCATAGATACTTTGCCTAGTAACTAGTTACTCTGTGCAGTAACTGACCTACCAACTCAGTTACTTTTTGTGAGTAATAACGGCCTAGTTTATAAATAAGGAATTTATAAGACTGAGACCATATAAGTGCAGTAAAATATGAATTTATTGTTAGGCTGTTTTATAACTTAATCATTGTTTCCAATTAAAGCAACACTGATCAGTGCAGCGAGCAAAATGTTGATCTTTCAGGTAAAACTTCCCGTTTCTCTGAAGTTTGGCAGCAAAGGTCTCCACAGTTACTGTTGGTTCCTGCAAGTTAAAGATGTTTTATTACCTCATGATTCCCATGTTGTCCCCTAATTCTATGCTGCACCGTCTTTGTGTTATTGACAACATACCTAATGTGTTTCAGAGCTGCCTGCAGATGTTCAGCAGATGCTGCTGGTTAAAGAAGAGGCTCCTGAAGAACAGAGTCCTGGTGAGGACCAGAGTGACCTGGAGCTTCTCCACATAAAGGAGGAGCAGGAGGAACTCTGGACCAGTCAGCAGAGAGATCAGCCCAGTGTGAAGGAGGAGACTGATCCCACTGGGTCTCCAGTCATCGCTGTTCTCATCAAGAGGGAAGATGGTGAAGAGAAACCTCTGTTCTCTGAACTTCATCAAACAGACAACAGAGACGTTGCAACCAGCAGCTCAGCTGAGCAGATGAAAGCAGAACCTGATGAAGAAGACTATGGAGGAGTAGAATCCAGCAGAGAGCCAAATCTAAACACTCCTGGAGATGCCACCAACTCTTCAGAGACGGAGGTCAGTGAAGATGAGGAGATGGACTGTCCTGACTCTGGGTCTGAAACTGAAGAGAATGAGAGGAAGGAGAGCAGGACTCTGGAATCAGGTGGACAGGCGCTTAAATCTCAGAGCTGTTCTGAATGTGGTCAACAACTTAACCTTCGCTCCTTTCAGAGTCACACGGCGGCTCATTCAGCGGTAAGGTGTCCGAGCTGTTCATTCAGTAAGGACGGGCTCAGAGACGACGTAAATATGGACCCGCAGAGGGAAGTCCAGACAGATCTGAACTGCTTCAATTGTGCTGACTGTGGTAAAAGTTTTAATCGGAAAAATCATCTAAAGGTTCACATGAGAATCCACACAGTAGAGAAAACCTTTGTTTGCGACGTGTGCAGACAAACGTTCAGCCAAAAAACCCATTTAAACAGACACGTGAAGATCCACACGGGGGAGAAACCGTTTGGCTGTGCGGTCTGTGGACAAACATTCAGCAGGAAGTCTCATTTAAACCGACACGGAAAAATTCACACAGGGGAGAAACCGTTTGGCTGCGACGTCTGTGGACAAAGATTTCATGAAAAGGCCTATTTAGACCGTCACGTCAAAATCCACTCTGGAGAAAAGCCGTTTTCTTGTGATGTCTGTGGACAAAGGTTTAGTCGTAAGGCCCATTTAGAACGGCACATGGGTAGCCACGCAGAGGAGAAACCCTTTGGCTGTGACGTTTGTGGGCAAAGATTTACCCACAAGTCAGCTTTAAACAGACACATGATTATTCACACCGGAGAGAAACCATTTAGCTGTGATGTTTGTGGACAGAGATTTAACCAAAAGTCTGTTTTAATGACGCATGTGAGAATCCACACAGGAGACAAACCCTATGCCTGTGATTTCTGTGGACTAAGATTTAACCAAAAGTCAAACTTAAACAGTCACATTAAAATCCACACAGGATACAGACCGTTCAGTTGTGACGTTTGTGGGCAGAAGTTTAACCGAAAGGGAAATTTAAACATGCACATGAGAATCCATGCAGCGGGGAAAAATGTTTAGCTGCTCAGATGGCTGCTGAACAAACGGAGAGGTTCTGCCTTAAAGGAGACATATCCTGCAATAAACACGTTTTAGCCCTGAAATCCATGTAGTTGTGTACTGGGAGTCTGTAGGAGAGCAGAAAGGTTGAATGTAGTCTGTCCAGGAGCTGCAGAGATATCGTTATATTCAGTCATCTTCCAAGGCGTTCAGTTTTCTCTGTTACATTTTTTTTTCTTTTTGGACAATTACGTCACAGTATTTGCAATAATGTCAGAAAATATCTTAATTTAAATGTTGCAAATTTTTTCCTTTAACCATGGAGATTTATTTTTTTTTCTGCATATTTACAACTTTTGAATATCAGGTAATTTCCTTTTTTCTAGAAAATATGCTAAATTAATCTAAAACTATGAGTTACTCGCCCAGCTTTCCTTTAATCTACAGTGGCCCTAATACTCTGTTGTAAGCAGGATATGTCCCCCATAAATGACTGCTGGAGTGTCTCCAGAAACCTTTAACTTCTTGTTTTTCTCTCCTGGTTGTTGTTGAAATGTGTCTTTAGTTTTTAAGATGATTTCATGACAGGCAGCACAGACCCACTGAGGTCTGTTGATGAGTTCACTGACCTCTGACCTCCACATCCTCCTTATCGCTCCGTTCCATTCACGTCTGTCCAACTGAGCAACTACGTTGTTAATTTAATTAATGGGAACGGTTCCACATCCTCCGGGACTTCTCCCAACGTCAGCGGACACGTTGTTCACCGTCAAAATACGGAACAAGTCCAGTTTTCTGCTCCGTTCCGGTCCGTCGGACTCCAGCCGGGTCCAGCTCCACAATTACAATCGTATCAAACAGGAAAAAGAACAGGAACAGCATCTGGTTTGTCAAAGTAAAATAGGGTAACGAGAGCTCGATAACTACAATTAAAACATCTTTTTTAAAATATTACCAGTAAAGTTGACCGTTTTATTTAAATATTGGGGCAAACTGCTGTTTTTTCACCGAACAAGGAAGCAGGTTTGTCATTTAATATTGGCTTTGTATATAAATACATAAATATACATTTTTGGTGTCCAATGAAGTAAAAATGTGCCGAGTTGATGTATAATCAGCAACAGAGAACTTTAGACGCTGTAAAAAGGATGAATGTTTTGTTCCCGGCTCCTTTATATCCCATGTTATGATCAGAGCGGAGCGAGACGGCGGACCGCGGATGTAGCAGCCGTCGCTCTTCACGGAGGACGAAGAATCTGGGGGAGATGTTCTCCATCGTTGAGGTTTCAGCCGTCATCGGCTCAGCACCACAGAATCAGCCGTGGGCTGCAGTGTTGCTACTGGTCTGTTTCAGTGGCAACGCCCCCTGCTGGCTGTCACATGAGGGGGGGGGGGGCTGCTTATTTTCTGGAAAACAACACCACCAGTACACATGGTTCTGTTCATCTCTACGTGGGTCAGACTCCTCTGGGATGTTCTGCTAGTTTTAGATTTACTCAGCTACATCTAAAAACATTAAATTATTGTGAAAATGTCCACGTGGTTTGTCTCTCATTTCATAAGTGAAACTCATTTATAGACTCACAGGTGAGGAAAGTTGCCTGAGATGGTCTTAAAAGTTTGACAAAACATCCTTGGGTTATTGAAGCATTTTGTAGTTTGAGACAAATAATCCAGTTTTGCTTTATTAATGGCAGCAGGACTTTTGTTTCTTAATTGAGTGAAATGTTGTGTTGTATAAAGTACTGAAATCTCGGAGCTCCATCTGAATCCCTTCATAGGGTGAGGACTCTTCAGCCAGAGCAGAAGTCCATCAGCGTCTCCATGATCAGAGTGTCTGAATAGAGCAGTCAGTTGTTGGAAAGAAGAAAGGCAGACCTGTGTCGTCTTTAGAAGAAGATATTGGTATGAAAGAACTAAAAACAGTGATGAATGATCCAGGATATTCATCTCCAGAAGCTCACCCATGATGGTGTTACAGGTCTGGTCTGGGGGGGGGGGGGGGACAGAGGAAATACCTGAACAAACTGGACAAATGACGAGAGGCAGTGAGCGTTGGTTTCATGCTGCCTCGCTTCATAGTATCTTTAATCATGAGGTTAGAATGAAAAATACATTTCCAGTAACATTTCTGTTCAGTCGGTTTATGTCAAAAATCAAATCTGTTTAATCACTTACTAGTCTGTCTATAATTACCTTGTTAGATCTGGTTCCTAAATGCATGGTCTTTAGCTTTAACACACATCTTATTACCAGAAAATAGTGCTTCCACTTCTAGTTACATCTGCAGCTTTCCACAAATTAAACAAGCTTATCGTGTTAATTGAGTGTCAATTGAAATATATTCCAATTTATTATTGCTGGGTCTGCGAATCAATCCTTTTCCTTTGCATATTTTCTACAACAATAACACAGAACCTTCATCAACATGTCTGGGATTTTATACTCGTTACTGTTAAGAGTTCAAGTGACGGTTAAGCGCCGCCATTGCTAAATCTGGCATCCATCTTATGTTGTTTATAAAACTACCACAAGTTGCCTAAAACGCATCAGATTAACATACATAACATGTCTATTATTTTGTATGTGTTTCATACAATAATACCGGAACAAACTGGACAACTGAGGCAGTGAGCGTTGGTTTGACGCTCCATAGACCAGTTCACGCGTGACGTCAGCGCTACATCCGGATCTCGGTGGTTGGCCAAAACAGCGCTGTTCTCGTCTACTACTGTGACAAAACGGGTGATTTAGAGCGTATTTTTAGTTAGTTTATTTTTGGAATCTAAACAATGCCTACCACTTGTTGTGCTCCCGGTTGCACACAGAGGCATTCCAAATCGTCGGATGTACGTTTCTGTCGTTTCCCGAAGGAGGAAAGACGAATAAAGAAATGGATATTTTCAATGAAAAGAGCGCAGGCAGACACTCACAATGGACTGGGGGATCCATCATACTACGACAGAATATGCAGTCTACACTTCATCTCCGGTAAATACAACTTAATTCTGCTCTAGTCATTGTTCTAGTTAAATAGCGGCGGAGGGGAGGTGGCGATCGCTACACGGGCCGGAGAAGCGGTAGCAGCAGCTGCTGACTATTCCGGCCCGTGTAGCGATCGCCACCTCCCCTCCCCTCCCCCCGTTCACGGGCGCTAGTACTTCTGTGTTTACGCTGCAATGTCGCCGACACCCCCACCCATTTTAACAAGACAAAAACACCAAAATAATCCGTAGTGAACAATGTTTTTTTTAACCTACCGGGCGGGTCTTCCTGTCCGACTCCGTGTTCGTATGTTACACATGTCTGAACATCCATCCATCCATCCATGTTCTGACCCGCTTAATCCCTCATGGCGTCGCGGGCGTTGCTGGAGCCTATGTCCAGATATAATATAATTGTAGCCGTCCAGTGGTTTCATGCTTCCATGCTCTCTCGTGTGTACTGGCCTGCGTGTTTATAAGGTAGCTGTATATGTCGCGGTACTGAACACTTGGCAGCATTTCACAGACTCGCTCCGTCCCTTCAGGCTTTTGCTGTGTGGATCTGGCATCTGATACCATCAACCATCAACTTAGTCTTAAAACGATCTTGTGATACGTTATCTAAATAAGAAAAATACGTGGAGAACTCGTCAGTTTCTCTGTTTGCGTCCGCCATTGTGTTCGTCTTTTGCCAACCAGTCCGGCGCGCATGCGCGAAAAACCCGAATCAAAACAATAACAATGAACTGGTCTATAGGCTGACCGGAAGCTGCAGCCAGAGAAGAAGGTTCCCGCCACTCTGAGGACTCCTGCCTGCTCGCTACGCTGCCCCCTAGTGGCGAACTCCACAGACACATCTATCGCAGAATCTACTGAGCAGACGTCAAAGTCCCCCTTCCCTTTAACTGGAGTGTTACGAAAATGCAAACAGGGCCGGTTTTAGCCCTTTGGTTGCCCTAGGCACCCCCCCCTCACTTTTGCCGGTTGAAATACCAGTACTGTTTTCAGCATCTGTTTAGTGCTTCATTGAGTTGTGTTTACAGTTCCACAAAGAGTGCTGTGCGGTGAATTGTGTCTACAGTTGTGCAAAGTGTGTGTTACATAATTGCAAATTGAGTGCAAAGCAGTGTTTGTTCTTTTAGTTTTGTGAACTCAGTGAGTGGATTTGCTATAAGTATTAATAGTTTTAGAAATTGTGCTATAAGAATCAAGGTTGTGTCTAAGCATTCAGAAAAAACTGTAACTTAGCAGTTTTTTCACAAGTGATGCATGGACAACAAATACCAGAATAGGTTTCAGAACCTTTTCTTTTTTATTATCTTAAATAATTTATTACACACAAAGTTAGGACTGTGCAAAAACACTCTTAACCATCTGTAAGGACACTTAGGTAAAGTATAACTAATAAACTGGATTAACCCTCTACAAACAAAAGTGCTTTTATGGATACCATTACAAAATTAAACGTTTGAAGTTCTTGTAGTTCTATCTAATAAAAGATGAACAGTAGTTTCAGGTATTTCTATTCACCTTCAAAATTGACGCAGCATTAAAATTTGACTCGTCTGGACTTCCTAATGGCAAATTCGTTGATGGTATCATCAAATTATATTTTATTTGAGACCTCTTGGTTGATGCTCATCAGTTTCATCCCATTGAGGCGTTCCTGACTCATCGTTGACCTCAGGTAGGTCTTAAGTAGTTTTAATTTAGAGAAGCTTCTTTCAGCAGACGCTACTGTCACAGGTAGTGTGACAGCAATTCTTAGGGCCACCCACATATTTGGAAAAACTTCTTCAAGTTTCTTCTCCTTCAAGTAAGTCAGAATTTCCATTGTTGTCATGCCAGCTTTTGGCAACACTGGGAAATTGTTGCCAGTTCCCTCCCGTCAATATCTTTATGGTCACCATGGTTCAAAGTGTTGCTGAGGGTTTCGCTTTGATCGACAATAATAATCATCAATGGCGTTCCGCGAGCGATCTATTTTTAGAACGTGACGTCATATCACGTGGTACGCGGTAGGGCAAACTTGCGTTGTCCTCCGCTCTTTCGCTGTAAAAGAGCTGTAGTTACCCTTGGTTTTACTCGGTAAAACGACTGCTTTTTCTCCTAGTCTAAGACGTCTCCTAACCACGGTTTTTAAACATTGTTGTCATGGAACGTGCAACAGCAACTCGAGGTACGCTGATCGGCCGCATATGAAGGATGTTTTCTTCATTAATTTTCCGAAATTCAAGACTGCCAAGGAGAAATGTGTGCGCTGGGTACACTTGTGTGGTCGGCCGACACAACAGTTCAACCCGAAATAACATCCTGACCCGCGGGGCCCGCACGTCGGCTCGCGGAGGGGTGGGGGAGGGCGAGCGTTCCGGTCCGCGCGACGCGCTGGCCGTCCGTTTCCGTACGCCTCCGCTCGCGGGGGGTGCGGGCCGGGCGGTCTGCCGTGCCGTGCGGCCACCGGGGCGTATCGTCTTTCCCCTCTCCCCTCCGTGCGCGGTACGCTATTCAATGTAATAATGAGGTTGACAAGAAAACGTGTGGCTGAGGGGGCGCCATAGGATGATCATATATTTAATAAACATGTTTTAATTCACTTTTTTTTCTAATTCTATGATTAATGGGAAGTACGCCTAAGGGCGACGCTAGAGGGCGCCCCCAACATTTGTCGCCCTAGGCCTAGGCAATTGCCTAGCTCGCCGGCCCTGAATGCAAATAACCCATTATCATTATAAAATAACAAACTAATGTGTCTATACATTTTGTGTGTGTCACAATAGGCCGTGTTTCTAAAGCTTCCTGAAGTAACATTAAATTTAGGATTAAAACTTTTTAATACAATTAGGAGAAGGTACTGTTCCAAATAAATGGAAAAAGGCAGCAACGTTTGTAGTGTTTATTGTTTTTATTTTTATTATGTCTATGTTGACCTTGAGTCCGTTAAATAAATTAAATTAAATACTTTGATTCAATAAACCAGGGAAAGACTCATCAAACCCGAACAGTTACAGACCGACAGCGTTAACGTCTCACATGAGAACTGGGTGGAGAACATATCAGTCAATAGACTGTTTGTTTTTTTTACAGAACAAAGATGGCTATTTATTATCAGAGAGGATTCAGAAAAGGTTGGTCATAAATGGACGCATTAGTGAGAGTAATGGCACAAAAGAAGCGTTAAACGACAAAGAACTGCTGATTGTTGTAATATTTGTTCCAGAAAAATCTTCTGACTCAATGTGGAGGGAAGGGCTGCTCGTAACACTAGTAGTCTTTAGATGATAATAACCCAGACAGGAAAATAAGAGATAAAGTTGGAGATGAATATTCGAGAGGAAATGGCCCACCACGAGGGAGTGTAATAAGCCTAGCACTGTTTAATATTATGATTCACGACATCTGTTAAAACCTGGATGAATGTATTAAATCAGCTTTATATGCAGATGATGGAGCCGTATGGATGAGAGGAAGAGATGCTTCACATGTAGCAGAAAACAGAAACAAAGTTCATATAACAGAGAAATGTCATGAATGGGGCTTCAGGTTAACGTTTTATGATCAGAAAGGGTTTCAGAATCCAGATATTTGGGATTATGGTTGGACGGTTCTTATTATCTGAAATAATCAAAATGTAAGAAAGTAATACATCTTATGAAAGCCTGAAGAGCTCCCAAGGAGATCAGCGTCAGATTATGGACGTATGGTTTATGGAGCAGCAGCAAAATCAACACTTCAAATGGCAGATAGATTGCCATGCAGGGCATTACTGGAGCAATTAAAACCACTCCTAATAATGCTACTTTAGTAGCGACTGGAGAGGTAAAATATCTCTCACTTGCTGGATAAAACTCAGAAGTAATGAAGAAAACCCTGCAGCAAACATAATAAAGAGCAGCTGGGAATAATCCAAGTATAAAAACTTTGGGTGGACAGGAAACAAATGAATTAGATATCAAGAAATTCTTGAATGATGATCCAGTTTGTGCCTCCATGGTTGGACCCAGAAATTAAAATTAATATGAGAGTTCCTGAATTTAAAAGAGACTGGAAATATTATGAAAGAGGCATATATCTCAGACATTCTTGTTGTAATTACCTAAATATTTACAAATATGGGCCTAAAAACATGAAGGGATGTGTGTGAACAGGGACATTATAATATCTGAATGACTATCAGGAAGCAATAATCCTCAGTTAGATGAGAGTGGGGGAAGGTGGGCAGGGTGGTGATGAGCACAGATTCATCGGCCGTCAGAGGAAACATTCAGTCCCAGCAGGGAAGACGGTTTTGCGCATGTGCAGTTATTCAAAAAAGGACTTGGAGAAACTTCTGGAAAAATCACAGACTGTAGCTTTAATAATAATAATAATAATACATTTTATTTCAAGCGCCTTTCAAAACACTCAAGGTCACTGTACATGTAAAAACAATAAATGGTAAAAGCAGTCGTCATAATTAAAAGAAACAACACAAACTACACAGAGGAAAGTAATATAAAATCATAATGAAAAGGCAATCTTGAACATGTGGGTTTTGAGTTTAGATTTGAACACGGGTAAAGACTCGGTGTTGCAGATGTCAGGGGGGAGAGAATTCCAGAGTATGGGCGCAGAACGTGAAAAAGCTCTGCTCCCCATGGTGCTAAGACGGGCTGAGGGAACAACTGTGAGTGGTAGAAGAAGATCTAAGTATGCGGGAGGGAGTAGAAATTTGAAGTAAATCAGAAAGGTATGGAGGGGAGAGATTGTGAATAACTTTAAAAGTAAGTAGGAGGATTTTGAACTGAATTCTATACTTCACAGGTAGCCAGTGGAGCTGCTGCAGGACTGGGGTGATGTGATGGAAAGAGGGGGTTCTAGAAATGATGCGAGCTGCTGAGTTTTGTACTGACTGAAGCTTGTGAATGGATTTTTGAGGAAGACCGAAAAGAAGAGAATTACAGTAATCAATGCGGGAAGTGACCAGACTATGAACAAGAGTGCAGGTGGAGCTAGTGGAGAGAGAGGGGCGAAGGCGATTGATATTGCGTAAGTGAAAGTAAGCGGAGCGGGTAAGGTTATTAATGTGAGAGGAGAAGGACAAGGTGCTATCAAGGATGACACCCAGACTCTTGACCTGAGGTGAGGGGGAGATTATGGAGTTGTCAAATGAAAGGGAGAAACTGTCAGCTTTGGATAAAGTAGATTTTGTTCCCACTAAGAGGATTTCAGTCTTGTCATTATTCAATTTAAGAAAGTTGGAGGTGAACCAGGATTTTATTTCGGTCAAGCAGGAGATTAATGAAGGAGGTGGGAGTGAAGAGTTTGGTTTACAAGAAAGATAGAGCTGGGTGTCATCCGCATAACAGTGAAAATTGATGTTAAATTTCCTAAAGATATTACCAAGGGGGAGAATGTAGATGATAAAGAGTAGGGGTCCTAGAACAGAGCCTTGGGGAACACCGGTGGTAACTGGAGAGGAGTTGGAACGATATGACTTAATCTGAACAAATTGAGTGCGGCCAGAAAGATAGGATTGAAACCAGGCTAGGGGAGTGTGAGTGATGCCAATTGTATAAAGTCGATGGAGTAGGGTAGAGTGTGAAACTGTGTCGAAGGCTGCACTTAGATCAAGAAGAATGAGGATGGAAATTAGACCAGAGTCAGCTGCTATTAAAAGATCATTGATTATTTTTAAGAGGGCGGTTTCAGTGCTATGACGGGGACGGAAGCCAGACTGGAACTGTTCATAAAGGTTGTTGTGAGTTAAGTGAGAATGAAGTTGAGAAGCGACTGTTTTTTCCAATATTTTTGAAATAAAAGGTAAATTTGAAATAGGCCTGAGATTATTGTAATTGTTGGGATCTAGTCCAGGTTTCTTCACAATAGGAGTGATAACAGCAGTTTTGAAAAGAGATGGAACAATTCCAGAACCAAGAGAGGAGTGAATGATGGCAGTTATGAAGGGGAGAAGAGCGTGGAGGCAGGATTTGACCAGGGCAGACGGGATAGGATCAAGTGGGCAGGTGGGAGATTTAGATTTGTTGATAAAATCAGAAATATCGGAGAGGGTTGGTAGATGAAAGCTGCAAAAAGGCTGGCAGGGTGAAGGGGTTATAGGGGAAGGGGGTGACAGGATAGGAGGCAGGCACTGGTGAATTATTTTGATTTTATCATTGAAAAACTGCATAATCGAATTGCAAGCGTCAGTTGAGCATAGGTGGGGAGGAAGAGAAGCTGGGGATTTGAAAATATTGTTAAACACCAAAAACAGAGTCCGAGAATTACTTTCGTGTGAGCAGATCAGGTTGGAGTAGTAAGTGGATTTAGTTTTAGTGATTAGTTCTTTGTATTGAGTTATCTGAGTTATATACATTTCGCTGTGAATTGTTAAACCGGTTTTCTTTTTAAGTCTTTCAAGTTGACGGCACTTAGCCTTCATGGTCCGGAGTTCGGGGGTAAACCAGGGGGCGGAGTGGGAAAAGGTGACAGTCCGGGATTTTGTTGGGGCAAGGAGGTTCAAAATATCATTTAAGCAGTTATTGTATTGAGATGTCAGTTCATCCGGTGAGGAAGAAGGATCCAGGATTAAAGTTCTTAGGATGTGTGAAGATAGAGTGTTCAAGTTAATGTTCTTAATGTTCCGGTATGAAAGGAGCCGTGGGGTCTTTGCTGTGAAGAGACGAGGGGAAATGCTGAATAAAAGGAGGAAATGATCAGATATGTGAAGATCCTCAGCTGAACAGTTAGAGGGGGTGAGACCAGAGCAACAAATTAGGTCAAGAATATGACCTTTAGAGTGTGTTGGAAAATTTGAAAACTGATCAAAACCAAAATTATCCAGACAAGATAGAAAATCTCTGGTGAGGGGAAGGTTAAAATTGTCCATGTGAATATTAAAATCCCCCACCAATATTACATTGGGTGAGAGAGAGGAGAGGAGGGTTAGAAGATCTGTTAGTTCATTTAAAAAGTCACTGTGTGGCTTGGGGGGGCGATAGACGGCCGCAACAATGGTAGGTGTAGGGCCAGAAAGTGTACAGGACAGGCATTCAAATGAGCTGTAGGAAGGCACAGTGACAGGAACCACTTTCCATTTCTCGTTGTAGAGTACCGCGAGACCGCCTCCTCGGCGCGTCACGCGGGGCTGGCAAAGGTAAACAAACCCAGGTGGAGTGGAGTCATTTAGTTGTGAGTAGTTATTAGGCTGTTGCCAAGTTTCCGTTAGAATGAGAAAGTCCAGTTCACGGTCAACAAGGATATCTTGGACGAGATGACCCTTGTTTGTAAGCGAGCGGATATTGAGGAGAGCGAAGTTGAGGGTGATGTTTTGGAGTTTGACTGGAGGCTTAGCCGACCTAGCTGGGCTGGCTAGCACGCTGTGGTTCACAGTCCGATGGGATTTACGTTGAGAGCGGCGAGTTGTGGACCAGTAGGATTTAACAGGTTTGGAGTCGCTGGGATGGAAGAGTCGGCGAGATCCGCGGTGTGTGTATTTCCGGCGGGGTAGGAGAGCAATATCAGGGTAGAGGTTTAAAGATGCCGGCGGAGGTTCAGTCAGAAGTGAGCGGATGCGGAGGAGCTCTGTTGCGGTGTACTGGATTAGACCAAATCCAGGACGGAGAAGAGGCAGCATGAAGATCAGGATTATTACGGTCCAGGTGAAAATCTGTGGAGGCCACATCATTTGTAGCAGCAGCTGGTCCGGAGGGTCGAAGGGCTGGATAGAGAGGCAGGTAAGATTACACTTTTGCCGAAACTTGACGAAGCATGAAGAGTATCCGTAACAAAGTTTCAGAGTAGCTCCAAGCGTTGGGTTGTGGAGGATTGTTCATTTAGTCCATGAAATTATTCACAAAAAATTGTAGAGCACAGCTGTCGGAGAGTAGCGGCGCCAGAAATCACGCCAGCGTCCACTCACAGATCAGTAGTGGTGCAGGAGCTCCTGCTGGAACTCTACAGGAACAGTAATGTAAAATGTATAACCTTATATATGACTTAGACATCTTTATTTGTCATTTTGTATGTACAGAGTGCATACAGAACGAAATTTCATGCATACAGCTTGTAAATTACAGTATAAAGTGCAGCAGTGATTAAAAAGTAAACAACTGAAATGTAAACAATGCAGGAGAAAGAGAACAGTGTGTGATCACAGTGTACAGGAGAATATTTAAAACCATTTGTATGTGCAGAAATTATGGTGCAAAAAGGCATTTGTGCAAAAATGCATTTAGAAACTACAAGTTCGGCAGCATTTGTAATGCTAGATAGAGATCCAGTGATGCAAATGTGTGTTATAAGAATTATTATTCTGAAGTCACTATGGCCTCACACCACTCGGACAGAGGAGGCCTGGAGACCTGATGTCTGTGTATAAGTTCCACTGTTTGCCGAGTGCAAGGCTGAATGCTGCGTAGAATGATTATTGTCTATGATAGACTGTCTTTGTTATGTCTCTAGCCAAGGACACAGTGCAGTATTAGGGGAAGCCCGAAAGTGAGACAGACAGCGAGCCGGGGAGTCCGAGGACAGGAGCAGCTTTGGCCGGCCCGGAGAGGTTATCCGGCCTCTGGTACCCCGAATGGATTTTCAAGGGATGTGGAGGAGCTCCTGGTCTCAGAACGTCTCTGGGCGTCGGCGCGAAGATCCGAACCTTTCTTTCATGAGACGGTAAGGGGATTATTTTCCAGCTCTTTTTAAAAAAAACGCAATTGCTCAAAAATGCTTGCAAGCTTTTAAAATTTAAACCCCATTTAAAGAATACCTCAAGAAATTTTACAATTTAAAACTGTAAACCTAAAAGGTAGTAAAAGTAAAAGCCGGTAGTAATAATAAATTATATTTAATCCTTAAAGCATATAAAACATGATTTGCAATACAGAACAGTGACTAAGGTTTTAACATTAAACTAAAATTCAAAATTTAATTAAAATACGTTTTCAGCTGAAATACGGACTCTCATGCTGGGAGGAGGAGGGGCAGAATGATTTTCACCTGGAGAACAGGTGACCGGCTGAGCAGTTTGCAGCTGGTCCATTAAAGTCCTCTTGTCTTGGTTTTGTGCAAGAGGCTGTCCACTTCTGTTGTGGATGAAAGCGGCAGGGATGCTTAAGTCCTTGACTGTTGCGAAGACGTTCGCAGCTTTGATAAGTGGGGACCCCGACCATTATAGCAAAAAGCCGACCATCAGATGTGAGGCCTTTCATTTTAGTTGGTCGATCGTGCTAAGGACGAGTAGAAAATAATAATAAAAACACAAAAAAAGGATAAAATAAATAAAAACAAACAAAAAAAAGTCTGGATGCAGAAGAGTCCGTGTAATGGGTAAAAGGCAGAGTTTCTCAGGGTCAAGCCTAGCCCCAGGGTGGGAGGTTCGATTTCATGCTGAAAAAGTAGGAGCCCAGACGCATGACATGCATAAATTATTTGAAATGATTTGATTAAACAGGGACATTTCTCACATAGGGGTTATTATTATTATTACTATTATTTTATTTTATTGCAGTACTGCTACTAAATAATAAAAATAAAATTAAGAGAAAAAAGAAAAGCGAAAATAGAATAAAATGAATAAAAACAAGGAAACGAAACTAAAAAGGCGTTGCACCGGGGAAGCGTTTACGTGGGGACCGATTAGGCACTTCCGTTGTGGATAAAATTGGTCTAAACTGCTAATAGCGACGTATAACTTTCAAAAATGGGTAAGCGTCCAGGTGTCTGTGGGGCACAGAGTTGTATTCTTGCGGGACTGAAGCGTAAAACCGCGTGTGTACGAAGCATCGGGGGGTCGTAACCAGCGCACGATCTCCACCTTTTAAACTAAGCGGGAACTTAACGCGTTGAAAACATCTTTCGGCGTTGACGTTTAAAAATTATGAAAAACATAGAACTATTTAAGATGGTGAAAAAGCAGGCCTGCACGTGTTTGTCTGTCTGAATGTCATCGTTTGTATGTAACTGTACGTATGTATGTATCTATGTAACTAAACGTTCATCTGTGTGAATTAATTCGGGGTTAAAAGTAATGTTCATGGTTTCAGAATGATCATCTGTTTTGGGAGAACTGCAGCTCCGTAATTCAAATGACATTTTAAACATGGACTATGTTAACAAAAAGGTAAAGGAAAAGAGATATTTAAATAACAAAGTTTGTTTTTTTAACATTAAATATCAGGACCAAATTAAATTGATACACGGTGAGATTAACATGTCTTGAACGAAAATATTTCAGCTTTGTTAGAAAATTGGAACTGGTTATAAGCTTTACATAAAGCTCCTTGAGTTTACTGTATGAAATTAGATCCTATATAACTTGTTTTTAGCCCTAAAGTAATTTAAAATTACTGAGATCTCATTGCTTATAATAATAATGATTCATCACAAACCAGTCCATGTGAAAGAAGTTAAGAAATACATGATTTTTGATTTAAATAGATGAGGGAAAACTGTGCTTTGAACAAACTGTATGGAACTAAATATGGTTGCTTTTCTAAGGGTTTTCTATTCATTTATTTTATTTCTTTTTACTTGGGATTTGAATGCAACTAATGAGAAATTTTGAAAAGTGTCAAAATATCAGAAGGCTACGTTACACGCGTCATCAGTTACAAAAACATCTGATGTTATTAGTTATGCTGAGCTGAGGTGAACCTCAGACGGACAGTTTAACCTGAGAAGGACAATAGATATGATAAATAACTCTGACCATGATTTAAACATCTGAATGTTATGGCGAGGCTGGGGCACGAAAAGTATGTCAGAGGGAAAAAATAAAATAAAGCCAGCTTCTGAAGGGTTAGATTCTAATTCTAATCTTGGTTTGTTTTGGGTAGCCTTCTCAATGTGCTGAATTATGGGGAAAACTCTTATCATTTACAGAGAAACACTAGAAGTTCAGTAAACCTAAAAGGGAAAAAATCATTGTTTTAAAGTTTCACCCTTGACCAATTTAGATTGAAAAGGTATGTATGAATAAAAGTATTATTAACAGCAAATACACATGGTCAAAGGACCAGAAGGATATCAAAAAAGTTTGTAATAAGACAAAAAAACCTATGTCATATTGGAAAATACATAATTGTGCTTCTTGGAAAACAATTTTGTTTTAGTTTTTTTTGGTTAATTTCTTTCGTTTTTGTTTTCTTTCTTTTGGAGGCATTTTGAACAGAGTTTCATAGGAAAGGTGGGGAATAGATCTAATTTCCCAGAGATCAGCAAGAATAAACAAACAACATCACGTTAAAGTGACACTAAGGGGACCAGGGTTTTAACTGCATGCTATTAACACTCTTGTTTTTCTCTGAGTTATTGCTTTCAGATTAAAGGAGACGCCACCTTTCTGCCAACAGAAGACTCTGAAAAGACAGTGCTAGCAGTGCGGTAAGGAGTCATAATCAGATTTGGACACTAAATTATACTTAGTTTTAACCATTTATGCCAGGAGATCTTCCAGCGGGAAAGGTGGTGTCTTAAAGATGTTTGTTGCTTTCTGCTATTAACAGCTCTATCTTTCTGCTTCTTTTTCTTTGCAAATAAACCTGGTCAAAATGATAGGAATGTGCTAAATAGAGATTTAGTCTCATTTTAGACATTCTCAGATGCAAGTGAATACCAAAACGATGCCACAGTGCCATGGGGGGCTGATCCTTGGGACAAGGACTAAAGGTGATGTCATTGACTTCAGCCTGATCCAGTTTTGAGTTTTATTTTGTCAGAGACAAAGTTTGATTTATTTTTTTTTATCCTTTTATTTCTTTTATGTTTGTCATGTTAGAGGGAACACTGTAGTTAAAATGTTTGTGACTGTTTTGCTGTAATTTCTTTTCAACCTATTGAGCGTTTTCTTTGGCAAAAAATGCTGGCAGAATTCATTCTGTTTGCAGGCGTGAGGACTGGAGGATGGACTCTTGATGAGAAGGAGAATGTTGGGCTGCTGAATTTAGACATTGGACTGAAAATGGACAATGAAGGACTATGACTGAGGCATCGGACAACCTTCGACAAAAACACACAGATGAGTTCTGCAGACACGACTTCATGCATTTCACTTTAGATTTTGTTGTACACAATTAAAACAAAACACACATTATGAAACACATTAGGATTATGTAAAGGTGAAAACCTTTAAAGAAGTAACTTGATGGGAATCATAGAGCAACCTAATAAAGTGGGTATTATATCAACAGTTAAATAAATAAATGAATTAATTAGTTTTCACTATATACGTAGAGTAATGTGAACTTTTAAATAGCATTTCATTTAATAAACATCTTAGAGAAGCTGATTTCTGCTACTCTGGCAGGCATCAATAAAACGCAAAGAAAAGGTTACTGGCTAAAATGGATAAGGTTGCAATAAAATTAGCATAATGACACCCTACTAACTAACATGGGTAAATTTAGGATTAAAGCATCAGTGTACAATGGTTACAATATTTATGGAGATTTAATATCTTTCAACTAGAACACAAATAACTCAATAGTCTTTTTAACCAGTTAAACATCCTAAGGGAAAAAAACACATAACACTGAGTTTTAGCTAACTGTTAACCTAGAGGGCTTTTAGATCAGGATAATTTAATGGTTATCGTCTTACATACAGAAAATAAGTAAGATTAATTTAATTAGATTAAATTATGTGGACATTTTTGGATCTGGTCAGGATTGCTGGGGGGCTGTGATGATAAAAGGGTAACAGCTTGAAGGTGATATCAATGAATGAAGGTTTTCTCTGAGGAACATCAAAGCAGCAAAGACATCCCACATTGGAACTCCTGTTGTGTAAAGAACATCTTGAACGGGACGTAAGGTGAGATCCTTACAATAAGAGACGTTTCACACAGGGGGGTGTGGAGACCCCTGGGGCATGACACCCAGGACGAGCTGCTGTGGACTTGACACAGCTGGTGGAACCAGAGGGACGACGAGGTGGTCCCACAGGTTACCTGACACCTTACACTGACTGTAAAGGGTTCTGGGTTTTCAGGGTTACTGAAAACAGAAAGCTTTAGAGAACCTTTAACTAGGGCTGGGCGATATAGAAAAAAAGCTTATCGATAAAAAAAAAATGCATATTGATCGATATCGATAATTATTGAAAATATTTAAAACCATATTTTATGTGCAGCTCTGCCTGGACATTTTATGATATTGCTAAATGATTTAATTTTGATAAAGAACACAAACACAGAATTCCAATTAAATCTTTATTTAACCAACTTTTTTAACCATAACAGCATTTTTCTTAAGAAAAATAACTTAAGACACCTGAGTTATGTTATTAAATAAAGACTTTATTATTAAATAAAGACCAAAATAAATATACCAAATAAATAAATAAATAAAATAGCCTATTTAGGTGGGAATAGTAGACTAGTTACTTCTCAGGTTTCATAATTGAGAGGCTGACGCAGGTCAGAGGTGGTGGCGTGTAAGGACACAGGCTGCAGCTCATTTTGCACTGATTCGCGGCACTCGTTGTACAATTTAGGGAGCGCTGTTAGAGAAAAAACTTGCGTCTCGGAACTTTATATCACGGACTTTATACCTCGCGGAGTGGCGAGTAATTGTTTGAAGCCAGGTTTTTTAACTGCAGACAACAGCAGCATGCCCGCGGTGTCGCGCGGAGCTGCACAGTTCGCGCAGCAGCTCGTGCGGAGTGAGCGGTTTACGTGATGAAACAAGTTTGTTGCGTTACCAGACTTTGTTTTTACCGGTTCCTTGCAAGTTTTACAAATCACTGGTTTATTTCTGTCAGGCTGGCGAACTAGTAAAACCCCGTTTTGGGACCGTTTCCTCTGCCGCTCCTTGCTGCGACATATTCACGTGCTCTGTGTTGTGGTTTGAGAGGGCGGGGCTTTGTGACGACGTGCCTGGGTCCGCGATTACGATTGGCCGAGAGGAAGTAGTGAACTAATATTATAGGCCGAAAGGAAGGAAGGAAAACTGTTTCTATCGAACTATTATCGACCCTATTTTTTCCTATCGCGCCACACGTCTATCGATCGATATATATTGTTATTGAATTATCGTCCAGCCCTACCTTTAACCTTTCCTGACCAGGCACTCAGAACATAGAACATAGATCAGATTACAGAGGCCTAGACAAATAGGAACGCAGAGACGCGTTCATCCAAGAACTTCTTAATCAAAGTCCTTAATCCTCAGTTTAAGAAGATAAATAAATAAATAATCACAATGTACACAATGTAAGGTTTACTCTATTTTAGGATTAAATTGGGAACTAATTCTGATTTGCCTAAGTAGCTTTGGTTGTTCAACAATGTTAGAACGTTTTCAAAAGCTCCTGTTCTCTCCTGCTCATTGCTTTGTTTTGTAGAACCTTGGCGTCCTTGAACAGTAACAGCATGGTGTAAATATTTTGTCTTTTCTGTGCAGAACAGCACCTCACTTTCTTTCTTTAAAAAAAAAGAGAGAAAGAGGGAAAAGGCTTTCACATGGAAAGGCTTTCTTTTCCTCAGTTGGGTTTTCAAAATAAAACGGGAAGTGACATGAAACGAATATGTTGATGAAATTATGTTGCAGAGAACTTCAACTGTCAGACAACAACAGTTAAGACACACATTAAAAGCATTCTGTTAAGAATTATTATGAATTTACTGCAGATACATTTGAACTTAAAGACTACTCTTTTAACTAATAATTAAATTGCACAATTCTGAGAGCTAAATAATTGTGGACAGAAATATCTTGAATGTGAAAGTGCTTGGAGGATGTTTTTTAATAAATGACACATGAATGGGTTTTTGATAAGAACACTAATTACACCTTGTTTCTGTTCCCCAGTGGAAACAAGGAGTCGTGTCTGCAGACCATCTTCACAAAGTGTTTTATTAGAGAGAAATGCAAAATAAAATGCTCAGTGCCCATCCAGAACTGAACGCTTATTACCATCCAGCTCAATCGTCCAGCCTGCGAGGAGGAACCAAGAAGAGGACTGGGGATGAAGAAGCCAGAGAACTCTGATTCCTTATTCTTCAACGGGAGGAGTTGCCTGAAGAGACACTAAGCACGATTAGATTAATTTCTGCCTTGTGCCTGAATGGCCTGAAGGCTTTCTTAACTTTGCGTTCTTGACGTTTTGGACTCTTCTCATATTGTGTTGCTGTTTGTTTAACTGCTCTGTTCCACTGACTCACATGTTTGATTTTTTTTGTGTTATGAGATCTACACTGTAATGTTGCATCATGTTGATCAATATGGTTTTATGGTAAAAGATGGAAACTGTTTGCTTCAGACACACAAAGACCTACGGTTTATGCACCTTTTTGATTTGATATAGGAAGAACCCGGATCGGATTGGCTCTAAAGATCCTTTAATATTAGCTGGTAATGTTAACACTTAGATTCAATACAGGGTTTTCAGGCTCAGATTGGCCGAGAGCAGATCTCCCTGGGGGGGGGGGGGGGGGGGGGGGTAGCTTTTTCTGGGGTTCCCCTGCCCGCACTGAACCTCTCCTGCCTTTGCTCCTGGTGTTGTAAGTTTGGAGTGGTGGATTATTGTCCATCGTAGGGGTGAGTGGAGAAAGGAGTAGGAGGTATTCAGGGTGGGTCAGAGTAGACGGATTCGACCTTGGTTACTGAACAGGTTTTAGCTTATCTAGTCTAATGTAATTTCAAAATAATGTGCGCATAGGGACCTAAAACAGGCCTTACCTAATTAGATGAATCCTAAATTGTAGATAAAAGCTAAACCTTTGATCTTGTGTGTTAAACCTCTTTGAAGCATTCATGTTGATCTGTACTAAAAGTTCCAGCACTGCCCGGTTCCAACACGGGAACCCGTTGGGTCCCACTTTACGAGTTTACAGAAATGGTTCCTCTGTTTTGTTCACATTTTCATATGATGGGTCATCTTGTTTTGTTTTTGATGCTGACGACGCCATCATCAAAAAAAAAAAAAAAAAAAAAAAGAGAGGAATGTTATAAGAATTATTATTCTGAAGTCACTATGGCCTCACACCACTCGGACAGAGGAGGCCTGGAGACCTGATGTCTGTGTATAAGTTCCACTGTTTGCCGAGTGCAAGGCTGAATGCTGCGTAGAATGATTATTGTCTATGATAGACTGCGTAGAATGATTATTGTCTATGATAGACTGTCTTTGTTATGTCTCTAGCCAAGGTCACAGTGCAGTATTAGGGGAAGCCGGAAAGTGAGACAGACAGAGACAGGGCAGACAGAGACCGCAACGCAACCGTGGGGTGCGATTACTTTCCATCTATGTGAATCTCTGCTCTGTTTCTCAATAAAAGTGCTGGAACGTCATACCACCGTCTCGTCATTTAGTAAAGATGGGAACTCAGTTACTATTGTTTAGAATTCCACCCAAAACTCCCATAACAATGTGCAAATGTGGTGCAGGGTCCAGTTTATAGTTCAGCAGTTCAACAGTCTGATGGCAACAGGGAAAAAGCTTTTGCAGAACCTGGTGGACCTGCAGAGGATGCTGCAGAACCTCTTCCCAGAGGGCAGCAGGGAGAACAGTCCATGGTGGGGGTGTGAGGGGTCCCTGATGATGTTACGGGCTCGGGACACACAGCGCTGAGATGAGATGTCCTTAATGGAGGGAAGAGGAGCCCCGATGATCCCTTCTGCTGTCCTCACGTTCTTCCAGTCGGAGGCACTGGAGCCTCCACACCACACAGAGACAGCTGGTCAGAATACTCTCTATGGTGCTTCTGTAGAAAGTCGTGAGGATGGGCGGGGGCAGGTGGGCTCTCCTCATCCTCCGCAGGAAGTACAGTCGCTTATGTGCCCTCTGAGGTTGTCCGTGATGTGCACCCCCAGGAACTTGGTGCTGCTGACCACCTCCACAGCTGAGCTGTTGATGAGCAGTGGAGCATGGTGAGGCCGGTTCTTCCTGAAGTCTACGATGATCTCCTTCGTCTTCTCCACGTTCAGGATCAGGCTGTTGCCTCTGCACCAGCCCACCAGCTGCTCCACCTCCTCTCTGTAGTCCTGGTCGTTGTCGTCTCTGATCAGGCCCACCACCGTTGTGTCGTCTGCAAACTTCACGATGTGATTGGTGGTGAACCTGGGGACGCAGTTGTGTGTCATCAGGGTGAACAGCAGGGGGCTCAGGACGCAGCCCTGAGGGGAGCCCGTGCTGAGGGTGATGACATCAGAGGTGTTCTGTCCGACCCGGACTGACTGAGGTCTGTTGGTGAGGAAGTCTAGTAGCCAGTTGTGAAGAGGTGTGCTGAAGCCCAGATGTTCCAGTTTTCCTACCAGATGCTGTGGGATGATGGTGTTAAACGCTGAACTGAAGTCCAGGAACAGCATCCGTACGTGCGTGTTCTTCTTCTCCAGGTGTGTCAAGCTCAGGTGAAGAGCGGAGGAGATGGCGTCCTCAGTGGAGCGGTTCTGTCGGTAGGCAAACTGGAACGGGTCTAGTGTTGGGGGGAGACTGGAGACGATGTGTTGTTTCACCAGCCTTTCAAAGCACTTCATCATGATGGGAGTCAGTGCAACAGGCCGGTAGTCGTTGAAACAGGTGACTTGAGGTTTCTTTGGCACCGGAATGATGGAGGCAGACTTAAAGCATGCTGGCACAATATATATATATATATATATATATATATATATATATATATATATATATACACACACATACATGTATATATCGTTGTATGTTTATGGCTTGCAAAAAAAGGTGAAAATCCAGTCAGTATTCGGCGAGTTTTGCTGACAGTTCACTGCTGAACACATTACACTGAGCAGAGCTGGCGACCACCCCAAGATGGCGGCCCCAAATCTCGTCGACGCCCATAGGCGATAGAGGTCGATGGGGGTCTGTCACCACCCGATTATTGATTACATTAATCAATAATCAATGTCACATCTCAGGGTAAATATACTGACAAGTTTATTTAAAGTAAAATTTTGTTTATCTAATTTCTATTTATGTTCAAATGATTTAATTGAATTGGAATAGAAAATTGTATTTAATGTTTACCAACTACTGTTTTATGCGGTACTTGGTTGTGTTAAGGTTTATGCTCTGACTTATGTTTTTATTCCACAGATTTGTAAAAGGAAGTGATGTATGAATTGGTTTTGTCACGTGGTATGGTTAATAAAAAGCCGAGTTCAGGTGGGTCGGGTATGCCCCGCCCCTCCTCTCTCAGAGCACAAAGTGTGGAGTGAGTCCTGTTTCTTCTGCCAAAATATATCTTCTGAGATAACGGGTCTAGCTGCTGTGTAGCCACTTCTGCCAACAGGTTGTTTGTCCGTCCGTCTTCTTCCGCTTATCCGGGGTCGGGTCGCGGGGGTAGCAGCTTCAGTAGGGAGGCCCAGACGTTCCTCTCCCCGGCCACTTGGGCCAGCTCCTCCGGAGGAATCCCAAGGCGTTCCCAGGCCAGCCGGGAGACATAGTCCCTCCAGCGTGTCCTGGGTCTTCCCCTGGGCCTCCTCTCGGTGGGACGTGCCAGGAACACCTCACCAGGGAGGCGTCCAGGAGGCATCCTGACCAGATGCCCGAGCCACCTCAACTGGCTCCTCTGGACGTGGAGGAGCAGCGGCTCTACTCTGAGTCCTCCCCGGATGACTGAGCTCCTCACCCTATCTCTAAGGGAGAGCCCAGACACACTACGGAGAAAACTCATTTCAGCCGCTTGTATCCGGGATCTTGTTCTTTTGGTCACGACCCAAAGCTCGTGACCATAGATGAGGGTAGGAACGTAGATCGACCGGTAAATGGAGAGCTTGGCCTTTTGGCTCAGCTCTCTCTTCACCACAACGGATCGGTACAGCGCCCGCTTCACAGCAGACGCCGCACCAATCCGCCTGTCGATCTCCCGCTCCATCTTCCCCTCATTCCTGAACAAGACCCCAAGATACTTGAACTCCTCCACTAGGGGCAGCACATCCTCCCCAACCCGGAGAAGGTACTCTACCCTTTTCCGGTTCAAGACCATGGTCTCAGATTTGGAGGCACTGATTTTCATCCCGGCCGCTTCGCACTCGGCTGCGAACCGCTCCAGTGAGAGCTGTAGATCACGCCCTGATGAAGCCAATAGGACCAATAGGACCATAGGTCATCCGCGAATAGCAGAGACGCAATCCTAAGGCCACCAAAATGGATCCCCTCAACACCTTGGCTGCGCCTAGAAATTCTGTCCATAAAAGTTATGAACAGAATCGGTGACAAAGGGCAACCTTGGAGTCCAACTCTCACCGGAAACGAGTCCGACTTACTGCCGGCAATGCGGACCAGACTCTGACACCGGTCGTACAGAGACCTGACAGCGCTTATTAAAGGGTCCGGTACTCCATACTCCTGGAGTACCCCCCACAGGATCCCTCGGGGGACACGGTCGAATGCCTTCTCCAGATCCACAAAGCACATGAAGACTGTTTGGGCAAACTCCCATGCCCCCTCCAAGATCCTGCTGAGGGTGTAGAGCTGATCCAGTGTTCCACGGCCAGGACGAAAACCAGACTGCTCTTCCTGAATCCGAGATTCAACTATCCGACGGACCCTCCTTTCCAGAACCCCTGAATAGACCTTACCAGGGAGGCTTAAGAGTGTGATTCCTCTGTAGTTGGAACACACCCTCCGGTCCCCCTTTTTACATAGGGGGACCACCACCCCAGTCTGCCAATCCAGGGGAACTGCCCCCGATGGCAGGTTGTTTGTTTGAAGTATTTCTGAAATTTGTTTATTTGTTACTATCGTTTGTTAATTTCTGAAATTTATTTATTTATTATTGTTAAATTTGTTACATTTGTTAATTGTCTGAAATAAATTCCTTTCATTCATTCATTCATCTGTACCTCTGGCTCGGTGTCTATGGCCATATGCATTAAATAGTTGGAAGCACAGACATTAGAAGACCCTTGGACTGACGCGGACTGCTGGAGTGGGAGCTGACGTTTCAAAGCGGCCGCCATCTTGGACAGGTCTCTCACGCGACCCCACTGCGTTTATTTGTACTGAGGAAGCTGTTTGCCCAACTAAGATAAACCAGATTTTCACACGATTTGATTTGTTACAAACGGCAGAGATATGGTTATGATTAAGGATGATGTTACATGTTGTGTTGTTCAATAAAACAAGCGTGACGACTCGGTGTTCATTTTGTAAACTTCTTTTACTGCATTGCCTTACAACTCTACACTTAACCTAGAGAGTCTCCCTCTAGTGTCCAGGCGACATATTGCCCGTGAACTCATCAGGTTCAAACCATAACCATATTACATTACACCACATCCCCCTTACTGAAAGTTGAAGAGAACATTAGCTGTGGCTCCTTAAAGGTTCCTCTTAACATAAGGTTATCCACTCCACCCATTGTCTCAATCACATCCACATATTCATTTAACCTCTAGACTCTTTTCTTTCGCATATCCAAATAGCCACATAACATCCCATAACAGTGTGGTCTCTTGTTTAAACAAAACATTCAAACCTCGTATCTAAACACAATATAACCCTGGAACTTTACATCCTTCAAATGTTTCCTTTTTTTTTTTTTTGTTTCTCACAGGTTTAGTCTGTCCGGTTTCTTTATTTCTCTGCCTGACCTCGATCTCATGATGTCAGGTGCGTTTACAGACTCCGTGGCTGGTGGAGGAGTCTCTACGCCACTGTCTGCTTCAGGTGGCTGTTCTGTATGGCAAGCCGTAAAGGCCAATAATCGCCCGTACAATAACGCGCGGTTCCAACCCGTATTTTACGCGAGCGCGCGTTTTTTACGCCACCGCGCGTTCTGGCTGGAAACGCGCGGTGGCGTAAAAAACGCGCGCTCGCGTAAAATACGTGCGGTGGCGTTAATAACGTTTGGTGGCGTTTTTTGCATATTATATCATCAGGAGGTTGTCTTTTATGTGCTCAGCCACTAGATTTAAAGGTGTTTTACCCAATAAGAACACTGCAGCACCAGACACAACCAGGAGATCCCTGATCGTTGGGGAAAGGCAAAAAGAAGATGCACCTTTCTTTCTGATCCTGTCTAAATCCTGCTTAGTTCAATAATAAAGTCTGATATTACAAAAAACTCACTCTGCTTGTTCTCCCTACTTATGCCCTTGGTGCAGAAGATAGATGAAATCTTTAACAGAAATGTTATTATTAATTCTGAAAATATTATGTGAATAAAAATACAAAGCATACAGAAAATGCAGCTTTATTAAGTGACCTGGTTTATTTTATTTAGCTTTTAATTTCTTTTCAACATTTAGTTCTAACACTTGGCTTGTGCTTTGGTAGTTTCATGTTTAAAATGACAAAAGAAATATGAAAGAGTTTATGGTCGTCAAGTTGTAGTTACTCTCATATGACAGTAGATGGCAGTGAAAGCCCAAATTCATGAGATAAAATGTTTGAAGTCAATTTTTAAACATCTGTCTACCACTTTTTTGTGATTAGAATCATCAGTGGCCGGTCTAAACATATTAAATTTACAAGAATGCAAAGTGAGCATCAAACTATAACATTTTCCAGGGAATAAACAGTATTATGTGACACTATCCCTGCGTTCAGCAGTTGTTGAGCACTATGTTTTCCACAGGTAACACCTACAAATGCAATAAAAGTATTGAAGGAGATTTTTGTTTGTTTGGTTGTTATAATTAAAAAATGAAAAGACAAGTGTGTTTTTACAAAAAAATTTTAATTTACAGATTGGCCAGCATGGTGAAACAATATATAAGTGGGTTCAACTCATGTGGTGGTTTCTGGCAGGTGGTGGAAAGACACTGCATGCAGTTTCTCCCTGTGTTTACAAACGTAGGTGAGAAACTTGGGAGAAGCTGCATGCAGTCTCTCTTCACTATAAAATGGAGTCCACCTGGAAGCAACCACAGGGAGGCTGAAGAGCAGACCATTTTCTGGTGGGATTGGTGGCTGGTTGCTAGGTAATTTTACACAACTGTCCTTAATTTGCATTTGAATCAATGGTGAGTGACCTCTCCCTATCCTTCTACAGATGGAGAAGTAGACATCTCCTTTGAGCAAATACTTGTGTTTGTGTCAGGGGCGGATACCATTCCCCCGCTTGGGTTTTCACCAAACCCATCGGTTGAATTTTTTGACCAGGATCCAGGAGAGCAACGCCTGCCATACTCCTCTACCTGCAGCATCACCCTTTTCCTTCCAAGAGGAGTAGAGTGTGAGGAGCAATTTAAAGCCATGATGGAAATGTCCATCAAGGGCTCACATGGCTTCTGAAAAGTCTGATAAAAAAACAACCCTGGTGATAATAAAAGTTTCAAAGGTTATCCGTTTTCTGACCTTTCTTATGGTTCTCTTAGATGTATACTGTAAACCAGTTTAAGGCTTTATATTATGGACTCATTGAACCATACTATACAAATTGCTGTGCACTTAAAGATGGCCCATTGTTTGAGATGCAACATATCCCGCTAAGGAGTAAAATTGAAGCATGTGTGCAAATTAAGCATACTCTACAATATAACTGAGGCTGATCCACAGGTTATGAGCACCAAAGCAAGAAAAAAACATCAAGTGTAGAGCAGTGCAGATTTATTTTTGCTCACACAGCAACATGCTTTGCAAGTTTGCATCAGTCTGATTTTGGAGCAACACTGTGATGATAGACACAGATCCTTGATGCATAGTAATACATTAAATACGTTAAATGGACTAAATCTAATACTTTTTTTGACAAATTGTAACAATCATATTGGTGAAAAAAAATAAATGAAGCTTTCGATTGCCACCTGAACAAAAATGGCCTTAAGAAAGCTGGTTGGTAGAACACATGATGTGAAGGACCTGGAGTGTGTTAGGAAAACAGTAATTAGTCCACTCAAGATTTATCTTTGTTCACTCAGCAACTTGCTTTGTACATTTGAAGTCCGACCGGTTTTAAGCCATAGCCTTAAACTCCACTAAAATAAATCAGTTCATAAACAAGTTAATGAATGCTATGTTTATGATGTATAAAATGGATATAAAGGAGGCAGAACTGAAATTCTCATTGAAACCACTGGAAACAAAATAAAGTTATTTGGACAAATTGAAACATTGAATCTATAATTTCATCATCCAAATAAAGTGTGTAAATTAAGCATACAAGTGTAATTAAGGTGTAATCTGGACAAAAATGGCCTCAAGGAAGTGTTCGATAGGTGAGGAGCAGCAGAGCTGGTTGGAGGAACACAGGAGGGAAGATCTTGATGACCTGGGGTGTGTGAAGGATTAGGGAACTTTGTTAGACTAACTTACAGTCTGTAAAATTAGGTTATAATACAAAAAGTAGTACTGAGGCATTTAAAGAAAGACACAAAGATAATAAAACAGTACATACAGACAAAAAAAATGAAGCATAGCGTCACATAATACTGTTTATTCCCTGGAAAATGTTATAGTTTCATGCTCACTTTGCATTCTTGTAAATTTAATATGTTTAGACCGGCCACTGATGATTCTAATCACAAAAAAGTGGTAGACAGACGTTTAAAAATTGACATTTAATCTCATGAATTTGGGCTTTCACTGCCATCTGCTGTCATATGAGAGTAACTACAACTTGACGACCATAAGCTTTTTCATATTTCTTTTGTCATTTTAAACATGAAACTGTTGAAAAGAAATTAAAAGCTAAATAAACTAAACCAGGTCACTTAATAAAGCTGCATTTTCTGTATGCTTTGTATTTTTATTTACATGATAATATTTTCAGAATTAATAACATTTCTGTTAAAGATTTCATTTATCTTCTGCACCAAGGGCATAAGTAGGGAGAACAAGCAGAGTGAGTTTTGTGTAATATCAGACTTTATTATTGAACTAAGCAGGATTTAGACAGGATCAGAAAGAAAGGTGCATCTTCTTTTTGCCTTTCCCCAACGATCAGGGATCTCCTGGTTGTGTCTGGTGCTGCAGTGTTCTTATTGGGTAAAACACCTTTAACTCTAGTGGCTGAGCACATAAAAGACAACCTCCTGATTATATAATATGCAAAAAACGCCACCAAACGTTATTAACGCCACCGCACGTATTTTACGCGAGCGCGCGTTTTTTACGCCACCGCGCGTTTCCAGCCAGAACGCGCGGTGGCGTAAAAAACGCGCGCTCGCGTAAAATACGGGTTGGAACCGCGCGTTATTGTACGGGCGATTATTGGCCTTTACGGCTTGCCATAGTTCGGGTTGTTGCTCACACTCCGGCATTGGAATCAGGTGGCAACGATTCCGCCGTAGTGTCCCTTGTGGTCCCATGACCAGGTACAGTGTTTCCCGCAGGAATTTGGTTATGCGAGGCGGGGGGTTGTTGGACGACACGTTGTCCGCGGACCGACTCGCGGAGCGGGGGGGGGGGGGGGGTGGTTGACGACACGTTGCCCGCGGACCGAATCGCGGGGGGGGGAGACGACGACACGTTGTCCGCGGAGCGGGGGGTATCCATGTGTTTTTTGCCTGCCATTCACGCACGCGCGAAAGCAACAACAACAAACTGCGTGTTAACGTCACATTTTTTTTTTTTTTTTTAGGAATGTTGGCGAGGCGGTAGCGTGAGTTTGGCGAGGCAGCCGCCTCGCCAAGATAGCGCTGCGGGAAACCCTGAGGTATGATCGTGGACTGCTGTGTACGGATGTCACTTTACCTTGTTCCGCTGCATCAGTAATCCAGACTATGCCGCCCATTCAAGCATCCGAGGACTCCGGTTCTTTAACTACAGATGGTTTCTTTATTGATGCACTTAGATAGCTAGCGCAGCTAGCGACAGGATGCACCGTAGACCACCGTAGAACTACAAACAGACAATAAACAAAACAATGAATTTACATCCACACAGTCAGTGGATAAAAACTAAAATAAAGCTGTAGAATTATAGTCTACTGACCACTTTGCCCGCTTGCAGCTCCGAATGGGAGGGGGATCACTTTAGCTTTGAAATATCTTGCCTTTCAACCAACAACGGTAACAACAGCTTCAATATGCATCATGAAGAGAAAAAAAGGAAGTCAAAAAGACCGATAACAAAAGTGTCAAAAGAAAAGAGGGAGGCCTCTAGTGGTCAAACTAGGTACAGCTGCATTACACAAAAAACTAAATCCACAGCATTTACACAGACGTTGTCTCCAGGTGACAGCTTACCCAGATCTCGTGCCCTGTGTCTGCTGTTGAAGCATTTCGCATCTGCCCATCTCTTCTCCCTCTCTGTCTGCCGAAGCACTTGGAGGTCTGGAAGTGCCGGCTGCAACCTCTCTGGCAGGATAGGCAGTGTGGTGCACAGGCGTCGTCCCATGAGCAATTCGGCAGGGCTGTAACCGTAACTAAGGGGCGTCGCTCTGTATGCTAGCAGTGCTCGATAGGGGTCACTGGCCTTCTTAAGCAAGTTTTTGACTGTTTGAACGGCACGTTCGGCCTCGCCGTTGCTCTGTGGATATTTAGGACTGCTCGTTATGTGCTCAAAGCAGTAGTCCGTTGCAAATGCTTTCATCTCATGTCCCCGGAACTGTGGGCCATTGTCACTTATAAAGGTCTCTGGGATACCGTGGCGTGCGAACATTGACTTGAGATGAACAATAACATCCATAGATCTTGTAGGGCTGAGCTGGGCTATCTCTATGTATCGAGAGAAGTAGTCAACCACTAAAAGATAAGTCTTTTCTCCCAACATGAAAAGGTCTGCACCTAGTTTTTCCAAGGCCTATGTGGAAGTTTGGTTGGCATCAGGTGCTCTTTTGGGTTAACTCTCTCCTTGATGCATTCCCTGCAATTAAGTACTAGCTCCCTAATCTGATTACTCAGCCCAGGCCACCATACCGTCTGACTAGCCCTCTCCCTGCATTTCACTACCCCCTGATGGCCTTCATGTACTTTCTCGAGCACATCATTTCTCATGTCAGCGGGTATGACTAACCTTGAGCCACGCAGGAGTAGTCCATTATGTATGCTCAGGGCTGCTCTCTCGTGCCAATAGTTTTTGACAGGTTCCTGTAACTGGTTTCTGTCTGGCCAGCCGTCCATACAGTATCTCATGACCTGTGCACAGACGCTATTGTCACGTAGCCGTTCACGTAGCTCTGCCAGATATCTATCGCTGGTCGGGATGTTCTCCAGCAAAGACTCCACATAGATATTTGTGTCCTCCATTAACTCATTATCACTTCTGGTCACTGCATTTTTCAGAGGGGAACGTGAGAGAGTATCAGCTGAAGTGAGGCTTTTCCCAGGTGTGTGAAAGATGGAGTAGGAGTACCTCATTAGGCGCATCCTGAACCTCTGTATCCGTGGAGGCAAAGCATCCAGAGCCTGACCTCCAAGCAGGCTCACCAGAGGTTTATGGTCAGTTTCAAGTTCAAGTTCAAGTGTAGTCCTAGAATGAAATCGCTAAATCTTTCACAGGCCCATGTCAAAGCTAGCGCTTCTTTCTCTAGCTGGGCGTATCGCTGTTCTGTTTCAGTCAGCGACCTGGAAGCATACGCGACTGGTAACCACGTCTCTGCCTTCTTTTGCAGCAACACTGCCCCTAGCCCATAGGATGAGGCATCTGCTAATATCTTAAGTGGACTGTTGGGATTGTACAGTTGGAGAACTGGCGCAGAGGTGAGCTCGAGTTTGAGACTGCAGAATGCCTTCTGCTGGTCGTGACCCCAGCACCACATGTTCTTCTTAGACAGGAGTTCTTTTAGAGGTTTGTCCTTCTCAGACAGGTTAGGGATGAACTTCCCAAGCTGGTTCACCATTCCAAGGAAGCTCCTCAGCTCACTTATGTTCGTTGGCTCTCTCATGTCCTGTACCGCTTTTGTTTTTTCAGGGTCAGGTTTCACCCCGTCCGCTGAGATGATGTGCCCTAAAAACTTCACCTCTCTTTTCCCAAACTCGCACTTTGACATGTTGAGTGTGACACCCGCCTTTTCTGCTCACTCCAGGACTGCATGACCTCTAGCGTCGTGTTGCTCCATCGTAGCTCCCCAGATGAGGATGTCGTCTACATGGCAGACTACACCCTCCAAGCCTGCTGTGACTTCTGATGTCATCCTATTCTGGAAATGCTCAGGGGCGGAGCTAATTCCGAAGGGTAACCTGTTGAAGTGGTAACGCCCAAACGGCGTAATAAAGGTGGTATAGCGAGCTGATTCTTTGGCCAGTGGTATCTGCCAAAAGCCCATGTTTGCGTCGAGCTTTGAGAAGTACCGGGCCCCTGTGAGCATGCCTAGGGTGTGTTCAACAGACGGCAAAATGAACTTTTCCCTGCACACCGACTGGTTCAAAGGTGTCAGGTCCACACAGATTCGGACTTCGTCTTTATTCTTTTTGGGAGCTACAACCATGCCGCAACACCACTCTGTTGGTGCCTCGACACGGCTGATGACACCAAGTTTTTCCATTCTCTTTAACTCCTGCTTCACCTTCTCCATGAGAGGCAGTGGTACTCGCCGTGGTACTTTAAGAGAGAAAGGTTTGGCATCCGGCTTGAGTTTTATAGTGTAGGGCTTCTGGACCAGCCCAAGTCCATCGCAGAGTTTAGGATATGTCATCCTTACTGTCTCTTGGTCTATAGTGTCAACTCTGGCTACCAGTTTAAGTCTCACTGAAGCTGGCCTGCTCAATAGACCCATGTGCAGATCTTTGACCATATATATTTTCTCTGTGATGCTCCTCTCTTTATAAGTGAGTGTTTCGGTGGCTGACCCCAGGACCGTCAGTTTCGCACCACCAAGACCATAAAGTTGTTTTGGGGCTCCATTCAGCTTTTCATCTCCGTGCCGGAGAGATTTATATACTTGCTCGGGTATGGCTGTTACATCGGCACCAGTATCTATTTTAAAAGTTACTTTGCTGCCTTTTAAGTCTAGATCAGCCATCCATGGCTCATCACCAGAAGACACCACTCCGAGGAAAAATCCATCCATGTCCTCTGCAAGCTCATTCACTGTGTTGGCCAGTCTACACACTCTCCCATAGTGTCCTCTTTTGCCACAGTTGTGGCATTCAGCACTTTTTGCTGGACACTGAACAGCAGAATGAGGTGGCGATTTCCCACATTTGTGACATGTTTTATGGTCTGTTGCACTCTGCACCATTTTCTTAAATGTTTGATTTCCCTGTGTCTGTCCTTTTGGTTTAAATTGCTTTGCGTTCAACAGCTTTCCTCTTGTCTTGTTCAGTGCATCTACAGCCACTTTACTAGCAGCACTCAACTCTCCCCTCAAGTCAGTCTGTTGCCGCTTTACTTCCTCTGACTGCCTAGCCATGGTGATCGCTTTCGTGAGAGTGAGTTCCCGGTCGAGCTGCATTCTCTCTGACAGTTTCGAATCTTTAAGTCCAACCACCAAACGGTCCCGCATCATGCAGTTCGCCATACTGACAGCTCTCTGCTAGAGCATAAAGTGCCGTGAGGAATACATCCACTGTTTCTGAAGGCTGCTGCACTCTTATTAAACTTGGCCCTTTCGTAAATCACATTTTTCTTTGGAACGAAATATTTATCGAATCCTTTCTTTACTGCACTGTATTGCTGACGCTGCTCATTAGTTAGTTCTAACCCTCGTAGCACGTCGTCGGCCTCATCACCCATGCAGTAGACTAATGTGTTAACTTGATTTGCCTCGGAGGAATTGTTCAAATTACTTGCCAGTCTGAAGCGCTCGAACCGCCGAATCCATTTTTCCCATTAGTGTGGTTTAACAAAGTCAAAGGCTTCCGGAGGCTTGATAGTAAACGTCGCAGTTGGGATAGCGTTAGCAACTCTCTCCCCACCGGGCACAGCAGGTGCTTGTTGTCCGCCTTCCATGCTTAACGTTAACTTTTCTTTTCTTCTTTCTCCTTCGTCGTCACTTAGGGGATCTCCACATAGCACACTGTCTCTTGACCGCTGCTTAATGTCCGCGCTTCTGACACCATGTTGTGTTGTTCAATAAAACAAGCGTGACGACTCGGTGTTCATTTTGTAAACTTCTTTTACTGCTTCATTCTGCATTGCCTTACAACTCTACACTTAACCTAGAGAGTCTCCCTCTAGTGTCCAGGCGGCATATTGCCCGTGAACTCATCAGGTTCAAACCATAACCATATTACATTACACCACATTACACATAAACATATTTATACATCAATATGCAATATGTCTGTTAAAGACCATACATTTTTGAAATATGTTGTTTAAGCATTAAAACATGTTTTTCATGTGTAACAGCGTCCTGCATCATAACCACATCTATGGCGGTTGTAACAAACCAAACTGTGAAAATCGGGTAAAAATCCAGGGAGTTATGATTTATTTTAGTTGGACAAACAGCGTGAGAGACCCATCCAAGATGGCGGCCGCTTTGAAACGTCAGCGGCAATAGGCAGCGTCAGTCCATGTGGCGTGTTTTGGGAGGCGTTAGGGAGCCAAGATGGCGGCTAGCGTTTAGACTTTGTTCGGAACTTTCCTCCAACTTTACTCTTCTCCCGTCGGAACAGATATATTTGTAATGTCTTCTACCTCAACAACAAAACGCAAAACCGAAGGTCATCTGGTACTTACTCCTACAAAGTCACCATCTACCAAGAAAGGTAAAATGGAGCAAGCCGCAGCAGAGAACGTGATAGCGGTGCTAAAGTTGGCTATTGAGGAGCAGGGGACATCTATTGGAAAATCTATCGATGACATGAAGTCTTCTATTAATTTTCTCTCCGCTGACATACAAGATATTAAAAGCACACTGCAAACCACAGTCAGCCGTGTCAGCAAAGCTGAGGAAAAAATTCAAGCATTGGAAAACAAAGTGCTGGAGCTTGCACGCGAGAAGAAGCGGTGGAATCTGCGACTCCGCGGCATGCCCGAAGAAGGGACGGAGGATGTTCGGCTCAAAGTGGTGGAGGTGTGTCAGAATATAATTCCAAACTACAAAGAGAAGCTTCTGGAGGTGATTGATTCAGTACATCGGCTAGGCAAAAAACATCCAACCAAACCACATCCTCGAGATATAATCATCCAATTTTCTATGAAGCATTTCCGCAACATGATCTGGAAAATGGCAAAAAACTCTGGCTACCTGAAGCAAAGAAATCTCCTGTTCAAAGAAGACCTTTCTGTGGAAGACCGGGAGAAGCGCAGCCGGCTGTGGCCAATAATCCAACAAGCCCGCAAGGATAAGAAGATCGCATACTTTGTTGGAGGACGAGCTTTTGTGGACGGCAAGGAAATTGAATAACTGTTTCGTCGGATTCCATTCAACTTATTATGGAGGAAAAGTTCTATGTTCCCAGTTAAGTTCAACTAAAAACTCAGACATTTATCTTGTTTAGTTTTTTGTTCTTCTTTAATATGTTAAAGTTCTTCTCAGTTAATGCCCGAGGACTGAGGGATATCACTAAAAGAAAAGCTTTATTTCTGTTTGCAAAAAATTGTGGTGCTGATTTTTGTTTATTTCAAGAGACTCATTCCATTGAAAGTGACTATAAACTATGGAAAACTCAGTGGAGAGAAGATTTGTGGATGGCCCATGGAACTCACCGTGCAGCAGGTACATTAACTTTGAAGCACAAATTTAATAGCAGCATCATCTTCACCGAAGCCGACCCAGCTGGACACTATATTCTCACAGTTATTAAATGTGATAATATTTTCTTTCTTATTGGTAACATTTATGGTTACAACACCACCAAGGAAAATGTCAGGTTGCTTGAAACTTTAAATTCCAGTATTGATGCTTTGATTAAAAAATTTAATGATATTAGGATAATTTTAGGAGGAGATTTCAACATTACTGTGAATGATGAAGTTGACCGATGGCCTAGCAAGCAAAAAATAAATTCTCAGATTGTTGACTTTATGAATGAGCGAAGTTTAATAGATATTTGGAGGGTAAATAATCCAAACACAAAAAACTTCACATGGAAAAATAAAGCTGGTTCGCAACACTCAAGAATAGATTTTTGTTTAATATCTGACTCCTTTCAACATTCCAATTGCAAAGCTGAGATTATTCAAGCACCCCTTACTGATCATAAAGGCATTTTACTAGAGGTTTGTATTTCCCCTGATAGAACTACTAAAAGGTACCCTGCATATTGGAAAATGAATAACTCCCTTCTTAATGACAAATCTGTTTATTTAACAATTAAAAACAAAATTGCAGAGCTCTTAAAACTAGCACAATTTGAAAATAACTTTGGACGTTATTGGGAGCTTTTAAAATATGAGTTAAGAAAGATCTTAAGTAAAGCTGGGGCAAGTAGAACAAAAAATAGCATAAAGGAGGAAACCTCCCTGATCTCTGAGTTGATATCATTATCGTCTATTCTTCCTGAAAATCTATCTGAACTACAAAGAGCCGAATTACAAAGCCTTCAGTTTAAACTTGACCAAATTTACATTAAAAAAGCAAAAGGAGCTTTTATACGTTCACGGGCCAAGTGGTTAGAAGAGGGAGAACAAAACTCTAGCTACTTCTTCAAACTTGAAAAGCAAAGACAAACAAAAAATGGTATTACTAAACTTAATTCAAATGGCATAGTAATTGATAATCCTAAAATGATTGCCAGTATATGTGAAACTTTTTATAAATCATTGTATGAGTCTAGACATTCTCCTGAGGAACATGAACATTTCTTTAATTCCTTAAACGGCATAGGAACAATTGGTGACCAAAACAAAATATTATGTGACTCTCCAATCACGCCTAATGAAATTAAAGAAGCTATCAATAGTCTCAAATCTAATAAATCTCCTGGTACAGATGGTCTTACATCAGAACTTTATAAAATGTTCTCAGAAGAACTCACTCCATTTCTACACTCTGTATTTATTGAGAGCATTCATAATGAAAGGCTCCCCCCATCACTAACTCAAAGTTTAATTACTCTAATCCCAAAACCTCAAAAGGATGCACTAATTTTGGATAATTGGCGTCCTATTTCTTTACTTAACAATGATTACAAAATTTTAGCCAGTTGTTTGGCAAAAAGAATTAAAACAGTTCTTAGTGATATTATAGAAGAATCTCAGAACGGCTTTATGGCTGGAAGACATATTATTGATAATATAAGACTGGTTCTTGATGTCTTAGATTATCCAGAAATGGTTTCAGATAACAGCTTTATTTTATTTTTAGATTTTCAAAAGGCCTTTGACTCAATAGAACATGAGTTTATCTTCAAAGCCCTCAGCTTATTTGGCTTTGGAGACCATTTTCAACAATCAATTCGCACTCTCTATGCTTTTGGAAATAGCTCAATAAAATTACCCCATGGAACTACCAAGAGATTTAAAATAGAACGTGGAATTCGTCAGGGTTGCCCTGTATCACCTTTTTTGTTTCTTCTCCCTATGCAAATTTTAGCTACTTTTATTAAAAATAGTGATCTCAAAGGCATCCAAGTTGCAGGAAAAACTATACTCTTAAGTCAATTGGCTGATGATACAACTTTATTCTTACAAGATAAGGGTCAAATTGATATTGCACTTAAACTTTTAAATACCTTCTCTGTAGCCTCTGGTCTCAAACTTAACTTATCTAAATGTGAACTTCTCCCAATTAATAATTGCAATGATTTATCTCTTTCCGGAATTCCTGTAAAGTCTGAAGTTAAATATCTTGGGGTCACCATAGTTAAAGAGCAGACAGCAAGAGTTAACAAAAACTTTAATTCAATTATACTCTCCTGCCAACAAAGATTTAATCTATGGTTACAGAGAGACCTGACTATCACTGGTCGAGTCCTGCTGGCCAAAACTGAAGGTCTTTCTCGACTTGTCTATGCCAGCTCAGCCCTTAATGTCCCAAATAGCCGTTGCACTGAAATTGATCGTCTACTCTTTAATTTCATTTGGAAAAAAAAGCCCCATCTTATTAAGAAGAATGTTATGATCAATAAACTAAGTTCAGGTGGATTTAATGTTCTGGACTTTAATACCCTGCATTCCACATTCAAAGTTAGGTGGATCCAAAGATATTTGAAAACGCCTAATTCAATGTGGCATTGGATTCCTACACAAGTTTTTAAATCCTTGGGGGGGCTAGACTTTCTATTAAGATGTAACTATAAAATAGAAAAGCTTCCTGTTAATTTATCCTGCTTCCATAAACAACTGCTTTTATCCTGGACTTTGGTTTATAAACATAACTTTTCCCCTCATAACTGTTATATTTGGAATAACCAAAATATTTGCTTCAAGCATAAATCCTTATTTCTTCAGAAATGGATGGATAATATCTTATTTGTTAAACAATTATTTAATGAGGATGGTCAACTATTTAATTATGGTGAATTTCTTGGTAAATATAACTTCCCTGTGACCCCTAAAGAATTTGCCATCGTCTTTGATGCTATTCCTGCAGGTTTAAAATTTCTTATATCAACATCAGGTGGCGCCATGGTCCAGCGTCCCAGATTTCCAGACTTATTTATTGGTAATTCAGATCCATTTCTTAGTATTAAAACTGGAAATAAGCTTATAAGAGAAATAATCCAAAGGAATACTGTTTGCAAACCTGCCTCAATCTTTTTTTGGAACAATCTTTATTCAGATATCAATTGGGAACAAACATGGTTGTTGCCAAGAAAGTTTTTTGTATCAAATAAAGTACGGGAAGTTTCCCTTAAAATCTTACACAGGTGTTATCCTGTAAATTCAGTATTGAACAAATATATTGCAGATATTGATCCTCTTTGCTCCTTCTGTCACATTGAACAAGAAACACTGACCCACCTTTTTTGGGAATGCTCTTTTAGCAAAATCTTTTGGTGTGACTTCAATAATTTTATCAACAAGAAATGTAATATACTTATTTCATTGAATGTTAAACATGTTTTCTTTGGTATTTCCAATAACAGTATGTCTGGGAAAGATTATATTATAAATTTTCTTATTTTGTTAGCCAAATTCCACATACATGTTTGTAAATTTGCTAAAAACAAACCCAACCTCACTGTTTTTAGAGCTTATGTAAGAGGTTTTTTGGACTCCTTAAAAATATGCACCAATTCTAAAGCTATGAAACTTCTAACCCTAAGTGATGAAGTTAATTTGTAATCTGTAATTTCCTTTTTCTGTTTCATGGAATCCTGTGGTTCTGTTACCCCAGCACCTCGAGCATAATACTGTCTGCAATTGTATATTCTTTATCTGTAAATAAAGTTTGTATAAAAAAAAAAAAAAAAAAAAAAAATGTGGCGTGTTTTACCACAGACATGAATACGTAGACACCGCGTCCTCGGTTGAGAGGCATCTTAGGTCAGACCAAGCTGCAGTCAGACAGAATACACGTCAATACAGGAAAATGTACTTTATGTTTTCAGACACTCTGAATCTGGTGAATTCTCACCCGATTTCCAGATAAATCAACTGACTGAAAACATCACCCCTTTAGGGACTACATGGGACCAATTGATTGAATTAAATTATTGTCTAACTTAATAAATAATTTCGATTTTGTATTGAAAGTTAGCAAACTTCCAGATCTACGTCCCAGGAAGCCCGACTTTTACTCCGCTTATGGGTGCGCAAATAAAAGGTCACTAGGAACCAGATCCTGGGGAATTACCTTCCATAAGTAAGATTTTATGATAGATAATCCTCATGCTTTACAGTTACAGTTTTCCGGCATAACACAATATGTGCTAATGGGTAGCAGGGATGGAAGTAGAGAAAAGTACATTAAACACCAAAAAAAACCAAAATGGTCCTAAATTACTGGATAGACATGATTTGGGGGGGGGGGGGGGGGGTTAAAATATTGTACAGTTTTTACTATTTTTTTTAATGTATTTGATTCTAAGATGCGTTATTAGGTTTTTTGTTGATTTTTTTTCCCAGATTGCGGTTTGTATTATATAATTTTTAAATGCTGTTATAGGCACCTCACTTGTCTGTATATAGTTTTGCTCCTATTTAGATCAGTGCTGTTGTCTGTAGATCAGTGTCTGTGTATATAGCCTATATATACAGTATATATATATATATATATATATATATATATATATATATATATATATATATATATATATATATATATATATATATATATATATATTGGAAGAAAGAGAGAGAGATTTATGTGTGTATAATCTGTGTGTATATTAAATTAATATGTAACTGCAAAATATGTAAGTGCGTGTACATTTTTCATCCAGTTTGACTTCAGTTTAAATAGTTTTGGTTCTGAATAAATATGTGTAATCTGTCTGAAAGGTCACGATCACTGTGAACATGTGATTAAAATGAGATCTGAGCTGCCTCCTATTCATTTTGACAGCAGATGTCTGATCTGTGGTCTGACCCAAGATGGCCGCCCTGTAGGCACGTCGGCCTAGCGGCCGGCAGCATACAATGGGGCGTCTACGTATATGATGTCTATGTGTTTTACCGCATCGTGCAACGTTAGCCAATCATGGGCTGTGACGTCATCGGCCAGCGCAGGATCCCGAGCAGATCTGACCACCGAGTTTTGTTGGGTTTTTGTCCACGGAGCAGCAGCGGGAGAGTTAATAAAGCTGGAAGATAGAAAGAGCAGCAGTTGGTGAACTGTGGAAAGAAGAGAAACGGGTTGAAGCTCAGCTGGAACTGCTCAGGAACTGTTAAAGGAAAGTTTGGAGAGAGAAAAGCTAGCAGAGATGTGGAGACAGCAGGTCAAGCAGCGACTGGATGCAGCGGAGGAGCAGAGACACCAGATCCTGGATGCTGCTTTCAGCCCCGAAGATCTGCTGCACACATCAGGTTTGATGCTTCCATCCTCCACGCCAGCAGCTCCAGCTGCGGCTGAGGGACGATTTACAGTCAGAACGGCGGATGTTAGCTCGCTGCTAAAAATCAGCCCGGCGCACACACAGTGTATTACGGTAGAAGCGAGCTGGGGTTTCAGTTTGACGTCATCCGGCCCGTTTCAGAAATAATGTCCGATCTGCCCTGAGTAGAAAGCTGCTACTCTGAGTAGTTCCACCTTATTCAGGGTTTTCAGTCTCAGAACAGGTGATATCAGCCAGGTAACTAAACCCTGAGTTAAGCAGGAAAGAAGCCCTGATCAATGGATCACAGAGAACGAGATTCACCGTGGCAGCGGCAGCAATAAGAAGCCTGGAAGCTGCATTTCCCACAAGAGGAATTAGAAATCTTTAATGGAGGCACATGGAGAACATTAAACCATAATTAACAAAAAGAAACAACATTGTGATGCAGAAAAGGGAGTTAATGGCAGAGAATTACTGAAAAAGTGAATGCATGAGTGATATGAGTGATGTGACGGAGAATTAAAGCTGTTTTCTCTCACTAATCCAACACAAAGGGGCATTGATTACGTGTCCAGGTGTAAAACCTGAAAGGCTTTAAAAACTCCAAACTCCATATCAATACCCAGGAAAATATTCATACTCCATCCCATTTTTGATACCATGGGGATAAAAATGACAAATAATCAAAGGAATTAAAGTTTTTTATTAACATGAAAAAAATGCACCTTTTTTTTAATCTCATCATGGAACATGTTTTCTCAACAGACTCACAGATGTTTGTTAATTAAGTGAGCAAATAAATGACCCAAATATAACAGAATTTGAAAATATGGTGTTATTCTTTTAATGTGCAAATAATCCAGAAATCTAAAATAAACAGCAACAAAACTATGCAAACACTTGTCTGATGTAATGCAAAAAAAACTGTTTTTTTGAGGTCATGTTAACTGCAAGAATAGAATTAGCAACAATTGCAACGTTTTTGGTTGTTTGAGGTAACAACACAAATGAAACCACAATCAGAACAATATTCTGGGTTCTTAAACTATACAGGCAGAGAACCACCAGTTAAAATGAACATCACACAGTTAAAATGCTGTTTTCTCAGCTTCACTTAGGAGGCTGAAACTGAAAAGTGGCCGTTAGTGTTAAACTGCAGGGTTACAGCCGAGGAAGTAGCTGCTGGTCCTCATTTAAAATATAGTTTCCCTTGAAGCGGCTCCATAAGTGTTTGATTTGTTGTACAACTCCAGGATTTCAGCGCACATGAAGTGGTTTCGTGAAGGAAGAACACGCCGTGGATTTAGCTTCATGCTAAGTTGTTGGAGCCCAGGTTTTTCCACCATGTAAATCTGACACCGGTCCTCACGGTCCGGCTTAGTTTCACAGCTTCTGGTGACTGGGGGGGGTGCGTACTTCTTCTCAACTGTTGCAACAGACGGACGAGTTTTCTCTGCTTTCTCTGCAACTGTAAAGGAAAACAACACGTCTGATTAATGTTAGCTAGCTAAAGGATGCTAGCTGCGGCTAATGGCGTAGAACTAAACAACTAACATTAATAGAGCGGCAAGCTAAACGTGGCTAGTGGATTAGCATGCTTGCCACGGCTAATCACACATTACTGCGGACCTCTGGTCGCGCTGACATCAGTAATACGTGTAACACATTAAGTTCAGCTACCAAGAGGGACTTTAATTTACTAACCTGTCGGAAGTCTTCATGGAGGCCAGGCTGTCGCTCCTTGGATCTGTGGCCAGGTTTGGTGAGCTGCTCAACCTCGTTTCCACCACCTTAGCACCGTTTGCACTTGTCTGCCCCATGTCCACTTTGTTTATCAGGTCCAAACCCGACGCAGCCGTCTACCAGGACCGTTTAGACCGTTTCCTGACGAGCTTCATGGAGATGCTGGCTTCTTCTCCCAGCAGGGCGTGGAACCGGCACACACTGCCAAGGCTACAAATGCTTTAGTCAGTTGAGACAGCAGAACCAACAATGGTACCCAGTTAAAGCAACCCAGGCTTCCTGAACTTCGTCATCAGAACCGCAGGCCGGTCTCCCCCATGCCACGCTGCATTGATGCAGGAGACCCGGTGCTGAGTGCAGATCCTGAACAGAACCTGGAGATACTGTTCAGTAGCAACATTGTGTTAATAGTCTTTATTGTTCTTGTGCAATTTTCTAAGAAACTAAATGTAGGTTTTTCATTCGCTGTGAAGCAGAATCAACTGAATTAACAGAAATAAATACTGTACTTTTCAGACTATAATGTGCACATCAAATCCTTAAATTTTCTCAAACATTGATGGAGCGCCATATACAGGACTGTCTCAGAAAATTAGAATATGGTGAAAAAGTATACTAGTAGGCTATTCAACTAATCACTTGAATCGTCTAATTAACTCGAAACACCTGCAAGGGTTTCCTGAGCCTTGAAAAACACTCAGCTTGGTTCAGTAAACTAAATCACAAGTATGGGGAAGACTGCTGATCTGACTGCTGTCCAGAAGACCATCATTGACACCCTCCATCAGGAGGGTAAGACACAAAAAGAAATTTCTCAAAGAGCAGGCTGTTCACAGAGTGCAGTTTCAAAGCACATTCACAAAAAGTGTGTTGGAAGGGGGAAATGTGGCAGGAAACGCTGCACAACCAAGATCTGGCACCTGCCCACAGTGCCAAAACCACCAGTAACTGGTGTACTGACCATGGCATTACTGTCCTTGATTGGCCTGCCAATTCCCCTGACCTGAACCCCATGGAGAATTTGTGGGGTATTGTGAAGAAGAAGCTGAAAGACACCAGAGCCAACAATGCAAATGAGCTAAAGGCCGCTATTGAAGCATCCTGGGCATCCATAACACCTCAGCAATGCCACAGGCTGATTGCCTCCATGCCACGCCGCATTGATGCAGTAATCTGTGCAAAAGGATTCCCAACCAAGTACTGAGTGCATTAATGGACATTTTCAAATGTTTGATTTTGTTTTGCTGTTATAACTTTTTTTTTTACTTGGTCTGAGGAAATATTCTAATATTTTGAGATAGGATTTTTGAGTTTTCTTCAGCTGTACGCCATAATCAGCGATATTAAAACAATAAAAGGCTTGCCATATTTCAGTTGATTTGTAATGAATCCAGAATGTATGACATTTCATGTTTTTTAATTGCATTACAGAAAATAAAGAACTTTATCACAATATTCTAATTTTCTGAGACAGTCCTGTATATGATCACCGTTGTGCTTACTGGCTGATTTTATGTGGAATAATGTGCTCATAAATCAGTTAAAATGTGTAAATACGACTTTGTTAGCAACGAACCGCTCCGATCAATGGATATTAGGAGCATTACGGTACACTGTGTCGCTACCTGAGGACCCTGAGCTGTCTACCAGACTGCCTGACTGTAATGTCTAAACTAGAAGTGCGACTGTGGCTTGATGGGTTGAGTAGTCGTCTTGCAATCAGAAGGTTGTGGGTTCGATTCCAGCTTCCCCTTGCCACATGTCGGTGTGTCCCTGGGCAAGGCACTTAACCCCAAATTGCCTACCGAGCTGCGTCTCGGTGTATAAATGTGTGCGCGTTAGTGAGAGCGACTGGGTGAATGTGGCTATAGTGTACAGCGCTTTGGGTGGTCAGCATGACTGGAAAAGCACTATATAAGTTCAGTCCATTTACCATTTACCATTCATGTAAGGCAGCCTGGAGTACGCGCTAGCAACAATAAACCTAGTAAGTTAATTCAATATAAAAGTTTATTTTTAATTACCCTTCCTGAGCAAGCAGGTGGCAACAGTGGAAAGAAACAACTCCATAAAACTTGGTGTTGAGAAAACAATGAAGTGTTGATCCAGGATACTTTGTTGAAAAAACACAGTTAATGGCAGAAACATTAGATCTATTATTTGACTAAGGAAAAAGATGAAAAATACTAATAAACTATGAACTATTAATAAACATTTAAAGTTTAATGAGTAATGTAGTGTCTCCACTTCAAAGACCCTATGTCTTAACGTCACAGTTGTTCATTGCATCATATGTTTCCCTGCAGATGTTCATCACTCTTCCTCGGTTAAAGAAGATGCTCCTGATGCGGACCTGCAGGACCCAGAACTGGTCCAAATAAAGGAGGAACAGGAGGAACTCATGGCCAGTCTAGAGGCAGAGCAGCAGGAGACTGATGCCACCAGGCTCTCAGTGTCACCCGTTCATGTGAAGAGTGAGGATGAGGAAGACAAACCTCCGTTTTCTCTTCATCACGACCAAACAGAACTTGGAGATCTGCCAAGCAACAGCTCAGCTGACCAGATAAAAACTGACGAAGAGGACGGCGAAGGAGGACAATCCTGTAGGAACCAAGATCTGAACACACATGGAGACATGTCCAACTCTTCAGACACTGAAGTCAGTGAGGAAGAGGAGGAGGAGGACGACGATGATGAGGACTATTCGGACTCTCAGCTCAAACCCTTGTCGGACTCTGAGGCTGAAACCGAAGAGAGTGAAGAATACTGTGAGGAGAGCAGCGTTGCTAAGTCTGCTGGAAACGCTCGCAGCAAACCTTGGATCTGCGCCGAGTGTGGTAAACGGTTCACTAGCAAGCGCTCCCTTCAGAGCCACATGGCATGCCATTCAAAATCTGAGATGAAAACCCAAAAGGATCAGAAATGTTTCAGTTGTGACGTCTGCGGTAAAAACTTTAAGAGAAAAAGTCATCTGAACCTGCACACAATAATCCACACTGGAGAGAAACCCTTTGGTTGTGATGTTTGTGGACAGAGATTTGGTCGAAAGTCTCATCTAAACAGACACATGACAATCCACTCTGGAGAGAAACCATTTGAGTGTGATAAATGCACAAGGAAGTTCTCCAGTAAATGTCGTCTTAACTCGCACCAGAGAGTCCACTCGGACGAGAAACCGTATGGCTGTGACTTCTGTGAACAAAGGTTTAAGGACAAGTCGGCTGCGAACAGGCACATGAAAGCCCACGAAAGCCCAGGAGAGGAGCATATTAAAGAGAAACAGTTTGGGTGTGATCAGTGCAGTAAAAGGTTTGCCAGTAAAAGCTGCTTGAATTCACACCTAAGAATCCATACAGGAGAGAAACCGTTTGTCTGCGATCTTTGCGGACAGAGATTTTTCTATAAGGCAAATCTGAAAGCACATTTAAGAATTCACACAGGGGAGAAACCATATAGTTGTGACGTATGTGGACAAGATTTTAGATCAAAATCACATTTAAACACCCACAAGACAATCCACACAGGCGAGAGGCCACTGAACTGTGATGTTTGTGGACAACGCTTCAGCCGTAAGTCGCATTTAACCAGACACATGAAAGTCCACACAGGAGAGAAACCTTTTGGGTGTGTTCAGTGCAGTAAACGGTTCACCAACAAAACGGACCTAACCTTCCACCTGAGAATCCACACTGGAGAGAAACCCTACGCCTGTGACTTCTGTGGGAAAAGATTTGTAGTGAAATCAGCTGCGAACAAACACATGAGAGTACATTCAGGAGTGAAGCCTTTTGGCTGCCATCTTTGTGGGCAGAGATTTACAGCCAAGCCCAGTGTAAAGAAACACATGATAATTCACACAGGGGAGAAACCCTTTCGCTGTGATGTCTGTGGGTATAGGTTTAACCTAAAGACAAGCTTAGACAGGCATATGAGAATTCACACTGGAGAAAAACCATTTGGTTGTGATGTTTGTGGACGACACTTTAACCGCAAGTCCACCTTAAATACACACATGAAAATCCACAAAGAAGAGAAAGTTACTTAGAGAGGCAACGATAGAGGAAACATGAGTTCACATCCAACTAAACCTGTAAAGTTTCCAGGTTGGTGTTAAAATTTATGCGTTTTTCAAACGGTGACAATATTCCTTCATGGAAGATGTCGATTTGCTTTGGGACTCATTGTACATTCAAACCCGTTTAATAAAATAGGTAATAGATCATGTTAGTTGTCTAGCAGGTAGTTCAGGTGTATATTTGGGAAAACACAAACCGGTTTAGTTTTGTAATGTTTACTTTATTAAAGTACTTCCTCTGAAAGAGGAAAAAGGCATTTATGCATAAAGGTCAATCCTAGGAGGACTGTGAGCCACAAAAAGGTTTAAAAGTGTATTCTCTCAACCGTGGGTCCGTCTGAATTAATGTTCAGATTGAACAGAGCCACATCGGGTTGGATTGATACTTGTAGGGACTGATGAGGGAAGAGGTTATTGAAGTTGGGATCAGTCCTTCCAGAATGTCTTACTTTGTTCAAACTAAGCTAGGTTCCATCCAGAGACCTTTAATAACAGCTCCTAGCTCCTGTTCCTTGACCTTTCACGGGGTCAACAGTAATAACTCTATCATGAGAAGGAAAAGAGCTTTGGACTGATGTGCTGATTTTGTACAGCCTTTAACTCCGACGTCGATACGTGACGGAAACGCACATGAATGATGAATGATTCTAGTCAAATTCGGGCCTACAGCTTTCTGAAAATGAACTACAAAATCTTCTCTCCGGAGATTTTTGCTGATTTCCGTGAGGTGGGCTGTGCTGATGCGTCATGTCCCACAAAGGATTGTGGGATACCTTAAAAAACGCTGTAAGATTTTTACTGTTAAATCAACCTAAATCATTGTCATTCGCCACATGGGATGGAAGTAACGTTCCTCTCCTCTCCATCAACAATGTCTTAGTCAAGTGTTTCTCCTCTGAAACCTAGAGGTACGGTCCGGAACTACTTCAGTTCAGAGTGTAGCCTGTGTTTACTTCCTGGTTCCTGAGCCAATCATATGAGAGTTCCCAACACAGAAGGCAGCATTTGGTATTTTATCTTGGCAACAGAGCCGCAGCCTGCAAACATGAAGGCCAGTAAGAGAAATAGACCAGAAATAGAAGAGAACACATCATAGACCCGTCCTGTGGAAGTAAAAATTCTCAACAGCAACACACCGTTTAAAAACGGCAGATTAGATTGTTGTGATTGGCAAGATGTTGTACCCATTTGAGCCACAAGGTGTCAGCATTACTTAGAGCTTCTTTAAGGCTTCTTAGCATTGGTAATGGACGTCCCGAGGTTCCTAGGAAGAACTAGTCACCGGAGGAAGCATCCAGGCTCCTTTTCCTGCCTCCTTCCTCACTGACGGCACTATTTAAACGGCACTGATCATGGCGGCCGCTGACGCACTTCCACTTTGGCTAAAGAGTCCTGACTCTATAAGGGTGTTCAGACTGAGCCTCAGTTTGACCTTTGCTCTCTTTGAGACCATCTAACTGGAACCAAAGCAGCAGGTTCCAGCAGTCAGAAGACCTTCAAACCGGCAGGTTCTGGTTCAGAGGATTAGTTGTCGCAGGTTGCTTCTACCACAAAGTGGCAGCAGTGCGAGAAAGACCTTAGGACTTTTCTTTAGCCTGTAAATACTTTCTGTTATTTGATATACTTCAGCATTTTATTAGTTTAGTGTTGAACTGATGTTAAATCCCAGTTTTTAGATTTCTGGTTTCATAACAGGGTCCATCAGCAGTCGACTGCCATCTGACAGGAACGAGGCCACCTCAGCTTTGGTTATCCTCATTAATAAGTTTCGGTTTTATGATATTTGAGCAATGATGACGATAATCAGACATTTCACTTAAGCAGATGCCAACCTGGGGCAGATGTAATCAGTGGATAATGAGAAACTGAACAGGTTTTTGGTTTTGCCTATATCAATGTGCCATTGACCAAGATAATTCCTGTTTTCCAATCAGATTGATCATTTTTGGACCAATGGTAGTTCTTCCCTCTCTGGGAAACAAAACCTCAGACCAGTGACTGTTTTGGACTAAAAGTCCAACAGGTCTGTCTCCTGAGGACAGGTTGGATGTAAATGGCTTTATTAGTATAACACTTTAGCCCTCTGACACCACCAACAGGCAATGCAGGTGAAGTGTTTTGCCCAAGGACACGAGTGAGATGGTCAGAGTGGGGGATTGAACCGGCAACCCACCAATTACAGAATGAACTCTGTAACTCCTGCGCCACTGGATGCCGGTGACACGGCTTCAGGTGCCGACTTGTTCAACATGTTTTAAATTTTAATCCAAACACGTTTCTAAAACGATCCCTCGTTAAGAATACATGTGATAAATTAAAGCTTATGTAAATATTTTGTCCCCCACCATCAAGTTATCTTGGCCTACATCATGTCCGTTTGGTAGGTTTCAGTTCTTAACCCGTTCTGGTGCTTCAGCCACCGGTTCTGTAAAAGAACCAGTTTGGTTTTCCACCACCAAATGGTTCCCACAGCTTTTATAGGAGTCTCATTCTTTCATGCCTTGATCCTCTTCCTGTTTTATTCTCTTTCTGTGAAGGATTATTGATTGAAGTACATGACTGATATAATTTATCCCACGGCTGCCCAGGTCCAGTCCACCACCTCTGAACCACATGGCTGAATGTCCTCATCTGCATCCAGGCATCCAGCTGTAAGAGGCCTGGTAACAGACATCCATCTGGTCCAGGTGTGTTGGAGAACTGACGGTAGTTCTGGAGGACTGGACCTCGGCACCTCTGCTGTAACATCAGCACTTTAGTTTATTAGCTCAACTGAGCCAGTCATCTCAAAACTTTTTACAAAAATTCATCAGATCCTCCAGGTTGGTCAGAAAGTTTCCTCTCTAAGGAAACCCAGCAGGTTGCATCAAGTCTCTCCAAGCAGCATTCACTCCTCCTGAAAGAGCGTAGAGCCACAGTGGACAGTCGTCTGCATTGTTGATGGCTTTGCAGCAATCCCTCATACTGAGCATGCATCAATGCTGTTTCAAACAACTACCGGCACTTACGAACGCTTTAGTCCTGATCAGCTGATCTCATTAAGACCTGCAGCTGGAAAACAGGGGCTAAACAACCTTTAGAGCAGGATGCTGCCTGGAGATGTTAAAAGACCGAAGGAGAGGGGGATGGTTAGAGCAGTGCGCTAACAGATCCTGGTTTGAACCCTGCACACTGATCAGACCCTCAGATTACCCACCGATCCCAGAGGGACGGGTTAAATGCAGAAGGCTTAGACTCTGGCGCTTCATTTTACTCTGAATTGTGATGTTTCGTCTCTAATCAAACATGACGCTATACTCCAGAGATTGAAACGTTCTGATTGGCTGCTGTTCCCCAGCAGAAAGAACCGGGGCTGATACGACTAGTTTCTTTGGTAGGGTCAGGACCAAAGTTTGTCTCGGCAGCAACCCGGAGACCTGGTCCTGGTCCTCTAGGTCCAGTTGAGGACTGGAACCAGTTGGTGGAAGGGACCCATGCGGAGGCGTCTACTCTCCTGCTCCTTTAACACCAGCAGGAATCTGCTGCTTCTGACCTCCTGAAGAAGACTCACGTTTAAATCTGGATGTTTGTCAGAGGAATAAACTTTATGATCAAACCTTTGACTCTGGGTCACGTTACGAACCCCCCCCCCCCCCCACCCCACCCCCGCATGCCTCCAGCTGTCCATCAGTCCCTCCATGTTGCGGTTGCTTAAAGCTGGAGATCTTAGTTGTGGTGAAGAACCGCTGTGAGCTGCTGTGAGGACAGAAGGAGCAGCCTCCCTGTCATTAGTGCTATTTGCTTTTTAAATGGAGATTCAGCTCAGTAGAACCGGATCAGAACATTTGTATCATCTTTTCTTTAGATTCCTGTAATTTGGTTTTATTTCTTTTTATGTACAACAGTTAACCTTTTCTACATGAACGATGTAATATTTCTAAATGTTCTCACTAATAAATGACTTGATTTTACCTGAAGACGGTTTTCAACTTTTATCGTGTGTAAAAATAAGGAAGAACTAAACCAACCAGTTCATTTGAGAATTCTGGACACTGGAGTTAAAAACTGAATAATTAAATGTTCCTGTTTCACCTGAACGTTGAACTGGTTTCATCAACTTCCACAGCGACGCATGTTCTGGTTCTTCTGGGTTCTCTTAAATGAGGTTCTGTCCAATTCATCTTAAATCTGAAAGCACACAGGTCCGGTTCCTGTCTGGAGATAAACCCACACCGCTGGTTCCAAACCCAGAGTAGAGAACCTCTGAGCAACACAAAGAGACCAGAACAGACGTGTTCCCAGCCAGCAGAGCGGAGAGACGGGGCTGTAGGAACCGGACCCTGCAAAGGACCGGTTGGTTCTGAGTGATTTCTGAAGCATGCAGTAAGGAGCACGGTTCTGGTGGTTCTGGTGGTTCTGGTCATGTTTACCTGTGGGATTTTAGCCGTTTTAAGTGGGAATAAATGTGTACGTATCCAGATTTATTCCTCAATGGAAACACATTTTTTTAAATTTACATTTCACAGTAAAAGTAAAAATCATGAGTTTTTAAAGCTTATTTATTTTATGTGAATCTGACAGTATCAGTAAAGTTCAGATCTCAGTTCAAATATGTTAGAAAAACCCAACGAGCCACCGTAGGTCGTCGCTTCTGTTCACTTCCTCGTTAACTGAGCCAATCAGGTGGCAGCAGCTCATTGTTCAGCCCACAGACATATATACGTCTATGTCTGGATGATCAAAGTGAGCACAAATGGATCTCTGTGGCTTTGAAAGCAGGAGGGTTGATGGGACAGACAGGTTTCAGAACCCACAGGGATCTTCACACGTAATATTATGTCAGGGTCAGAAACAGAGAAAATATCCGGGGCTTAAAGTCTGCATGACAAGCACTGTAAAGTAATATCCATGCAAATTAATGGAAATTACAGGAATCTTTCATAAAAATAAAGCATATTTTGTTTCATTTTAAGAAACACCTGGAACCGCATAGATCGGCTCCAGCGTTGGACCAAATCTGCTTGTTGGAATTAAAATGATGCTAAAATATAAATTTTTTACAAACCACATTCAGAATCGATCCACTTGCGATGTTTTACATTTATTTAAAGTATTTATTCCCATAGATTTCATGAAGGTTTCTAACTTTGAAATTAGAATCTTTGCAGTCTTAATGTGAAACAAGTTGACGTATCTCTGCTTGCAGAGCCTTTAGCGGCGGACGTTTGGGGAAATGTGCTCACTGGGTTCATTACTTTTGACCTAAACTTGTTTCAGATCCCAGACTGGGAGAAACTGCAGCGTTGCATGCTGGTCATTTTGCCCCGTCTCCACTGCGGGAGGTTTCAGTCTGACCATCAGGGCGACGTCTCCTGCCTCCTTCAGCCCGTTTCCTCTCAGATTCGTCTGTACAGCACCAGGGTTCTCCTCTAAATGACTCCCATAAATATTAACTACCAGCTAAAGACTTTCTCTGGTTTGATCCGGGTCAGAACCACATATTTAGTAAAAGTTAACTGTAACATTTTCTCATCATAAAATGCAGTCAATTCCTATTTTATGAGATTTGAGGATTTTAATGTGTATGAATCTCCAGAGCAGCAACAAAACAGAACCTGAAACTGGTTCAGTACATGGATCCAAAATGGCTTGTTTACAGCTGAGAAGCAGAACCAGGAAGGGATGAAATGGGTTATTGTAGGTAAAGCGCCAGCCGACCCAGAACTGGCAACGATAATTAAACAAAAGCATCGACTAGTTGCTTTTTAAGGCCCAGATCTGAAGGATTCAGCATAAATTTGACAGGAAGAAGTTCTGATACTTTAACAGTTGGACTGCATGAATACAAAACACGACTAAAATGACTGTTCAGAGTCCAGAACGGGAATTTAAAACTTCGTTCTTGATCAATAAACTGGACCTTTGCATGTGTCCCACGTTGTCCAGAACAAACAGGATGTTTGTCTCGCGCGGAAAGAGTCTAAAAATCTAGCAGAACCTCCTGGAGATCTCTAGAAACAACGTTCCCACTTGTCTACATGTTCCAAACCCAGAAGAGCTGATCTTTAGAGGCAAGTTGAGACCCGTTCACCCGTTTGGACCCTGACCCGGTTGTCCTTCCAGAATTATTACAGCACCAGACCAGGTCCACATCGTAGGTCACACTCCCAGAAAAATGCTGAAAACTTAACGTGCCCACCTGGTGGTTCTGGACGGGGACAGGTTTGCATTGATTGGGTTTAATAACAAAAAGTCAACTTGACAGAAATTAGCTGGTAGCTTTTATCAGTGCAATGGTAGCAATAATTGGGCATAACATTTTAAACATTAACTACTAAATAGTGGTAGTGAAAAATGCCACTGGAGACGTTTGATGCAGTTTTCAGCCAGACAGGTTTTATGAAACGTCACCAGCAGACTGGAGACGTTTCATAAAGCTAATCTGGAAAAAGCTCAGCTAGAACAGCTTTAGCATTCCAGAGAGCGCTGAATGGTCCAGTTTAAACTCTGGATTGGATTCCAGAGACGTCTTTAGCTAACCTGACAACTGCCAGATATATGTCTCGTTCCGCCTAGCTACACTCACATACATCTGGGACACCGCCGGTAGAAAGTGATTTCTCCAACCAATTTTATGGTCTGGCCAATCAGGACGCAGGGCTGGAGTTTCATAGATGTGACGTAGTGGAGACGGGACCATGACGTGAGACTGTTTTGATAGCAATGGCGGCTCGTCGAGGAAGCAAGCGTTAACATTGATGCTGCTATTTCTTCCGTGTTGTCCAATCTACCTAATATTGTTTCATTAAAAGAACATCAGAGAACGCCTCTGAAGGCTTTTGTTGGTGGAAACCATGTTTTCGCCCTTCTCCCGACCGGATTTGGCAAGTTTTGTTTTCTGGGGCCAGCGGACGTGCAGACGCGGAAGCGCGCGCCCCGGAGCGGTTAGCGGTTAGCGCTAACCATGTTAGGAGGCCTTTAGTCCTCAACGCTGTCGGCCCGGAATCGACTCCGACCCGCGGCGCTTTGCCGCCTGTCTTCCCCCCTCTTCCTGTCAGCTCACTGTCAATAAAACGCCACTAGAGCCGCAAACACATTATTATTATTATTTTATTTTTTTTTCCTGCGTCGCTATCATTAGCGTCACGGGTTAGCTTCGGTGTGAGTGGTTGAAATAGCACGTCAATAAAGATGACAGACAAGTGGCTTATCCAATCATATGCAATAATCTTTGATAAGGCCCAGCCTTCTGTAAAGGCAATTCCTATGGAGGTGTCCCAGATGTATGTGAGTGGAGCTAGGCGGAACGAGACATACATCTGGCTGTTGTCAGGTTAGTCTTTAGCAGATGGTTTAGGAAACCTGCAGTTAGGTTGATGATGAATTCAGTTGTGATGAAGCTACGTTACTCCGACTCTTATAATGTTCTGGTGATCTCCATGAACATCTGTGTTTTGGCTAAAAACATCTAAATCAGGTTTGGATCTGCAGCTCTGAGTCCATCCAGCCAAGCGAGGGCATAAAGGACATAAAGCAGCGACGCACTGTTCTGGTGGAAATTAAAGGGTTTCTCTCCTCAGAAACCAGTTTGCCATGAACGGCTGTGCTCTGCTGTTCACACAACTGCATCTAATCTCTGAGTCGTTAGCAAGAATGATCTCAGTTCAACCTTTACCAAGTTTAGTTTAATTTGCACTGCTTAAAAGAACTACACTGAGACAGAGCTGAGATAAAATTATGACACAAATCAGACTCTACATCAGATCAGGGGTCCGTTCTTCGTACGTCGCTAACTCAGTTAGCAGGATTTCATTGTTGACGATTTGGCATGATCTTGGATCGTTTGGTTCTTCGAAAGACATCCTGCACTTGTTGTCATAGCAACATGTGCGCCAGTTTAAGCCTGCTCGAGAGCAGGCTTATTTCATGTAAACAAGATTAGATCACGGCTGTATAAGCGGAGGAGATAGGGAAGTCTGCCGTAGCCATGTCCATTTTTATGACTGCAACCTGTTGCGGAAGGTGCAAGAATAATTTGCAGAGTTTTTCGAATTAATCGCGTATTGCGCAATAGAGAGGATCCTTGAGCGCAGCGCGACAGTAGAGAGATTTTCTTGGTGGCTGTTATAAACAGACAAACACATCATTTAACAGTGGCTTTTAAAGAGGAAAAAGTGGTGTTGGAGCCATAAATCTAAAATATTTAAGTTATTTGTATGATGGTTTGCTTTTTATTTTTATCCTATTCAGTAAGAAGATTTGTTCGGGCCATTTTATTGTGAAGTTTAGTTTTACTTTGAAAGGCTTGCTTCCTGTCCAGCCGTATATTGGATTAGAAAAAACTATGGATGGATTATCTAGCCACGGAACAATACAGTTTTACCGTGTAAACTGTGGATGACTTGGAAAAGGAAAATTTTCATTTTTTATGGATAAAGATTTTTTTTTGTTAAAATTCCCAGTTTGCACATGTCCTTTACTTCCAGTGTCTAAGGAATGACACTGAAATTTGGATCTCTTGACATAACAAGTGCCTTTTTAAAATAAAGTATAATAATTAAAGGCTACCATTTTGTAGAATATTCTTGTATTTCACTTTTACTTGTCCCCATGTTCTAGTGGGTCCTGTGGAGGCTCTGATATAAAAGAACAAAGTAAATATGAGATTATTAAAATGGAAAAATTCATACTGTAGAAAGTGATAGAAACATCTACCATGGACAATATTTACGCATTAATTTGTCTGCTGCTTTTTGCCAGCCCTCTCTCCTGGCTTTAACAGATTTTGAGGTGTTTTAATTAATGACTGATATTCGGCATAACCTTCATTAACCTTCATTAAAAGCAACGTACGAAGAACGGACCCCAGGGGTCCGTTCTTCGTACGTTGCTTAAAACATCCAAGATCAAATGACACATCCAAGATGATTTCATCCGGCTAATCATGATCCGGCTAATTGGGTTCTTCGAACACACCTGTTGTTTATGATTAGTATGGCTGGATTGAGTTATCTGAGACAACTGCGCGTTCATGCGTTTGTTTAAAAGGGGAAATGTATCGATAGTAGAAACATTGATCACCAACGCCGCTATTGGCTGTTCAGCATGGCCAAAGAACGCCCACAGTTTTTCTCCCAAGCAGAACAAGAGCTTGGATGGTTATGCCGAATTTGAGTCATTAATTAAAACACCTCAAAATCTGTTAAAGCCAGGAGAGAGGGCTGGTAAAAAGTAGCAGACAAATTAATGCGTAAATACTGTCCATGGTAGATGTTTCTATCACTTTCTACAGTATGAATTTTTGCATTTTAATAATTTCATATTTACTTTGTTCTTTTATGTCAGAGCCTCCACAGGACCCACTAGAACATGGGGACAAGTAAAAGTGAAATACAAGAATATTCTACAAAATGGTAGCCTTTAATTATTATACTTTATTTTAAAAAGGCACTTGTTATGTCAAGAGATCCAAATTTCAGTGTCATTCCTTAGACACGGGAAGTAAAGGACGCATGCAAACTGGGATTTTTAATAAAAAATTATTTATCTATAAAAAAAATGAAGTTCTTCCTTTTCCAAGTCATCCACAGTTTACACGGTAAAACTGTATTGCTCCGTGGATAGATAATCCATCCATAGTTTTTTCTAATACAATATACGGCTCGACAGGATGCAAGCCTTTCAAAGTAAAACTAAACTTCACAATAAAATGGCCCGAACAAATCTTCTTACTGAATAGGATAAAAATAAAAAGCAAACCATCATACAAATAACTTAAATATTTTAGATTTATGGCTCCAACACCACTTTTTCCTCTTTAAAAGCCACTGTTAAATGATGTGTTTGTCTGTTTATAACAGCCACCAAGAAAATCTCTCTACAATTACACTGTCGCGCTGCGCTAAAGGATCCTCTCTATTGCGCAATACGCGATTAATTCGAAAAACTGCAAATTATTCTTGCACCTTCCGCAACAGGTTGCAGTCGTAAAAATGGACATGGCTACGGCAGACTTCCCCATCTCCTCCGCTTATACAGCCGTGATCTAATCTTGTTTACATGAAATAAGCCTGCTCTCGAGCAGGCTTAAGCTGGCGCACATGTTGCTATGACAACAAGTGCAGGATGTCTTTTGAAGAACCAAACGATCCAAGATCATGCCAAATCGTCAACAATGAAATCCTGCTAACTGAGTTAGCGACGTACGAAGAACGGACCCCAGGTTGAAGGTGTGTTCAGTACTGCTACAATAAATAATAATAATAATAATAATAATAATAATAATAATAATAATAATAATAATAATAATAATAATAATAATACTCTTCTAGTCAGATTATCTTAATATCATTTTAATCAAATCTAGTAAAAATGAACATAATTCCAGTGTTATTTAACTACAACAACAAAAGTTAATCAAACGACTCTTTACTATTTCTCATAATGACAAGTTTGCAACATGAGATTTATGTTTCACTAGTTTACATTATAACACAGCTGTATCTTGGAGATTAATGCCATTATTGTAAATTTCTTCAACATCTATGTGGTAAATTAAGTGTATTCATAACATGGCATTAGGGGTGGATGATATAGAAAAAAAAAGTATATCGATAAAATATAAATCATATCGATCGATATCGATAATTATCAACAAATTCAAAACATAGATTTTAAGTGCAGCCCTGGGGTCCGTTCTTCGTACGTCGCTAACTCAGTTAGCAGGATTTCATTGTTGACGATTTGGCATGATCTTGGATCGTTTGGTTCTTCGAAAGACATCCTGCACTTGTTGTCATAGCAACATGTGCGCCAGCTTAAGCCTGCTCGAGAGCAGGCTTATTTCATGTAAACAAGATTAGATCACGGCTGTATAAGCGGAGGAGATAGGGAAGTCTGCCGTAGCCATGTCCATTTTTACGACTGCAACCTGTTGGGGAAGGTGCAAGAATAATTTGCAGAGTTTTTCGAATTAATCGCGTATTGCGCAATAGAGAGGATCCTTGAGCGCAGCGCGACAGTGTAATTGTAGAGAGATTTTCTTGGTGGCTGTTATAAACAGACAAACACATCATTTAACAGTGGCTTTTAAAGAGGAAAAAGTGGTGTTGGAGCCATAAATCTAAAATATTTAAGTTATTTGTATGATGGTTTGCTTTTTATTTTTATCCTATTCAGTAAGAAGATTTGTTCGGGCCATTTTATTGTGAAGTTTAGTTTACTTTGAAAGGCTTGCTTCCTGTCGAGCCGTATATTGTATTAGAAAAAACTATGGATGGATTATCTAGCCACGGAGCAATACAGTTTTACCGTGTAAACTGTGGATGACTTGGAAAAGGAAAATTTTCATTTTTTTATGGATAAAGATTTTTTTGTGTGAAAAATCCCAGTTTGCACATGTCCTTTACTTCCCGTGTCTAAGGAATGACACTGAAATTTGGATCTCTTGACATAACAAGTGCCCTTTTAAAATAAAGTATAATAATTAAAGGCTACCATTTTGTAGAATATTCTTGTATTTCACTTTTACTTGTCCCCATGTTCTAGTGGGTCCCTTGGAGGCTCTGACATAAAAGAACAAAGTATGAGATTATTAAAATGCAAAAATTCATACTGTAGAAAGTGATAGAAACATTTACCATGGACAGTATTTACGCATTAATTTGTCTGCTGCTTTTTGCCAGCCCTCTCTCCTGGCTTTAACAGATTTTGAGGTGTTTTAATTAATGACTCAAATTCGGCATAACCTTCCATTAAAAGCTCTTGTTCTGCTTGGGAGAAAAACTGTGGGCGTTCTTTGGCCATGCTGAACAGCCAATAGCGGCGTTGCTGATCAATGTTTCTACTATCGATACATTTCCCCTTTTAAACAAACGCATGAACGCGCAGTTATCTCAGATAACTCAATCCAGCGATACTAATCATAAACAACAGGTGTGTTCGAAGAACCCAATTAGCCGGATCATGATTAGCCGGATGAAATCATCTTGGATGTGTCATTTGATCTTGGATGTTTTAAGCAACGTACGAAGAACGGACCCATGGCCATTTTATGCTGTTGCTTAGCAACCTATTTTAGATACAGAACATACAAACACTGAATTCAAACTCAACCCTTTATTCAACCAACTTTTTACCAAAACTACAAGTTTTTAAAAAAGAAAAAAACAACTCGTGAACTCTCTGAAGGGGGCGGAGCTTGGTTCCTGGGTCTGCGTTGTGATTGGTTGGGAGGATGTAATGATGTAATGTTAAACTACATGGCTAGAATGCAAAAGGAAGGAAAACCTTTTATTGATCCTTTTTTGTATCATCGATATATATTGTTACTGAATTATCGTCCAGCTTTATATGGCATCAAGCTGTTTTACACAGTAATATTTTATGCAGCAGCCTTAAATCTCCACTTCGAGGGCGCGGATCATCAGCCTGTGATCTGGACCTGAACCAGGTCACACGGTGGACTCTGACTGGGCCCGCTGGCTGAAGAACGGCGTCCCACAGCAGTGTCTGACCACGCTGGTGACCAGCATGGGGAGGAGGTGCAGGGCTGCGGTGGTTCTGTACGGTTCTTCCATCCAATATGTCTGTTATCATTCAATCCAATAAACAACACCAAGCAGTCGGTAGCAGAAGGCGCTGTCTGCCATTTGCCAGGATTGGGCGGTTTTTCATGAGCCAACTCATGCACTCCACTCTGATCCATTCAACCAACAGGTCTGCACCGCTTAAAGTTAAATAAACTGTGTGAGTTACTGTGGATAATTACTGCTGCTATATAAACTCAACCAAACCTCACATATTTTGTTTCTGTAACGACTTTCCATGAAGCCATGAACATAAAATAAAAATTGAGATAGAAAATAAAGTGTGGAGCTGGATGAAGAATTTTTAAGGAATATTTGCTTGTGTTTTTTTTTTTACTTTATTTTGAACAATAGAAAACAAGAACATTAGAGAAATATATATAGACTAAAATAGAAAATCTAAGGCCATAAAACAACAGATTATAAACTCAAACAGCAACAATGCACACATAAATAACAATAAAGATAATAATGGTAAAGGCTACCATCATAATGTTAAAATATTAATTGATTCAATTCCATTATGTATCAGCGGTATTTTAACGCAGGATAATAAAAGATAAAGAAACTAAATCACTGACAAAACTCATTGTTTTCTGATCAGCGCTGACTGAACAGATAAAACACCAGGATTAACTAAACCTGGCTGTTAGCCTGGTCTGGAGCAGGTAACTGATGGCATAAATCTTTGCTGATGATAACCAAAGGACCTGGCAACCTGCTGGCAAACAGAGATATCTTGACCATTTTTAAATCTAGAAACGCCAGTAAAGATGCCTCAAAGTTTCCACCAAAAATGGCAGGTTTTGACTAGTCAGAATGATAATTCAAGATATCTGAATTACAAAGGCCGTCTAGATTAAAAAATTTCCAGAATACATCTTTTTCTTTTTGAGACATCTTCAAAGGAATTTTGACTAGACAAAAATGCAATTGTAGATATCTAAAACATAGTTTTGCCTACTCGTTATTTGCTTTCACGATATCTGCAATTCAATTTGCACTAGTCGAATCTTACTTTGAGATATCTTAAAATACATTCACGATATCTTGAATAACAAAGTAGTTTGAGATATCTTTAATTGGAATTATGACTATCCATCCATCCATCCATTTTCTAACACAAAATGGCCTATCTCCAGCATTCACTGGGCGAGAGGCCGGCTACCCTGGACAGGTCGCCAGTCTGTCGCAGGGGAATTATGACTAGTCAGATCAAAAACCGAGATATCTCAAATCTATCTTATAACTAGTCATAATTTAATTAATGATATCTGAAATATGCCTTTCAGATAGTAAGTAATGTATTGAAGATATCTTTGCCTCCGTGCAAACTAACGGTAAATCTGACATCTTTTAAACTAGTCAGAATGTAATTAGAGATATCTGAAATTGGTATTTTGCCTAGTAAAAATATAAATACAGATATCTTAATTAACTATTATAACTAGTCAAAAATCAATTTAAGATATCTGGAACGTAATTAAGGTGAAGTCAATTTTATGTTAAAACGGCCTGCCGTAATCTTGACCATTTAAAAAAAAAAATCCAGACGGCCTTTGTATTTCAGATATCTTGAATTATCATTCTGACTAGTCGAAACAAAAACTTTAAAATCCTTACTGGCGTTTGCTATTCAGTGGTCTGCAATGTCAGGTGTGTCCAGTATTAATTCTTGTGTTTTTAACACGATTTTTAGTGCTGCAGCTCTATGGAGGACCAAGTCTTCCATAATTAAAAATAAATAAAGAAATAAATAAATGGTCAATAAATAAATATGCATACAATTAATTGGCACCAAAAATACAATACACAAATAAATGTTGGTAGAAATTAAATTATACAGTGAGACATAAATGTATATATCTCTTTTAATTAGCTACTTTATTTATTAATTACTTATTTTTTTATTATTTATTTATGTGCAGGTTATAATATTTTTGTCTGTTTTATTCTTTCTTTGTATTTTTTTGCCCTATTTATTTCTTCAATGCTATTTATTTCTGCCTGTCCTTTTTACATTTCTGCCTGTCCTATTTACATTTCTGCCTGTCCTTTTTACATTTCTGTATGCATTTCTGCCTCATTATGCAAATGAGGAGGGGCAGGTCTTAAGGGGTAAACTTCTGCCTATTGGTTGGTTAGCATTTTATTACATCCTTCGAATCTACATGGCACCGGTCTCAGTCACAACAAAGATGGCTACCTACGACGAAGTTGTCAGTGAGCTGGGACATTTAGCAACTGTTTTTGAAAACAATGCCAACGTTATAAGTATTGAGTTTATTATTTTTCGTTTGGACGCTCTGACAGAACGTGTGTTTCAGTTAGCGGCACACACGGACACAGATGTCGAAGATGTAGTTTTTCAGAATCTGGAGGAAGCGGCCCATCTTCTTAACTCGGTCGCTAACGCTAATCACACACCTGCGATAGCTGGTCGCCCTGCTTATATACTGCCTGTGGACGCCCTGGAAGGACTTTTACATGCGGGTTTGCCTGTTGGTGCCATTGCAAGGCTTTTTGGAGTCAGCGAAACAACAGTTCATCGTCGGATGGCAGAGAATGACGTAAGGTGAGTGTACCATTACATGTGATGCCAATAGAAGCAGTGTGTGTAACGTTACAATTCACAAGAATGACACAGGAGAAAGACAAACCCTTCCTAGCTTGTTGATTTATATAGTTATGGAACTAAACAAAAATGCATAGAAAGTAACGTTAAGTCGCGCACACAGTGACTTCAGACTCGAGTCCGACTCGAGGTGAAGGAGCAGCTGCTCCGCCATTCATCATAAACTTTGGTTTTAAAACTTCACACAAGACCCAAACAAAGAAACGCTGAACGCAAAAAAGGTAGTAACCTGTTGTGAGTAAACAGGTTTAGCTCAGCATTGGCTATCTAAAGTTAGCATGCTTGCTGCTTCAGCTACGACCTACGGGAGGTTTGCTCCGACTCTGTCCTTCGTTATGAGAAGATGAATGAGCATTTGTTGACTTTCCAAAATTCTGGTAGTCGATTAATGTAGGCTAATCATCTACGTCCCGTATGCTGCCATCACGTTAATTATTACAGCTTGGCTGTTGATCATGTTACAGTTTTATTTAGTTATGTTACACTGGTTTGAGAGTCTGGTGGTGTGTTGACTGACAGTAGTTTAAGCTGTTACTGATTACATTGCACATTACATAATTGTGCTCTGTGAAAAACAGGTTATAGTTTATTGTTTTGAGAGTCTGGGGGATGAGTTGACTTACAGGAGTTTATAATAATAAATGAATTGCACATTACATGGTTGTGCGCTGTAAATGAAAAACAGGTTACGGTTACAGAATTCCTTATAGCTATGCAGTTTTATAAGCAGCATGGATCGAACGCAGCAGGTGATAGGACATTCGTAGCTTTCTTTTGCTGATGGCTCCAGGATGGGCTACTCTGCCGTTAAGAGAATTTAGAAAGGTGGAATTAAACCAATTTACTATACATATTTAATATTTGATACATTAGTTCAAGTTGATCACACACTAATGGAGATGTGGTATTTCATCCAGATACTAGTGCTGGTCAAACAGAACTGTGACCAAATCCCAGAACAGATATGGTAATTGCATATATGGCTTTTTAGATAACCAAAGGCATGACAGTTGTGCTTGGCTATATTGCCATGTGTGTTATGACCACTACTGACTAACTGATGATATGATTACCCTAGATATTGATTGATATCTATAATTATCAAAACAATTCAAAATATACATTTTAAGAGCAGCCCTGGCCATTTTATGCTGTTGCTTAATTACCTATTTTTAAATAAATGGATTCAAACACAACCCTTTGTTCTACTAACTTTTTACAAAAACTAAGTGTTAAAAAAGAACACCTGCTCTCTGAACTGTCTGAAGGCTGATAGAGCTTTCCTGGGTTTATGATTGGTTGGCAGGATGTAATAACTGTAGTATTAACCTACATGATAGGCTAGAATGCACTGTTCTTTTATTGAACTTTTTATTGACCCGTTTTTTATATTGAACCATACTTCTATCAATCGATATATCGTTATTGAATTATTTGAACTGAATTATTATATTGAATGAGTCTTTGAATATAAAGCATGTAAATGTATCCTAGTAGACCCCACTGATTTTGTTTTATTTTACAGGTTCTTGGACGGACAACCCAGCAGGTTAAACAAATAAGGCGAGGCCTGAAAGACACGGGTGTCTGGGAGTTTCTTAGCTCCAGGCCAGATGCTGTGGAAGTCCTATTCCCAAGGGCCTGCAATGCAGAGATCACAACACAAGTAATGCAAATACATTTGTCATATTTGATTACTTTTTCCCATTTATGTGCATGTTGCATCTTAGTTTATAAGGTATCTGTTAAAATCTATCAGGATATAGAAACATAATTTCATATAAGTAACTAATTTATTAAATGTTTGGTAGATGATTCTGGACAATATCAACTGGCCAAGGGATGAGGACATCGATGAGGACATCATCAGCCTGGAGGACCATTGCGGAGTAATGACCTTCCTCCGTAAATTTATAGAGGATGGTCCGTTGCCTTTGTTCTGGAGTAAGACTCGCTCTATGTAGTATGTGAGTGTCAGTGTGTGTATTGAATTTTCTTCCCCTGTGTATTTTTGTAAGGTACTCCGGAAGTCCAGGGGTCCATTCTTCGTACGTCGCTAACTCAGTTAGCTGGATTTGACTGTTGACGATTTGGCATGATCTTGGATCGTTTGGTTCTTCGAAACTCTTCTTGGACTTGCTGTCATAGCAACATGTGCGCAAACTTAAACCTGCTCGCTAGCAGGCTTATTTCATGTAAACAGGATTAGATCGTAGCTGTATTAATGGAGGAGATAGGGATATCCAGCCAGTGCACTTGGACCACCTAGTGGCAGAGGACAGGACAGAATTGTGGAACACCATTTTTAATGTTTAATAAAAGACGAAATAAATAATGCTTAGTTCCTCTCGTTTTATTTAAACATTTTTTTATAAAGAAAAGCCAGCAAGTCATCTTTTGCCTGCAATAAGAGATAGTTATGTAAAGTCAGCAATACTACTGTGAAATGGTGTATTAGAACTTACTCTGAAGGTCCTTTTGAAGCAACTCGATCTCTAGTGCAATTTTTCAAGTTGTGGAGTTCAATTTCTCCTCTTAATTTGTGTTTTTTCAGGTCAAAATACTACATTTTTTGTTGAGGATGCCGTTTATATAGGGAACGAATGGCACTATGTGTCATTTTGTGAAAGAAAAAGAAAGGGTGAAGCATGCCTCATGCAACAAAAGTAAAAAGAACCTGTTTTTCTTTCAGCCTTTTTCTTGGTGGCTGTTATAAACAGACAAATACATAATTTAACAGTGGCCTTTAAAAAGAGGAAAAAGTGTCTTTTTAAAATATAGTATAATAATTAAAGGCTACTATTTTGTAGAATATTCTTGTACTTCACTTTTTTTCCCCATGTTCTAGTGGGTCCGGTGGAGGCTCTGACATAAAAGAACAAAGTAAATGTGAAATTATTAAATGCAAAAACACATACTGTAGAAAGTGATAGAAACATCTACCATGGACAGCACTTACACATTTAATTTGTCTGCTGCTTTTTACCAGCCGTCTCTCCTGGCTTTAGCAGACTTTGAGGTGTTCCCTGTCGTTTTAATTAATGACTCAAATTCAGCATAACCTTCATTAAAAGCTCGTGTTCTGCTTGGGAGAAAAACTGTGGGCGTTCTTTGGCCATGCTGAACAGCCAATAGCAGCGTTGCTGATCATTGTTTCTACTATCGATACATTTCCCCTTTTAAACAAACGCATGAACGCGCAGTTGTCTCAGATAACTCAATCCAGCCATACTAATCGTAAACAACAGGTGTGTTCGAAGAACCCAATTAGCCGGATCATGATTAGCCCGATGATATTATCTTGGATGTGTCATTTGATCTTGGATGTTTTAAGCAACGTACGAAGAACGGACCCCTGAAGACTGGCTGGGGAGTTGTTTCCTCAAACTTGGAGGTGGAAATCATCAATTGTGCCCTACCACAGTCATCAACTTGTTTTTTGACTCTAAAGCTGTCAATGAATACAATGAACTATGAAGACTTTGTTCATGACCTGATGGCAAGCATATCCTCTTCCTACTCTGGATTTGGTCAGATGTGAGCACTGACAGAGACAAAGGTTCAGATCTCATTTAGTTGTATCTGTTCACAAGCACTGATAGTAATAAAAACATTCGGCAAATGAATTACTGACTTATGTTGTTTTTTTTGAAGCTCGACACACTTAGTCATCAACAAATTGGTGAGACAATTTCAAATGTGAGCAACATAATTTAAGCAAATATGAGAACTGCCTTATACTTTAAAGACCCTTCTATTCAGCTATGGTTTTAGAGCACATACAAAATTAAATGTGCCATTACTTATGGTCAGTTTCACCAAATGTTGACAAGCCGCAATTAACTTTAACTTAAATGTCTGAACATACTAAAAGTTAAAAATCAATTTTTTAAACCTCTCCAAATATGTCGGTCAGTGTGGTAATTGCTTCACTCTAAACATTCAGAACATTGGAAAAAGGTCCTTGAGGATCTGGCAGTCTTTGCAATTCCACTTCAGTCAAGGGCCGTGGAATCTGAACATCGGGCACTGGCACTCCTTCAGGGTGGTGACCATGTGGACTTTCCCAGTCAATGCCATAGTCCATGTCGACCTAAAAGAGATTTGCAAACAATTTAAGAAGTATGTAACTGTCAATTGAGGGTCATGTTGTCGATAAAGAAGGACAGACAGTGGGGGAAAATACTTTGCCGTTTGCCCTGTTCAGGTAGATCTTTATCAAACAATCACTGATAAACCCTTAATTCTAATTGCAAGAAGAAACATGTGCAAGTCTAGTGAAATTTAAGGACTAATTTTAACCAATGGTTTAAACAAATTTAAACAATCATTGTGCTTTGCAATAGTGCTGCAATGATTAATTCTGAATGGATTCTGTGTTTGAGTCATTTTTCAAAAAGAAAATTCCCTGATTCCAGCTTATTAAAAATGTGATTTCTTATAAAATTTTGGTTTCTTTCTTTTGCCATGACAGTAAAGGGAGTACCTTTCGGCTGTAGACAAAACAATACATTTCAGGATGCTGTCTTGGGCTTAGGGAATAATAAGTAAGAGACATTTTATTATAATAATGATCATTACTTACAAGCCTAGTGTTCTGTTTGACACAGTATGTTGGACATCATCTTAATATTGGCCTTAGTCCAAAACTTTAGCAATATATTACATAAGAACCACTTCTTAATGCATTTTCAACATACTTACTCTTGGAAATGTAATATTTTAAAAATCTGGGCCCATATTTATCAAGCTTGTCAGAATTACTCATAAGAACACTGCTAAGAGTTGACTTAATTGTAAAAAAAATTCTTGGCTCAAAGATGTGCTTAAAAGTTATCAACATCATAGTCCCAACTCCCAATTTGAGTTAGGTGTAGGACTAAATCTTAAGTGTCGGTGTTAGTACTGATTCATGACACTTTGCTGCGCCGCAAACAGGATTTTGGATAACGATGTAACCAAGGAACAATCACTGAACAGGTTTCTTTATTTAAAAATATTTTCAGATAAATTCCATTTAATGATGAAATACATAATAGGAGTTAACTATGAAGATTATTATTTTTCAAAACAGTTTGTACTTTGTAACTGTGATTTTGAAGTTGTAGAGAGAGTTACATTCTAAGTTTTGTATTTGTAGAATTAAAAAAAATATTTTTTGTTGAAAACAAATTTCTGTGTCAGCAAACTGTAAATGTTCTTAATATTTTTGAACATTTAATGGTTACCTCTTTCTATTTCAGTTTTTTTTTTCTGGACCTTGTTTTATTTTCTGTGTAAGTAATTAATATGTACTTAGTGTGAAAATGTAAACCTCAGCAATTGAGATAAAGAACTCAAATCTTTTGTTGAGTTGCTTTTTTATCAGTAACAGCTTAAACTACTGTCAGTCAACTCATCCCCCAGACTCTCAAAACAATAAACTATAACCTGTTTTTCACAGAGCACAATTATGTAATGTGCAATGTAATCAGTAACAGCTTAAACTACTGTCAGTCAACACACCACCAGACTCTCAAACCAGTGTAACATAACTAAATAAAACTGTAACATGATCAACAGCCAAGCTGTAATAATTAACGTGATGGCAGCATACGGGACGTAGATGATTAGCCTACATTAATCGACTACCAGAATTTTGGAAAGTCAACAAATGCTCATTCATCTTCTCATAACGAAGGACAGAGTCGGAGCAAACCTCCCGTAGGTCGTAGCTGAAGCAGCAAGCATGCTAACTTTAGATAGCCAATGCTGAGCTAAACCTGTTTACTCACAACAGGTTACTACCTTTTTTGCGTTCAGCGTTTCTTTGTTTGGGTCTTGTGTGAAGTTTTAAAACCAAAGTTTATGATGAATGGCGGAGCAGCTGCTCCTTCACCTCGAGTCGGACTCGAGTCTGAAGTCACTGTGTGCGCGACTTAACGTTACTTTCTATGCATTTTTGTTTAGTTCCATAACTATATAAATCAACAAGCTAGGAAGGGTTTGTCTTTCTCCTGTGTCATTCTTGTGAATTGTAACGTTACACACACTGCTTCTATTGGCATCACATGTAATGGTACACTCACCTTACGTCATTCTCTGCCATCCGACGATGAACTGTTGTTTCGCTGACTCCAAAAAGCCTTGCAATGGCACCAACAGGCAAACCCGCATGTAAAAGTCCTTCCAGGGCGTCCACAGGCAGTATATAAGCAGGGCGACCAGCTATCGCAGGTGTGTGATTAGCGTTAGCGACCGAGTTAAGAAGATGGGCCGCTTCCTCCAGATTCTGAAAAACTACATCTTCGACATCTGTGTCCGTGTGTGCCGCTAACTGAAACACACGTTCTGTCAGAGCGTCCAAACGAAAAATAATAAACTCAATACTTATAACGTTGGCATTGTTTTCAAAAACAGTTGCTAAATGTCCCAGCTCACTGACAACTTCGTCGTAGGTAGCCATCTTTGTTGTGACTGAGACCGGTGCCATGTAGATTCGAAGGATGCAGTAAAATGCTAACCAACCAATAGGCAGAAGTTTACCCCTTAAGACCTGCCCCTCCTCATTTGCATAATTCAATTCAATTTTTCAATTCAATTTTATTTATATAGCGCCAAATCATGAAACATGTCATCTCAAGGCACTTTACAAAATCAAGTTCAATCATATTATACAGATTGGGTCAGATTATACAGATTGGTCAAAATGTCCTATATAAGGAAACCAGTTGATTGCATCAAAGTCTTGACAAGCAGCATTCACTCCTGGGGAACCGTAGAGCCACAGGGAGAGTCGTCTGCATTGTACATGGTTTTGCTGCAATCCCTCATACTGAGCAAGCATGAAGCGACAGTGGGAAGAAAAACCACCCATTAACGGGAAAAAAAAACCTCCGGCAGAACCGGGCTCAGTATGAACGGTCATCTGCCTCGACCGACTGGGGTTACAGAAGACAGAGCAGAGACACAACAAGAGAGACAAAAAAGCACAGAAGCACACATTGATCTAGTAATCTGTTCTACATTAGATGGTAGTAACGGGTGAGCCGTCTTCTCTGGATGATGTCAAAGTTAACAGAACGCCAGACCAGGTGTACCTACTATGAAGAAAAAGAGAGAGAGCAAAAAGTTAAAAGCTGAAATGACGACAGTCATTTCAATGTAATACAATACAAAACTGGAGAACCGTAGAATGAAGAACAGTAGAAATCAGTAGAGTGAGAAAATTAGACCCTGATGTCCTCCAGTAGCCTAAGCCTATAGCAGCATAACTACAGAGGTAGCTCAGGGTAACATGAGCCACTCTGACTATAAGCTTTGTCAAAAAGGAATGTTTTAAGATTAGTCTTAAAAATAGATAGGGTGTCTGCCTCACGGACCAAAACTGGGAGTTGGTTCCACAGGAGAGGAGCCTGATAGCTAAAGGATCTGCCTCCCATTCTACTTTTAGAGACTCTAGGAACCACCAGCAGACCTGCAGTCTGAGAGCGAAGTGCTCTGTTAGGAACATACGGAGTAATCAGAGCTCTGATATATGATGGAGCTTGATTATTAAGGGCTTTATACGTTAGAAGAAGAATTTTAAATTCTATTCTTGATTTAACAGGAAGCCAATGAAGGGAAGCTAAAATTGGAGAAATATGATCCCTCTTGTTGATTTTCATCAGAACTCTTGCCGCAGCATTTTGGATCAGCTGAAGACTTCGAACTGCATTTTGTGGACTTCCTGATAGTAAAGAATAATGAGGCAGAAATGCATACAGAAATGTAAAAAGGACAGGCAGAAATGTAAATAGGACAGGCAGAAATGTAAAAAGGACAGGCAGAAATAAATAGCATTGAAGAAATAAATAGGCCAAAAAAATACAAAGAAAGAATAAAACAGACAAAAATATTATAACCTGCACATAAATAAATAATAAAAAAATAAGTAATTAATAAATAAAGTAGCTAATTAAAAGAGATATATACATTTATGTCTCACTGTATAATTTAATTTCTACCAACATTTATTTGTGTATTGTATTTTTGGTGCCAATTAATTGCATGCATATTTATTTATTGACCATTTATTTATTTCTGTATTTATTTTTAATTATGGAAGACTTGGTCCTCCATACAGCTCGTGTTCGACATTAATTAAGAAACACAGATGAATCCAGATATATAAAAATGTAATTTTGACTAGTCATAATTAAGTTTAATTATAATTCCGTATGTGTGGCCCTTCAAATGACGAATCAGGTGACGTCAGTTAAGATGTCTCAAAAGGCATTTTGATTCTCCAAAATGTGATTGAAGATATCTTGAATAGTTCTTCTTACTAGTCAGAATATATATGCAGATATCTTGAAGTACCATTCGGATTAGTCAAAATGTAGTTTTTACCAGTCAAAACTTGTTTTTGATATCCTAAATGTATTTACGGATAGTCAGAAAAAGCCGATTTTATGTTAAAGCGGCCTGCCATACTTTGGGCATGTGTCCATCAAGCATCATGGCAGCTTCTCTTTCGCCATCGAAGGTCAGACAAACCATCACTTTTGATTGGCTAGAATGCTATAACACCCGCCCTCCGTTTCACCCACGTGACCCTACGCTTTTCTGACTGCGTCTCGCGCCTGCCAGACAAAGCAGCTCCAGCCAATCGAGTGCTCCGTCCTTCGGTTTTACGTCACAGCCGTTCACCGGTAGCTAATGCTAGGATCCAAGATGTCCGCGATGTTCCCCATGTGTGTGAGAGCCAGCCGGAGCCTCCTGCGGTCCAGGAGCGGGGCGTTAGTTGCCTCCAGCCCGCAGCAGCTGCTGGATATCATCCGGACTCTCTCCACGGAGAAAAGCCCGGCCGGTACGGGCGGTGCGACGGGAGGGCTAGCCCAGGCTATCCTCCAGGAGAGGCTCCAACAGCAGCAGCAGAGTCAGGTGGGCGCACTCACTTTATACTACAGGCAGTACCGACGGCGGGGACGGTGCGTGTCATGGCAATCTCCGCCCGTCTGAGGTGCTCATGTGAATATAATCGAAGCGACTCCTAGCCCCGGTTATTCTGACAGTTAGCTAAGAGAGACAGCGCTACTCTTTTGATGTCTGCGCTCATGATTTACATTTTAATTCCGCTCATGTGTGTTAGTGAATCCTGCTGTTAGCCTCCTGCTGTTAGCCTCCTGCTGTTAGCCTCCTGCTGTTAGCCTCCTGCTGTTAGCCTCCTGCTAGCCGGGGCTATGTGTTAAAATGTGATAGAAGCTCGGAGCCATGAAGCGGCCTCTGCTCCAGTCTCCTGCCAACTGGAGATAAATGGCCGAGGTTTGTTTGTTTGTTTGGTGTGAAGGTCAGACAGGAAGACCCCGCCCTCTTCTTCACCACCCTCCTCCTCCTCCTCCTCCTCCTCCTCATGGCAGCTTTGAACGTGCCCCACGTTAAAGGAGGGAACCGAGCAGCGGGGATGCTGGGTGTGATGGCGCTTACTGCCAGATTAACGGTGCTGACCAGCACGCGGCCTGGAGGCAAAGCTCTTCTTGTTTTCAGCTGCATCTCCTCCAGATCAGGAATTATCATATCATCTGAATCATTTTCTCTTTAAAAGTTTATGTTCCTTTGAAAAAAGTAAAGAAACTTTTGTCCTCTGCTGTTCTGATCCCCTTGTCTTTGAATTATTCTTGTTCGTATGAAGACTTCAGATTGATTCTCTCGTGTGAATATTTCTTACAGTCTGAGAATATCTGCTCCAGTTTCCATGTGTTTGCATTAATCTCATATCCCGTGTTAAGTGATTCTTTTAGATGTGTTTATTAATCCGTCTGACTAAATCTCCTGGGTGTGACTGCCTCTCTTTCTTTATTCTGACGCGTTCTAAACTCACCCTCTTTCTTTTGAACATCAATATAAACCCCGGCCTTCTCTGACCCCTTGGTCCTGCTGTTTCTTCCTGACTTGTAGCTTAACAATCATTTTTGCTCATGCAGTCCTGCTGCGCGTCGTTTTTTATCCTGATGATTTCTGGTATGCTCTCAGCTCTGGATGATTACGCTGGAAACTGCAGAGAAACTTAAACCTTCTTGACTCTGAGGTCCTCTCCCAGCCTGATGCTGACCTGGAACCATGATCTTTAGTATCTTGAAGCATCTTTAGATATTCTGAACGTCCCCGGCCGTGTTTATACCACCTCTTGGCTTCTAGCGCTCCTTTTTCAAGCTAGTTTCAGCCAGTGGTACGTTCGTCTTCCCTGTTCAGACCTGCTTTGTCCCAGCCGGTCCGGATGGTCAAATAAGAACCGTTCCATCAGTATTTAGCATTTATACGTAATGAACCGCTCAGGACTGAAAATGAAACCAACAGCTAGATATGTTTGGTTAAATCCTGGAAGCCCTGAGTTGGTCTGTAGATAAAAACCCGTTGCACGTCCTGCCAGAGACGCAGGGCGGCGTTTAAAGTGGCCGAGAAGCTGCAGGTTGTGCTTCCCCAGCCGGTCGGTGAGCCCGTCTCTGCTTCTCTGTTCCAGGGCCAGCCGCCTCCAGAGGGCGAGCCCGGCGAGAAGGACGGCGAGCAGACGGAGGACAGGAAACAGAAGGAGAACACGGCCTACGCCAAGAAGATGTTGCTGCGGCTGACGGGCCTCATGGGGCTGGGCGGGGCGGTCAGCCTCATCTACGTGTTCGGTGAGTGAAGCGACGTCCAGCAGGAGGAAAATATGTGAGAGGCAGGAAGGTCTGGATGGTGGGAGCGAGTCGGGATCAGGAGCTTTAAACAGCTTTAAATGCTGGCGTCAGGATTCACGTCGTTCCTTTAATAGCAAAGAAACGACGCTGTGCGGCCATGTTGCCAGTAATTATTAGTTTGAACTCCAGTAGTTGTTGTCAGCTCAGCGTGTCAGTTTCCCTCTTTTTATGCCAATAATGCTGGTGGACGCAGCCGATGGCCTTAGTGAGCGATCAGACCAGAATAAACAGCATTCAGAAATCATTCCTCAGCAAACTGGTACAGAAAGGCTGAGAAATGTAGAACATCCTGAAAACCTTTAATACTGTTTGTTCATCACTACTGAAAGTGAGCCTCTTCTATAGATTCATTAGAAATACATATTTCAGCCTTTATTTGTTGTAATCTTGATGATTCTGACTGCAGAGAATAAAAACTGAGTTCTGTAAAAGTTAAACATTGTAAACATCCTAATCAGCTAATGAACCCAAACAGCTGCAGAGGTTTCCTTTAAACCACACGTGTCAAACTGAAGGCCCGCGGGCCGAATCCGGCCCATCAAGGCAATTTATCCGGCCCCCAAGAACCTAAAAAGGCACATCAGGTCATAAAGTAGAGGCGTATATACTTTTAAATTGTATAAAGTGGTTAAAACCGAGCCTCCTGTAGTGAATGTTGATTATTTTAACTGTGTAGTAACAGCATCCTGCCACTAGATGTCAGTTTTCCCACAACACATTAAAACAACCCAGAAATGTCCAGAAAGAGAAGAAGAATGATGAGTTTAAAGTTTAACTCACCATAATATCAACTTATTTATGCAGACAAACTATAAACTGGGCCTAAGGTGCTACTTTAATGTTACTGTGAATTGTTTATATTTCTATATGAACTGGAATCAAAAGTATCATCTATACCGGCCCTTTATCCTGTACGACCAGAACCGACCAGAACCGAAACATCTCTTTAATAACTTGGATCTCAGATGCTGTTTATGAACCCAAACATCTAAATATACCATTTATTTCTTTTTTAGGCACGAATTCAGTGGATGAGCAAGGAAACAGGGTGAGTTGATGCTTCTCTCTCTCTCTCTCTCTCTCTCTCTTTGTCCCCCCCCCGGTCCCGGTGGTGTCGGGCACTTCAAAGGCCACACTTCTGTCCCACTGGGACCTTTATTGGGTCCAGATGGCGGCACTCGGCACACTTCTCACCGCGTCGCCGTCTTCCTGGGGAACGTGTGGCGAGCCGGAGGCGTGTGCCACTCACCTCTGAGGCGTTTAACCGGGAACCTCAGAGGAGACGTATTCACACGACCCGACAGTCCAGAACTTTGATCTTAGAGGCAGAAGTTCTGAAATGTATTTTATCAATTCACACAGAAACACGTTTGGTTCTCGTTCTGACCGCTTAGTTTATCGTCACTTAATAAACGCGGTGAAACAGAACCAGACGTGTGGTCTGTGTGAAAGGTCCGGGTTCTATGAAACGGGTTCTATCACAAACTGGAGACGACTTTCTTTATTCAAGTCATCTTTTGGAGACTGGGTCCGGTTCTGGTCCCATCCTGCTCTCACTTCCTGAAACAAAAAGACCTCAATTGGACGGCAGGTTACAGTTGGTATAGGTCTGGCCCACCTAAAGGAGAGGTTCTGAATCCGATACCTGCTCCAGTCCGGCTACTGATTCGGATCAGACAGGGTTTCCGCGGGGCATTAAAAAGCATTAAAAGTCATTAAATGTGATTGTCGGTGGCATTATTTTTTTCTAATAAAATACGGTCATAAAAACAGTTTCGTCAGATATATTATATCAGATATAACTGATTCTGCGTGTTTGTGCTGAACTGCTTCCGGTTGATCGTAAAGCCGTTTGTTTTTACAATGTTCGGAAAAGGAGCTCGAGGCGGAGAAAGAGCTGGAGAATGGGGAAATGCTAATTTCAACTAAAGTGGATGGAAAACGAGGAATTAGGGACATGGCTGCAGCCTGTGGACGGTAAAGATGATGATGGATTTTGCAGAGTTTGTAAAAAAAAATGTAAGCTTTGCACGACGCGTGTCAATGCTTTACGGTCTCACATGACGTCGGACAGTGTAGTCCAGGGTGTACGCGGGTATAGCCACTTATTTTTCAGTCAGCATTGCCTATACCAACTTCTGGAGCGATATTTGTGTCTTTTGTTTGAGCGCGCAGTGAGACAGGTATTCAGCGTTTAAACATCACGCGCTCAAAACTGATCAACTCTTCTCAACCCACTATCCTCGCCTTCGGTTCTGTGTCTGCCCGTGACCTGCTGCTTCACGCTCAACACCAGCTGTGCGCGGCTCGCTGGATTCTGTTTGTACGCTCTCTTGACTTCAAAAACTGTCCACCTCACCAGCCAATCACAGACAGGATTCTTTCCATCCAATCAGAGTAGGGCTTGCAAATACTGAATTCAGGTGGATTAAATGAAAATGCTGCAGCTTTTGGCAGAAATTACTAAACATGGGATTGAAGAAAAAACAACAACCAATAAACAGTTTAATATTTTAGCCTAAAATATTTAGTTTAAAATAATTCCTTGAGTTACTAAGTGAGGTGTGAAAAATCTTTTTGTCTCTTTTCTTTCCAGCTTCTGGGTGATGATGCAAACATTTCTTGTGATCATAATCATCATCATTGTCATCATTATTTAAAGAGCACTTTATCAGGAGGTAAAACAAAATAACATCTAATAAAATGACTTGAGTAAAGAATCAACAGTTTAAAACAACAACAATAATAATAAGCTGTTTAAATCCTTAAAAACAAACAGAAATTCTTTAAACTGAACTCTAAGATAAACAGGCAACCAGTGAAGGGAGGCCAGGATGGGCTAATGTGCTTTATTTATGTTTTTCCATTAAAAGGTGTGCAGCAGCGTTTGAACCAGCTGCAGACATCTGAGTGAGGACTGACCGATTCAGAGATAAAGAGAATTACACAAATCCAGCCATGATGAAATGAAGTCTTAGAGTGTTTCCATGTTTCTGCCTTGAAAGAATAGGTTTTACCTTTGCTTTGTTCCTTAAATGATAAAAATGAATTAACTGAGGTCCTTTTTGACTGTCAAGTTTAAAATCACCGTCCATTTTAAAATCGAGGGGCTAAACATTCATTGTCAGGGTGTCTAAACCAACAGGATCAACAGTTGTTTGGGTGTTTCAACTGGTATATTTGACAATTCATGATTTGCAAAGACAGAGAGTTTTGAGCTTTGATGTTCTTCTCGTTATTAACTTTATCTCTTTCTATAGATTCTCTTTCTCATTCAATTTAGGACTTTCCATATGCCTTATCATCTAGGTCTATATTGAAAAACCTACAGTAAAGTAATGAAATGTTGATTCTGGATGTAGTGTAGGAATTCCTTCAATATAAACCAAAGAACATTTTACATTACCTGCCAGAAGCTGGATAAAATCTTTAAAAAAAAGAGACAACAGTATTTTCACAGCTCACGTAGTAGCTCAAGGAAATATTGTAATCTAAATGTTTTAGGCTAAATATTTTAGGCTAAAATTAGTAAACCCTAGTGATGGATTTTTGGGTAAACTAAATAGAGCAGTGTTACATGTCATTGTTCCTAAAACAGCATTTTTCTGAGCTGTGTCTAAAAGGGCAAACATTGAGAGTATACCCACTTCTCCAGGGACCACTACACCACTACAGACAGACAAAGATCAGCTGCAAGAAGCAGACAACAGCTAACAATGTCAAGTTACTTTTCTGTAACCAACGCAGTCACGTCCGCATTAGCTACCGCAAACAGCTCAGCAGCAGCTGGAGCAAAGTCTACTGCCACTAACGTAGGGTGCTCTGTTGTCTGAACACAGTACATCTATCGATCTATCTATCGATCTATCTATCTATCGATCTATCTATCGATCTATCTATCGATCTATCTATCGATCTATCTATCGATCGTCATGGGTGCTTGTTGATGGCATTAAAATTATTTCTACGAGCATTAAAAAGCATTCAATTAATGTTACTCATTCCTGTATAAACCCTGTCAGAACAAACCAGGCCGTCTGGCTGCCTCTTGTTGTGCAATTATGCACTGTTTAAAGTTATTTAAGGTTTCATAAATAACTCTCTGTCTGTTAAGTATTGTCTGGTGATGATCAGCTCTTAAGCCGATATCAAGACAATGGTTTAAAGGGATGAATTCGAGCACTGGCGTTCTTTTAACAGCAAAACCTGCACACACATAGAATAAAGAGTGACAACTTCTTTTCAAGTCCAAGAATTTAATAACAGAAATAAAATGAACATCCAGGGAACATCACCATGTAATGCTGTTTACCTGAATTAACACAATATTTCGATTAATAAATCCTCTCTACTAGGCTGGTGAAACTTAACTAAGCTATTAAGCAAAATGAAGATAAAAAGAAGCTAAGCTAAGGAACTATTTACATGCAAAAACAAACAAAAGACAAACAAACGTGGTTGATCATAATCAGATTAATTCAGTGAATCCCTGTTCACTACAGATCTGATTTCAAAAGCATGGAGTGGAGTTAAAACATCTGCCATGTATTTCAATCCATTCACAATGCAAAGCCCATGTTAAACAAAAATAATATTCTGAGGACTGTTTGTCCTGTAAAATCATTTAAACCCTTACGACCGAGTTTGTTAAAGCGATTCTCCCTCCGGGCGTCTGGGGTCGCTGTGGCAACTCGGTGGCTAAGAGGTTACAACATAAAGTTACCAAAATTGCCTTGAAAACCGGCATTAACATACCATATTGATGCGGGAATAAGGCAGATAACACCATCGAAGGATGGCGGAGCAGAACAGTTACGCTTTATGCTTTAAAACGAACTACTTTGAAATGTCCGAGACCGGATGTTAGCAAGGCTAATAGCATGTTTGGCTAGCGCGACCTACCGGTTAGCCCTTTGTTCTAAACACCACGGTTTACAAACATTTCCCAATAAACCTTTTTCTTCACCCTCACACCGCTGCCCAAACCTGTCCTTTTCAGTTCTGTTCAGTTTGGCCATTCACGGAAGGGGCGTTGAAGGAGGAAGTTGTTGGTTTCTTCCTGGCAGGCTAGCGTTAGCCTTGCAGCAGCATGTGGCTAACGGCGTGGTCTGGATAGCTCTGAGGCCACGTTCTTTGACCGGGATGCAGTCCGATGAGCAGGGGTTTTCCTCAGCATACAGCCTTCAGCTCCATGGGTGTTCACTTCCCTGTACAGGCTGAGGAAAAATACACAGAGCTGTTTCGCATGCAGGGATCTTTGCTCCTGCATCTGATTGTGGGTTAAGACAGCAACTTAGCTCTGTATTTGCCCGGACATGTTCGTCTGGATTCAGTCAGGTCCTCTGCTGAAGCAGGCAGCCGGGTCTAGCAGACCCTGGACCAAGCGTGGCTGCTCCAGGAATCTCCCTCAGCTGCTGGCTGGTGTGTCGGTGAGGCCTGACCAGGCCTCATGGTCCAGGCCTTCTTTCAGGCCTGTGTATGGCTCCTACAGGGCCTTCCGTCACATGGCTGCGAAGGAAGGAGCCCCCCCCCCTCCTCCTTGGGAGCTGGTCATCTCTTGAGGAGCGTGTGGAGAAGTGTGTCTCAGCAGCTTGGAGTCAGGAGAAGAGAGTGAGCAGAGGTGTGCTGTGGCTTTTGTCTGTAGGGAGGTGGTCACAGCTGACCTCCTGCTGGGAAAAAGGGCCGTCTACGCCTTGAGAGTCTCGTGTTACGGCCAGAGTGGAATTCCTTTGTTAAACTCTTCCACTGTTCAGAATCCAATCTGAGATCCATTATTTTGATGATCCTGGCGGTAATATCACAACAATCTGGTCATTTTAATGTGAGCTGCTGGGCTTCTGCTCCACAACGAGACGTCCTCCGTCCTTCTTGGTGCTGTTAAAGAAACTGCTGAAGTCCAGTGGTTGTCTCGGACCGCTCCAGAACAGAACCAGCGCGTCTCAGTGAGCCGTGCAGAGTTGGCTGATGGTTCTGCTGTGGAGCAGAGCCGGACAGTTCTGCCCCCACCGCTTCCTGCTGGCATTGCAGGTATTTCAGAACATTTAGCTGCTTCTGTAGGTTCTGGTTCTGGAAGGACACCCGGCATAAAACCCACCAGGTGTAGCGGTCCTGACCTGCTGTGGCGCCGCCTCTGTAGGTCCGTGGTTAAAGATCAGAAGTTCTGCAGCAGTTTGGAGGAGATCTGCTGCTTGGGGTCTCGTCTCCAGGTTTTTATTTCTGTTTCTAGACGCTTCAGGAGATTCTGGGTCGGTGTTCACTGAGATGAGACTGGGCGGCGCCGAGGAGGTCCAGCACCGGTTTCCCTCCAGACGGTTCTGGTGAGGCTCCTAAAATCAGCGGTTATGGAGCGACTGATGCAGACAGAAGTCCTCTGAGCTGCTTCAGCCCGTTTCCTCCTGCCGTGGTGCTGCTGGTGCTGCTCTCACGCAGTCAGAGCCTCCTGCTGCTCCGCCTGCCGTTTACTTTACGAGGCGTCTCACACCCCGCCCTGCACCGCCGCTCCCGTCTTCACCTCAGCCCCGACTCTTCCTCTGATGGCCCTCATCACCACCAGGAGGACCGTGGGGCGGTTCCCGCCGTGCAGAACCCCAAATGTGGAGATGTTGGTGTTTGATAACCTGGCTTCATGATGAGCGCTGCAGAGCTGCTGAGTTCCAACAGAACCGGACCATGGAAATGCTAATTAATGGGTCCTGCTGCGGGTTAAAGGTCATCTCAGGCTCGTCTGATTGATTAATTGGTCGTTTATCTGATTTCTGGGGTTGGTTCAGCAGCCAGAGGACCTGAGCGCAGTTCTGCACACCAGCCAGCAGGTGGAGCCTTAAACGTTCTGCATTTAGTCCGGTCCTCTCCTCACAACTTCAAAAACAAATATAATCTCATTTTTATTTTCTGTATTTAAATTAAATCCTCCATTCAGGGTTTTCCTGCAGCTGCTGAACTGAAATATTTTCCTTTTTTTTTCTTGTTGCATTTACTCATCACTTCGTTATAGATGTGGATGGACGGTATTACTCTATTAAAATGGATTTAGCTTATTCTTGTTTTGTTCTTGTTCCTGCAGATCCCAGATGAGTTCGACAAAGGTGAGTTGCTTTAATTTGGGTGTTTTTCTGTGTTTTTACAACTTTATTCACCAAGTCTGAGACACAGACAAGGAATCTGACTTTGCTTCATCTTTGCTCTCAGTCACGACTTTTTAAATGTAAATGTTAATGATGTATCGATATGAAAATCTGGGCCGATATCGATTTCTGATATTAATAATGCTGTTATGTCTGATATCCATACAACCATTACATATTTAATTATTTATTTATCTAATGGTTAAATGTTGTAAAAGTTTGCGCTGACTGAAAACTATTCTGACTGAATTTTAAAGTCTCCACTTTCAGACACTTTTCTTTTTTGTATCTCTGCTTCATTTAAAAACCCGACAATCCTGAGTGATGCATCACTGTCACCTTAACATGACCAACTAATTCTGCTGGATGATCATTTCTTTCTGAAACTTATTGTGATGAACCATACTGTTGTCATTTGGAGACCTTTTTTATAGAAAATGATAACAGCATAATAACACAAGTCTCAGCTCAGACAGATTAATCCGTCGTTTGGTTTAAATCCAAAAAACTCCCACCCTGCAGCGGTCGTGTTTGACACCAAATGGTTTCTTTTCTAACGAGTGTTTCTCTGGCTCTCGCTCACCAGGCTCTCATGCTAACGCGCTAACTGCTATTAACTTCCTAGCTAAGCGCGAGCCGCTGTTACTAGCCAGAGGTGCTCCCCACCTCTCCGCGGTTAATTGCTCGTTAACTGACCCAAACCAGGACGTTTGCTTTAATCTGGACCTACAGAACAGCTGCAGAGAAAACTGCCCATCTCTGTGTGGGCTGAACAGAACCAAGTTCTGTCCCGCTAGAAGACCCGACCTGCGTGATGGCTCCTGGATCCCAGCGTTACTGACGCCTGGGCAGCGGCGCTGATGGATCAGAGTCTGGGCAGCGCCGCCAGCTGCTTCCCTTCTACTTGTCTACCGGCCCAAACGCCCACAGCTCATCATCCCAAACCGGTCCAGAACTCCTTGTGGTTTCACTGGTTCTGCTCGACCTCGGCACCAGGCTCGTCGTCATGTGACTCAGTCCTCCAGACTGCAGAAAAAGAATGCAGAACATTCATCAGTTGATGTTCTGTGTTCTGGACGGGTTCTGCCTTGCTGGGCTCAGACCGGGCTGGTTCTGGACGAAATGAAATGTTTAATAATCTAAATTCATCTGAACCTGAGACGTCCTGCTTCTGTGAGCAGCAGGTTTTTATCCTGGAGTTCTGATCCGTCTCACAGACCGGACCGAACCCGGATAATGAATCAACGTCTGCCTTTGATGGCCAACATGGAGTTTCCTGGTGTCGGTACCGATGGCTGCTCCATCCGTCCATCTGGCCCAAACGCACTCCCAGAGGTCCACTTCCTCTCTCCATCTGCCTCCTGCTCCCCGAGTGTCAGCAGAACCTCAGGAACCACGGCCGGTGTACGAATGGAGGTCCAGATGGACGGCTCTGTCGGAACTGGACCTCGGGGACTGGGCTGTATTGATCGGTCCTATCAGCAGGTGATCAGCAGTTAAAAGGGCGGTTCTGTCACGGCAGATCGACCCGGTCGGGCTGAAGCTGCCAGATATCCGTCTCATCGGGTCCGGATGCTGGACGGCACCAATCGGGCCCAACGACCCATTCCGCCATGCAGTTCCCCCCCGACAAGCACCTGTGCAGCAGAGCCGGACCAGGTTCTGATCCGATGTGGGAGCTTCCCTCCCAGCGGCTGTAGGGACGCCTGGACATCCTCCTGGTCGACGGTTCAACGCTGGTCACAGAGTCCAACACGGTGGCTGCTGGCAGCAGGAGAGCGTGGAGCAGGAACAGCGGTTCTGGCTGACTGGATCAGAACCTTGGATCCGCTGGTGTCACTAGATGTTTTGTGGCAGCTTTGCTTCAAAAGGAGATAAATGACTTTAAATGACTCCATTTGAGACTCGAACCCAAACATTCAGCCATTCCAGTTATTGACAGCCGATCATTGGGGTCTCCCAGGGGGTCTCCCAGGGGCCCCAGGCCCCATCTGACTGGAAGCAGACCTCCTCCTCCTCATCATCCTCTTTGTGTCAGCAGGAGGAGATGATTGATGGAGGAGAAGCTCTTCTGCCTCCATTCCTCCTTTCTCCTCTTCTTATCCCAGTTTTTAATCCTCTCCTCCTCCTTTACCTCCATTAATTCACTGCTCTCTTCTCTCTTCCATCATCTTCATCATCTTTGCCTCCATCCCCCTCCTGCCCCCCCGGCCGCGTCAGGACGCTATGGCAAGCCGTTTTACCGTTTAATAGTGAGCATTGCTTGGATCCTCTAGGATGATGAGCAGACGCTGACACGCGTGTGAAGAGGCATCATCAGAGCAGAGGTGGCCGTGCTTCCTGGTTCAGCGTGCTGCAGTGAACTCTGGGGGATGGAGTCCCTCGGGAGCAGAGCTCACTGCCCCTCTGTGTGGAAGTGGGAGTGTTTAGAGCAGGGGTGTCAAACATACGGCCCGCGGGCCCCTTCCGGCCCGCCGAACAATTTAGTCCAGCCCGGTGGCTTAATGCATTATCATTATTCAACAATGATTTATCCCCCCCCCCCCCCCCCCCTCCTGTCTGGCAATGTGGCAATAAGAATCGTCTTAATGCCAAAAATATCTCATCCACTCATCAAGCTCATTAACTGTGTAAAAGTATTGTTGAAATTGCACATACTTTTCTTAAAAACGCTGAGGTTATTCATAATATATTGTGTAAAAGTGAAATTAATTTAATATAAAAATCAACAAGTCCACTTTTATTAGTTCTATTTAATCTTGCAATGAGTTTACTCGTGTGGCCCTCTAGAGATCAGATTAAGCCCCTAAACCAACATGAGTTTGACACGCCTGCTCTAGAGACCCAAAACCACCTCAAGCCAGCGGAGAACTTTTTTTGCTAAATTTAGTGAGTTAATTAGAATTTTTCCACCGATTCTTCTGATGCGACATTTATATTACATAATATTTTATATTATATAATATTTTATATTATACGTTAAACACAGTGAGCGTCATAAACCCTGAGACGACGAAGGCTTTAGTCTCCAGACGTCAGAACAGAACCGATGTTCTGACGGGTCGACAGCAGACGGATGGAGCCAGATGTGTTTAACCGGATCAGAACTTTGCTGAGATGGAAGAAGATCAGATCTGAAGCCTCTGCTGCCGCCTCCTGTGGGAGCGGCTGGTACCGGCTGGAGGAGGTTCTGCTGCGGTTCTGACCGGGATCAGTTCTACCGCTGCCCCGACCCATCTTCACCTCTGCAGCTTGTGACTGGAGCCCAGAACCGCTGGTCAGACACCTGAGGCGGGCCTTAAGGCTCTGCTTCAGGTCCGCTTCAGGCCCGACCCATTTTCAGCTGGACCGGAAGATCCACTCACAACTTCAGAACATGTGGAACATCAGAAATGTAAAGAACCTGGAGGCGATATTAGACCTGTGGTAATGGGCCGGTTTCACCGGTTCTGACGGGTTGAGATGTTCTGACCCGTTTTACCTGCTGAATTAAACGTTTCCTGGATGATCCTGTGGGGAAAGAACCGACCCGGCCCAGTGGGCCCGGTCGCTGACTCAGCGGTTCCTGTTGGTCGGTGTTGTTCTGGTTTCTGAAGCTGTTCGACCCGTTTTAGATTATTAAACATTTTCAACAACTGAAAACATGCATGAAACCGTCTTTGGACCTTTCTACGGCCCAGAAGACGGAGTAGAACCTTTAGTGGGTTCTGAGGTTCTGCTGCTTAATCATTTAATCTGTTTCAGATCCTCCTGTCGTCCAGCAGTTAAGGAGAACCTACAAATACTTCCAGGACTACAGACAGGTGAGCAGAACCGGGTCGGTGCTCTGACCCAAATATATTTACGGTAGTAGTTCTGTAGTTCAGACCCTGTCAGGGCTCTAAAGGACCCGATCGGGTCCAGACCCGGTACCGCCCGTTTCCGTCCTTTAGCTGAACCCAGTTTGGTTGTGAGAAAAGTCTGAATGAGACCCAGAGACGTCTGGGTCGGAGGCGCCGAGGAGGAGAGGACCAGAACCAGAACCGGGTCCACCGCAGGAACAGCCCCGTAGAAGTTCTGGAGATGAAGCCAGAGCGACGCACTGAGACGGTTTGGACTGGACACCGGGCCCGCTACCGGTTCCACCAGAATATGACAAGACCGTCGGGTTTGGGTTCTAGGACCCGGTCGCTAGAGGTTTCGGGTTCTAGGATCGGGTCGGGGTTCTAGGACCGGGTCGGGGTTCTAGGACCGGGTCGGCAGGGAACCTCCTGCAGGACTTCAGAGCAGATTTAGGGTGAAACCAGCTGTGCATGTGAGGTTCTGATGGATCGCTGAAGTTTCCTCAGCAGGTATGGGTGCCGGTTCTGCAGGTTCTGATCGTCTGCCTAAAGGTTCTGTGTTTTCTGGCACCAGATGATCATCGAGCCGACGAGCCCGAAGCTGCTGCCCGACCCGCTGAGGGAGCCGTACTACCAGCCGCCCTACACGCTGGTTCTGGAGATGACGGACGTGCTGCTGCACCCGGAGTGGTCGGTACGTGCCCCGCTGCTCAGTCGGGTCAGGTGGCGCCGGTCCTCTGGACGGGTTCTTGAACAAAGCAGAACCCGTCCAGAGGTTCTGCTCACCTGTAGCTTGATTTTTCTACCGGGTTTGTTGAGCTGCATCAGGATGAAGGTCAGCTTCTAGCTCCTGATCGGACCTGCGGTTCTGCTGCTTTGTCGCAGCCTCAGAACATTCTCACTGTGACCCATTTGAGATCCGGGTCCATTCCCTGTTGGTCCTCCCATTCCAGAACCAACTAGGTTCTCCTGGTACCATCGTTAAACCTTGGAGACAAACAATTGGATATCATCCTTTTACCTTTTGCTTTGGTTCTGATCTCATTTGGACCATCGATGTTGACCTTTGACCGACCCGGAGTACCAGAGCGACCCGTTTGTTCTGCTCTGTGTTCCCAGCTCTCCATCGGGTGGCGCTTTAAGAAACGGCCGGGCATCGACTACCTGTTCCAGCAGCTGGCGCCGTACTACGAGATCGTCATCTTCACGGCTGAGACCGGCGTGGTGAGCGGCACCGAGTCACACCGGGTCACCGGCACACCGGGTCACACCGGGTCACACCGGGTCACCGGCTGCAGGACCAGGAGGACTGGGGCGGCGTGTCGTCTAGGAACAGCCGATCCGATTCATTTATACGCAGCTCAGCTTGATATCAATATTTATCACTTTCAAATTAATGCTCAAATTCATTCAGTCACCAAAACCAGCCAAATATTATATTTATATTAAATTTATTGAACCCTGATATATTAACAGGAACATAAAGTGCTTTTGGTTCAAAGCATATTTAACGTTAGCCTGACATGGTCATACTCAATTCTAGTCAGAATTTGAGTCTGCTACTGCTCCATAGGGCTGTGATTATGGGGCGTGTTTCGAACGAACCAGGAAAAAAAATTCCTCTGCACTCAATTGGATAGACCTACAACCAATAAGAGCAGCGGAGTGTGTGACGTATGTTAAGCGACGCATAGTTGAATAGTCTGAATTAGCGAACGTACAACGTTACCTACTATGTTTACAACATGGGATTCATATCACGACATTGCGAGTTATTTACTAAGTCAGACAGTCAGATGATCTCTTACCATTTGTAAGTTAGATGAACTTCGTCCACGACGATACCCATAACGTTGGCTTGAAAAACATCGGAGCCTAGCATGTCCCTCCACTTGTTGTTCAGCAGCCAGGATTCCAGGTTTCTGAAAAGGAGCTGGCAACGACCGCTGGCTATATCCACCTCGTCGTTCACGCCGAGTTGCATCGCCGTGATGCCTATTTCAGTTCTTCTTTCACGAAACGAATTCAACCCAAGCGCGCTTTGGTGACGTGGTTGATTACGTTACTGTTGATCATCTGTCCATCATCGTATAAAGCCCGCCCTGACAATTTGATTGGCCCGCCAGATATTGGGCGAGCATACTCGCGCTAGTATTGAGCAATGCCAGACCGAACTTCCCGACCTAAAACGTTGTGGGCGGGACTAAGTTCGGAATGGCACCCAGGCTAATTTAACGTATCACTGAAACCAAAAATGTGCCAAACTAATAAAATCCTGTCGGCCGTTCCACAGATTCTTCTCATTGCTCTTCCGTGTTCTGAACAGTAACGGCTGTAATATCGCCCCCTAGGGGTTGGGAGGTATATGGATATTAAATCGTTTTTAAAAACATCAATATTAATCTTTGTATGGATTTTTATGCGCAGCCCTACGTCTGACGTTCAGAACAGGAAACACTGCATCGTCTACAGTTTACCGCCCTGGTCTGGAAGATGTTATCTGGGTTTGGGTTTTTACCTCAGAGTGGCCATCTTTCTGTCATCCTATCTTGCACAAATAAGGTGCGCTGGATTATAAGGCATATTAAATATTCTTCACAATGGAATAAGATTTTTGCACATAAAACTCATTTCCATCTTATTTCAACACGTTATCCTCCTGGTCCGAGCGCCCCTGTAGAGTCTGTGGCAAACGGCGCCATGTTTGTGACGCTGCGTGTGTTTCCTGAGCAGACGGCGTACCCGCTGATCGACAGCATCGACCCGCAGGGCTTCGTCATGTACCGCCTCTTCAGAGACGCCACACGCTACATGGAGGGTCATCACGTCAAGGTACGGCTTGGTAAAGGCAGGTAGAGGCTCCACACCTGGTTTCACCTGAACAGGTCCGTTCATCGTCTCATCAGCTGCTCAGCCCACCGAGACGCAGGCAGCAGCTTTTCACCCGGCGCCAACATTTCCTGCAGTTTGGTTAAAACTTCCTCCCTCCCTCCCTGCCTCACTTCCTCCTTCCTTCCTTCCTTCCTCACTTCCTCCTCCCTGCCTCACTTCCTCCTTCCTTCCTCCCTCCCTCCCTGCCTCACTTCCTCCCTCCCTCCCTCCCTCCCTCCTTCCTTCCCTCCTTCCTTCCTTCCTCCTTCCCTCCCTCCCTCCCTCCCTTCCTTCCTTCCTCCCTGCCTCACTCCCTCCTTCCTTCCTTCCTTCCTCCCTGCCTCACTCCCTCCTTCCTCCCTGCCTCACTCCCTCCTTCCTCCCTCCCTCCCTGCCTCACTTCCTGCCTCACTTCCTCCTTCCTCCCTGCCTCACTTCCTCCCTCCCTCCCTCCCTCCCTCCCTCCTTCCTTCCTTCCTCCCTCCCTGCCTCACTTCCTCCTTCCTCCCTCCCTCCCTGCCTCACTTCCTGCCTCACTTCCTCCTGCCTCACTTCCTCCCTCCCTCCCTCCCTCCTTCCTTCCTCCCCCCCTGCCTCACTTCCTCCTTCCTTCCTCCCTCACTTCCTCCTTCCTTCCTTCCTCTCTCCCTCCCTCCCTGCCTCGCTCCCTGCCTCACTTCCTCCCTCCCTCCTTCCTTCCTTCCTTCCTTCCTTCCTTCCTCCCTGCCTCCCTTCCTCCTTCCTTCCTCCCTCCCTCCCTCCCTGCCTCACTCCCTCCTCCCTCCCTCCCTCCCTCCTTCCTCCCTCCCTGCCTCACTTCCTCCTTCCTTCCTCCCTCCTTGCCTCACTTCCTCCTTCCTTCCTCCCTCCCTGCCTCACTTCCTCCTTCCTCCCTCCTCCCTGCCTCACTTCCTCCTGCCTCACTTCCTCCTTCCTTCCTCACTTCCTCCTTCCTCCCTCCCTCCCTCCCTGCCTCACTTCCTCCTTCCTCCCTCCCTCCCTGCCTCCGTCCCTGCCTCACTTCCTCCTTCCTTCCTCCCTCCCTGCCTCACTTCCTCCTTCCTTCCTCCCTCCCTGCCTCACTTCCTCCTTCCTTCCTCCCTCCCTGCCTCACTTCCTTCCCTCCTTCCTTCCTTCCTTCCTTCCTGCCTCACTTCCTTCCCTCCTTCCTTCCTTCCTTCCTCCCTGCCTCACTTCCTCCTTCCTCCCTCCCTCCCTCCCTGCCTCACTTCCTTCCTTCCTTCCTTCCTTCCTCACTTCCTCCTCCCTGCCTCACTTCCTCCTTCCTTCCTCCCTCCCTCCCTCCCTGCCTCACTTCCTCCCTCCCTGCCTCACTTCCTCCTTCCTTCCTTCCTTCCTCACTTCCTCCTTCCTCCCTCCCTGCCTCACTTCCTCCTTCCTTCCTTCCTTCCTCACTTCCTCCTTCCTGCCTCACTTCCTCCTTCCTTCCTTCCTCTCTCCCTCCCTCCCTGCCTCACTTCCTCCCTCCCTCCCTCCTTCCTCCCTCCCTCCTTCCTTCTTCCTTCCCTCCCTCCCTCCCTGCCTCCCTCCCTTCCTTCCTTCCTCCTTCCTCCCTCCCCCCCTCCCTGCCTCACTTCCTGCCTCACTTCCTCCTTCCTTCCTTCCTCCCTGCCTCACTTCCTCCCTCCCTCCCTCCTTCCTTCCTCCCTCCCTGCCTCACTTCCTCCTTCCTTCCTCCCTGCCTCCCTCCCTGCCTCACTTCCTGCCTCACTTCCTCCTTCCTTCCTTCCTCCCTGCCTCACTTCCTCCCTCCCTCCCTCCTTCCTTCCTCCCCCCCTGCCTCACTTCCTCCTTCCTTCCTTCCTTCCTTCCTTCCTTCCTCACTTCCTCCTTCCTCCCTCCCTCCCTGCCTCACTTCCTCCTTCCTTCCTTCCTCGCTCCCTCCCTCCCTGCCTCGCTCCCTGCCTCACTTCCTCCCTCCCTCCTTCCTTCCTTCCCTCCTTCCTTCCTTCAATTCAATTCAATTCAATTTTATTTATATAGCGCCAAATCATGAAACATGTCATCTCAAGGCACTTTACAAAATCAAGTTCAATCATATTATACAGATTGGGTCAGATTATACAGATTGGTCAAAATGTCCTATATAAGGAAACCAGTTGATTGCATCAAAGTCTTGACAAGCAGCATTCACTCCTGGGGAACCGTAGAGCCACAGGGAGAGTCGTCTGCATTGTACATGGTTTTGCTGCAATCCCTCATACTGAGCAAGCATGAAGCGACAGTGGGAAGAAAAACCACCCATTAACGGGAAAAAAAACCTCCGGCAGAACCGGGCTCAGTATGAACGGTCATCTGCCTCGACCGACTGGGGTTACAGAAGACAGAGCAGAGACACAACAAGAGAGACAAAAAAGCACAGAAGCACACATTGATCTAGTAATCTGTTCTACATTAGATGGTAGTAACGGGTGAGCCGTCTTCTCTGGATGATGTCAAAGTTAACAGAACGCCAGACCAGGTGTACCTACTATGAAGAAAAAGAGAGAGAGCAAAAAGTTAAAAGCTGAAATGACGACAGTCATTTCAATGTAATACAATACAAAACTGGAGAACCGTAGAATGAAGAACAGTAGAAATCAGTAGAGTGAGAAAATTAGACCCTGATGTCCTCCAGTAGCCTAAGCCTATAGCAGCATAACTATAGAGGTAGCTCAGGGTAACATGAGCCACTCTAACTATAAGCTTTGTCAAAAAGGAATGTTTTAAGATTAGTCTTAAAAATAGATAGGGTGTCTGCCTCACGGACCAAAACTGGGAGTTGGTTCCACAGGAGAGGAGCCTGATAGCTAAAGGATCTGCCTCCCATTCTACTTTTAGAGACTCTAGGAACCACCAGCAGACCTGCAGTCTGAGAGCGAAGTGCTCTGTTAGGAACATACGGGGTAATCAGAGCTCTGATATATGATGGAGCTTGGTTATTAAGGGCTTTATACGTTAGAAGAAGAATTTTAAATTCTATTCTTGATTTAACAGGAAGCCAATGAAGGGAAGCTAAAATTGGAGAAATATGATCCCTCTTGTTGATTTTCATCAGAACTCTTGCCGCAGCATTTTGGATCAGCTGAAGACTTCGAACTGCATTTTGTGGACTTCCTGATAGTAAAGAATTACAATAGTCCAGCCTTGAAGTAACAAATGCATGCACTAGTTTTTCAGCATCACCCCTGGACAGAATGTTTCTAATTTTGGCGATATTCCGGAGGTGAAAAAAGGAAACTCTGGAAACCTGTTTAATATGGGATTTAAATGACATGTCTTGGTCAAAAATAACACCAAGATTTTTTACTTTATTACCAGAGGCCAAGTTAATGCCATCCAGATTCAGTGATTGATTAAGAAGTTTATTTTTTGAGGACTCTGGCCCAAAGATTACAACTTCTGTCTTGTCAGAATTTAAATGCAGGAAATTTAAAGTCATCCAGCTTTTGATGTCATCAAGACATGACTGCAGTCGAAGTAACTGATTGGATTCATCAGGATTTATGGATAAATATAGCTGAGTGTCATCAGCATAACAGTGGAAATTAATCCCATGCTGTCTGATAATTTTGCCAACCGGAAGCATATATATAGTAAATAGAATTGGTCCAAGGACTGAACCCTGTGGTACTCCACAGGTGACCCTAGAGTTTGAAGAAGATTTATTATTAACATGAACAAACTGGAATCTGTCCGACAGATAAGATTTAAACCAGCCTAATGCTTTCCCCTTAATCCCTACAGTATGCTCAAGTCTTTGTAGGAGAATAATGTGATCAACTGTGTCAAATGCAGCACTGAGATCTAACAGGACAAGTACAGACACAAGTCCATTATCTGAGGCCATGAGAATATCATTGGTGACCTTCACCAGAGCTGTTTCAGTGCTATGATGAGCTCTAAAGCCTGACTGAAACTCCTCAAGTAGGTCATTACTTTGTAAATGTTCACAAAGTTGATTAGCAACTACTTTCTCAAGAATTTTAGATAAGAAAAGAAGATTAGATATAGGTCTGTAGTTTACTAGCTCATCTTGATCAAGAGAAGGTTTCTTAAGTAAAGGTTTAATAACAGCTACTTTAAAAGCCTTTGGTACATATCCATTTACTAAGGATAGATTAATCATGTCTAAAATAGGACCACTGATCAGAGGGAATACCTCCTTAAACAACTTGGTTGGGATTGGGTCTAACATACAGGTAGAAGGTTTAGATGAAGCTAAAATTTTAGATAGCTCAGAAAGCTCTACTGCTTTTAAACAGTTCAGACACTGCGCAGGTTCTAAGGATTCCTCCAATGCTGCCTCACTTACTGAGGACGAGGTAATCATGTTTGGGAGGATGCCAATTATTTTATTTTTAATGGAATCAATTTTATTTATGAAGAATCCCATAAAATCATTACTGCTAAGAGCTAAGGGGATGGCTGGATCAACAGAGCTGTGGCTCTGGGTAAGTTTGGCAACTGTATTGAAGAGAAATCTAGGATTATTCTTATTCTCCTCAATTAATGATGAAAAATATGCTGCTCTAACTCTGCGAATGGTCTTGTTATACAACAATAGACTGTCCCTCCAGATTAGGTAGGATTCCTCTTGGTGTGTAGAGCGCCATTTTCTCTCCAATTTCCTAACATTGTGCTTCAAGGAATGCAGCTCTGAATTAAACCAAGGAGCCAGCTTCCTGTGAATAATCACCTTCTTTTTCAAGGGAGCTACATTGTCTAATGCAGAACGCAATGACAAAGTCATACCGTTTACAAAGACATCTATTTGTGAATTGGAAGAAACAACATTGCTGCCATCTACAGGGCATTTCTGCAATACGGAGGATATTAAAAAGGGGACAGACTCTTTAAGTTTTGATACAGCATTATCCGATAAAGATCTACTATAATGGAACCCTCTTTTGGGGGTGGAGAACTCCGCCAGACTAAACCCAAATGTTATTAAAAAATGATCAGATAGGACAGGGTTGTGAGGAAATACTGTTAATTCTTCACAATCAATGCCATATGTCAGCACAAGGTCTAAAGTATGGAGCCAAGAGTGCGTCGGTTTATGCACATTTTGAGCAAAACCAATTGAATCTAGGATAGTTTTAAAGGCTACACTAAGGTTATCACATTCTGTGTCAACATGGATGTTAAAATCACCCACTATAATAACCTTATCAGTATTTAACACCAAATCAGATAAGAAGTCTGACAGCTGATCCAAAAACTGAGTGCAAGGGCCTGGTGGACGATACAAAACAATAAACAGAAGAGGTTTTATTGCTTTGCAGTTTGGATGAGGGAAACTGAGGGTTAAATGTTCAAAAGAACTGTAGTTATTAATTGGCCTGGGACTAATTAATAAATCAGACTGAAAGATGGCTGCCACTCCTCCTCCTCTTCCCACAGATCTGGGAATGTGGAAATTTGAATAATTGGAGGGAGTTGACTCATTTATACTAACGTAGTCCTCTTGTAGCCAGGTTTCTGTGAGACAAAACAAATCAATCTGTTTATCAGAAATCAATTCGTTAATTAACAAAGTCTTTGGAGGGAGAGACCTTATATTTAATAGACCACATTTAATTGTTTTATTTTTAGGTTCAAGGTGAACCGTATTGATTTTTATTAGGTTTTTATGATTTGTTCCTTTTAGATAAGTTTTTGATCTGTTAAGTTTTGGCCGTGGGAAAGACACCGTCTCAATAGGATAATGGGTGGGTAACAGTACAGAAGCTGCAGAGAGGTGTGTTAAACTACGGCTCTGCTTCCTGGTCTGGACCCTGGGTTGTCAGCATTTAGGAGAACTAATAAAACCGGCCAGATTTCTAGAAAGAAGAGCTGCACCATCCAAAGTGGGATGGATGCCGTCTCTCCGGATCAGACCAGGTTTTCCCCAGAAAGTTCGCCAGTTATCAATGTAGCCCACGTCGTTTTCAGGACACCACCTAGACAACCAGCGGTTGAATGATGACATGCGGCTAAACATGTCATCACTGGTCAGATCAGGCAGGGGACCAGAGAAAATTACGGAGTCCGACATTGTTTTAGCAAACTCACACACCGAAGCAACACCAACTTTAGTGACCTCCGATCGGCGTGACCGGGTGTCATTACCGCCAGCGTGAATAAAAATCTTACTGTATTTACGCTTATCCTTAGCCAGCAGTTTTAGGTAAGATTCTATGTCGCCCGTTCTGGCCCCTGGCAGGCATTTAACTATGGTCCCTGGTGTCTCTAGTGCCACGTTTCTGACTATTGAGCTCCCAATCACCAGAGTCGGCTTCTCAGCGGGTGTGTCGCTGAGTGGGGAAAATTTGTTAGAAACGCAGACGGGTTGGTGGTGAACTGGGGGCTGAAATCTAGAGCTATGCTTCCTACGAACTGTCACCCAGCCGGCCTGCTTACCCGGCTGCTCGGGTGCTTCTGGAGGACCACTAAGTGAAGTAACGCTAGGTCTATGTGGCTCCGCGCTAGCAAAGGGGCGGCTATCAGCTGGTCTTTCCATAGCACGGAGCCGGGTCTCTAATTCTGACACCCTCGCCTCCAAAGCTACAAAAACACTACATTTATTACAAGTACCATTATCACTAAAGGAGGCAGAGGAATAGCTAAACATCTGACACAGAGAGCAGGAGATAAGGGGAGACAGTATCCTTCCTTCCTCCCTGCCTCCCTTCCTCCTTCCTTCCTCCCTCCCTCCCTCCCTGCCTCACTCCCTGCCTCACTCCCTCCCTCCCTCCTTCCTTCCTCCCTCCCTGCCTCACTTCCTC